>CANTUT010000430.1:882500-1237500 GCA_947687605.1 Reutealis trisperma
AGATAAAAAAAGTGTAATATAGATATTATTTAAAGTAGTTAAGTTGACGTACATGAACACCTTTTGACCTCTAGTCGATAAAAGTTTGACCATCCCCTTTCTTTATATGAGTGCGAACAAATAACTCTGTAGCAGTGGGTTGTCGGCCTAGTTTTTCAGCATAAAAAAATAAAGACAATTCAAATCATTAAAAAAAATAATTTCAAATAATAAAAAAAAAAGAAAAATAAAGTTGCATATTACCATATATGAAATATATATATATATATATATATATATATATATATATATATATATATATATATATATATATATATATATATATATATATATATATATATATATATATATATATATATATATATATATATATATTACTAAAATAAAATTTAATAAACAATTACAAGTCGTTTCCCATGCTCATAATGGATAGCAGTGCCTCCGGTGTGAGTTGATGGTCCGGAACCATCACTGGACTGTGACATTCTATTTTTCGAATATTTCTCACACCATTCTTTCACTTCTGGTTTATTCCAATGGCCCTGCCATCTATCCCACACTTTTTCATTTACAAATTTTGGCTTCTTCCCAGCTTTTTTAATCTCACACATCATGTCCTTATACCAAACTGAGGCTTTCACCTTCCATGTTGCATGGATTAGTGCATCTAATGCTTCATCCCAGATGCATGCTTTCTGCCCAAAATATATAAATAATGAAATTTGTTAAATTACTCAATCTAACATAAATAATTTGTGTGAAATAAAAAATTGAATTAAATACCTGAAATTCCTCCCAATAAAATTTCTTCTTTAACTCACTAACAGTTTTCCATTGGACAGCTTTCACCCTTTCTTCATCGACACCCTCCTCAAAAATCTTTCTAATTTTTCGTGAGCATGTCCCAGAAGGCTCCAAACTTAAAACCGATTAAATTACTTATAAGAACATACTAACATGTAATTTTTACATAAATAAAGTTGCATACATTAGCAAGTAATAAAAGAAATGTTACAAATTAGTAATCAAACACACTTGTAAATCAAACCAAGCATTTTACTAAAAATCCGGTAGAGTCTCCCTTGTAAAATCAAGATATTCCCCCCATAAAATGGTTCAATTTCCTATTAAACACTTCAATTATCACATCAACTCAATCACATATCACCACAATCACACATCACCGCAACCACACATCACCACAATCCCACATCATCACATCACACAAAGAAATCATCAAGCCTAATAAAGTAAGCCTAATAAAGTGAAGTAATTTATTTAATATCTAATATAAACCAATAGCAATTAATAATTACTTGCTAAAATTAATGTATATTACTTACTTTTCATCGCGTAAGGTGACACGTAATCGGCATTGTCTAGAAGTAGAGCTAGAATGTGCAACAGAAGCACCTGCCGACTGTCCATCTGTCTGTGAAGGTTGAGATTGTGATTGAGGAGTTGTATGCGTAGCAGATGGAGATGGCGATGTCGATGGTGATAATGGTGAGGACTGTGTTGTCGTAGTAGTAGGTTCAGGTACTTGTTGAGGTGGTGGTACCGATAATTGTGTCATGGTAGTAGCAGGTTGAGGTGGAGGAGGCACCGGTGATGATGTCGTGGCAGTAGTAGGTTGAGGTGGAGGTGGCACTGACAATAGGGTTGTGGTAATAACAGGTTGAAGTGGAGGTGGTACAGGTGATAGGATCGTGGCAGTAGCAGGTTGAGGTGGCACCAACTGTGAAGGATGTGTATGTAAATCTGAATGTGTAGACCCACCAGAAGGTAGAGATTCGGCTGAATTATTCCTAACCAATTGTCTCTTGTTGGGGTCCCGCTTTCTACCCATCTCAACAGTCAACCTACAAGAATAAAATTTTAATTAGTTAGATCATTAATATAAAAGCAAAATAATAAAATAGCACTATTTATTAAATAAAAACACATAATTGTGAATAAAATCATTAAAATTAATAATAACCAAACATTCATTCATCACTATTAAAATCTAAATAATACATCAAATGCAATAAATTAAATACAAATTAAATATTGTCCAAGCTAATCACTATCACTATCTTCCTCAAATTCATCTTCACTTTCACATTCATCTGACACTTCTGATTTTGTCTGTAGTATAGGATCATCTGAAAGCTCAGTTTCATCATCTCCTAAATCAACAAGTACTCCATTTATATCATACAACGAACTAGATTCATCGATGCTTATTGATGCTTCAGTAAGCTGCAAACTGATGGGCTCATCTTCTTGGAATGTTGTGGTATCATCTACTGTTTTCTCAATAGTTATAGGAACATCCATAACATGCCTAGCTTTGACTTTGCAAACCGCCCACCAATCACACTTGTCTCTTCTCAAGCTAGGATAAGGAACACAATATACTTGTGCTGCTTGCATTGCAAGAATAAATGGATCATACTTGTTTAGTTTGCGCCTGTGATTGACATCCACTAAAGGGTATTGTTTATGAACCTTGATCCCAACATTATTAGTAGGATTAAACCAATCACACTTGAATAGAACAGTGCGCTTAATTGGGAGCCTTGGATATTCCAACTGCAGAATCTCTATTAAGCGTCCGTAGTAATCACTCTCAGACTCGCTGTAATTTGTGCCCTTAATAAAAACTCCGCTATTTGAAGTGGCCCTAATCGAACCATGAGATTCTGTATGAAATTTAAAACCATTAACGAAATACATAGGAAATGATTCCACAGTATGTAATGGGCCTTTTGCAAGATCTTTGATGAACTCATTGTCAATGAAGTTATCACGTGCCTATTATGAAAACAAAAGTTTAGTACGTTATGAAATGCCTATTATGAAAACAAAAGTTTAGTACGTATATATGTTTTATTACTTACATATTTCTCAAACTAGATGGCAAAATGGTTATCAAGCATATGATCAAGCTCAGCATCAGTGATGTAAGGTGATGCTTTTTTCACTTCATCAATATACAGTCTATTTCAAAACAAGACAATAAATATTTTAGATAAATTTTTTAAGGAAAATTGAAATTGTTTTACTTTTCAACACACTTACACGACATACGGATTGACCTCCTCACAATTCAACAGAATATAATTACGTGCTGCTTTGTATTCAGCGTCAGACAATCTCCTTTTTTTTTATCGTCCATATGCTCGACCAGGATGTTTAAATATTGAAAGATTCCCTTTTATCTCTTCAACATCCCTGCCATCATCATTTCGAGGCACTTTTCGCAGTCTTGTGTAAACATGGGGCTCAAAATAATATGAACAAAAATTTGACGCTTCTTCCACTAAATATGCATTACAAATTGAACCTTCCACCTTTGCTTTATTAGTTACATTCTTTTTCAACCGACGAAGAAATCTATATGAAGATGCATGAATAAGCTTCTATAAGTAATCAATTTTAATTAAAGAAATATTCATTTTGAGTGTAATTGTTTTATCTTTCAAAAGGATACATCCAGCGATAATGAACCGGACCAGCAATTTTAGCCTCATAAGGTAAGTGTACCGGAAGATGTTCCATACAGTCAAAAAAACTAGGAGGGAAAATACGCTCTAATTTACAAATAATAATTGGAATATCTTTTTCAAGCCTCTCCATATCCCCCACTGTAATTATGGTTGAAGATAAATCTTTGAAAAAAAGACTTAACTCGGTGAGAGCTGACCACACATTTGCAGGCAAGAGCTCACGAAATGCTATGGGAATTAACCTCTGCATAAACACATGGCAATCGTGGCTCTTCATCCCAAACATCTTCAATTTTCTCATGTCTACACACCGGCCCATATTGGAAGCATAACCATCGGGAAATCTAAGATTTTTAACCCATTCAAACAACACTTGTTTCCTAGGTTTATCTAATGTGTAGCATGCTTTCGGATATTTCCCTGTAGCTTCATTTTTTTCTAACTCAGGCCTTCGGCATAACTTCTTCATGTCTTCCCTTGCCTTCTCATTATCTTTAGTTTTCCCCTCGATATTAAGTACAGTATTAAAAACATTTTCAAATACATTCTTCTCAATATGCATCACATCTAGATTATGTCTAATGAGATTTGAACTCCAGTATGGCAGATCCTATAATATACTTCTTTTCTTCCAACCATAGTTCTTACAAATCGGACCATTAATCTCTTCAGCATTTAGTTCAATCACTTTCCTCAATCCCAATTCATTTAATTCCTGCAAAATTTGATGACCATTCTTAATGGGTGGTGCTTGTGAATTCTCCATTCTATTTTTCAAGAACCAATTTTTGTTACGTCTAAAAGGATGATCCTCAGGAAGAAATTTACGGTGATTATCAAACCAAGTCGTCTTTCGACCATGGGATAGTGTAAATGCTTGTGAATGTTCCATACAATAAGGACAAGCTAGTTTCCCAGCTGTGCTGCAACCTGAAAGCATTGCATTAGCAGGAAAATCACTAATAGTCCACATGAGAGCCGCTCTCATTTGGAAATTTTGTTTCCTTGATACATCATATGTTTGTGCACCTACATCCCAAAGATGTTTCAACTCTTCAATCAATGGTTGAAGGAAAACATGTGGTTTTTTGGGTTGGTAGGCCCAGGAATAATTATAGATAAGAACATGTATGTCTCTTTCATACACATCCATAGGGGCAAATTGTATGGGGTAACTATAACTGGCCATGAAGAATATTATTGTCCAGATTGACCAAATGGTTGAAAACCATCAGTACACAAGCCCAACCTCACATTGCGGCTCTCAGAGGCAAATGAAGAATGTGTGCGACTAAAATACTTCCATGCCTCAGAATCAGATGGATGACACATTCTCCCTTCTTCATGCAAATGCTCATCATGCCATCGCATATATGACGCTGTTGTTTGTGAAGCATAAAGTCGTTGCAACCTAGGAGTTAGAGGAAAAAAATACATAACCTTGTTTGCTATATTTTTACCACATTCCCTGGTCCCCTTTTCTTCTTAAATTGACACTCATTACAAAACTTACATCTCGTCAAGTTATCATCAGCACCCCAGTATATCATACATCTATTCTTGCAACAGTCTATCTTTTCAACCGGAAGACCAAGGCCTTGAACTAATTTCTTGGTCTTGTAAAAATTGTCCACCATTTTATTATTCTCAGGTAAAACCTCTTGTAAAAATTGTGTGAAATCATCATAACATCTCTCTGAAAAATGGTGCTCCGACTTCATATGCAACAATCGTGCCACAGCCGACATTTGGGAATGCTTATTACACCCATCCCACAATTGTTCGTCGACTGCATTAAGCATATCGAAGAATTATTGTGCAGCTGGATTAGGTTCTTCATCCATGTATTTTGTATAAAAATCAGGCCCAGCTGCATCAAGAATCATCTGTCGGTATGTATTTGGTGCTTATGTATCCACATCTGCAGATGCAAAGCGTTCAGCATGCTCAGATTCTGCACTCATATACAGTTCTCCATGTCGATTCCATTCATAGTAATCCGGAATGAACCCTTTTCTGAAAAGGTGCAATCTCACGTCTTCAAGCGTTTGGTACTTTCGATTGTGACACTTCTTACAAGGACACCTTATCTCAGTCACATCTCGCATACTCGAATGATTACAAGCAAAAGTGACAAAGGTTTCAACACCATCAACAAACTCATTATTAATGGTGCCATCAGCATTAAGCCTATTATACATCCATTGACGATCAACTCTCATTTTTTGTTCTTGTGCTTACCTAGGGATGCACCAAAGTTAAAAAAGAAAAAAATTAAATAAATATCTAGGGATGCACCTAAATTCCCTAAATTCCTTAGTTAGGCAACAACAAAAATTAATAGTTGTCTAAACATGGTGAAGAAAAAATTCTCTAAATTAATAGTTACATATTTTCAAATTAAAAGTTACATACTGATTTTTTTAAATTATTATTAAAACATGAAATAAAACCCCAATCTATTTTTATAATTATTGAATTTGAAATAGACCTTAAATTAAAACCCCAATCTGTTTTTCTAATTAGACTTGCCCAACTAACTGATTTGGTCCCATTTTCTAATTAGACTTGCCTAACTAAATTAATGTTATAATCAAAGTGTAGTCTACAAAGAAGCTCACAAGAAAGGAAAAAAGATTGATAATGTCATAAAGAATTAAGATTGGTATTCTGATGTCAATTCTATGTATGATAGTAGCTGCAATTGTTGAGAAGAAACGTCGAAATTCTGCTCTGAAATAGGGGACAATTTGCGTTGTTTCCATAACGGAATTCTACACCACACATATGCCTGAAAGCATGAGAACTGTTGCAGGAGCAATTTTTTTTCTTAGCTTATCAATTGCAAGTTATTTTCAGACTTTCTAGGAAGTATTATTTACCAAACGATACCATATAATTGTTCTGAAATTTTTATAATTAAAATATGTTAAATATTTTAAGGGTTTTTAACAATGAGGAAGTTTTTCTCACTCTTGACCTTCTTAGTCGAATGGTGTCTTTTAACACGGTAATTTTGCTGTTGAAAAGCTTTCTTATGAGTTGTAGAAACATTTAAGAACAATTCTATGGTATCTAACTGGGAGGTGGTATCTAATTGGGAGGATTAGGTCTTGAGCTTTATTATTTTCCAGCCAAATGTTTCCTGGCAAATATGGAATTTCAGTGTCTGTAGCGCTAAGTGTGTTAACTTTTGACAAGATTGGAGAATAAATTAGAGCTTTAAGTCACTCTGCAGGCTAAGTGGGAAGGTGCTGCTAATTAAACAATATGAATTTGGAGGACTAACATTTGATAAGATTGCAGTTGCTGCCTCTGCTGCTTCTTAGAACACTAGCTAGGAAACATTGTTTTAGATGTAGATTTGATCATGTAGCCACTAGGAGTTTATATATAGTTTATAGAGATAGTTAGATTAGGAAAAGAGAATTAAATTGTTTACCCTTTTTGGCTCAAAAAGAACCAAAATAATCATTCTAATTATTGCCACAAAATGTTTCATTGATTAGTCGAAAATGGGGTAGAAATGCATGGCCTTGCCAAATCAAAATTTAGGAGGATATTCTTTTTAGGGAGGAAATTTTTTTAAAATTATTATCTTTCTTTTCTTTTTGATTGTGAATTTCGACGTTTATTCTCGTTTTTTTTTTTTATAGAAGGAAATCTAAAAACGGAAAAGACTTTTATTAGAAATTTATAATTGGAAGTTACAAGCGTATTTGTATCTGCAATGATTTGTACATGATAAACAATCTTAAGGATCCTATTTCTTTTAGTACCTTAACAGTCAAAATTCATGAATCTTTACAGGAATATGAAGCAAAGAAATTCTTTAAAGGACCATGACCAATACAGTCTCACGATCTCTTTCTTTAGAAGTTGACAATTCAGAATTGTCCGAGAAAAATGAGCCACTGTCAGCTTATAGAACCAAGTTTGGCCTAACATTAATCACATCCAAACCAAATATCCCCAGATGGGCAAAAGATTGGCCGTTTCTAATGTTGGAATATATTTTAATTCATTACGGTGAAACATATATGTGAGAAAAACAGGTTCGATGTATATTAATTTATCATATAAGAATTTCTAAATTTAATTTCTCCAAAAAATGAAATTAGTGATAGAATTTAGGTGTTTATAACCATATCAAATCAAATAATATCATGTGCAATCCCTGCTAAATCGGTTAGTAGATATACTTGTATAAACAGAAGGATTGCAAATAGCATAGGACTCTGAATTGTTACTGACTTTCTATAAACAAGAGAATTGCATTCAACATAGGACTCACTAACCACAGTCTCTATCTATCTGTGTGTATATTCTGGCACATACTCCCTTTAAAAATTTGTGATATACAAAACAAACTTACTGATGAAATGGATAGGTTAGTTGATTTATATATATATATATATATATATATATATATATATATATATATATATATATATATATATATATATATATATATATATATATATATATATATAAATCAACTAACCTATCCATTTCATCAGTAAGTTTGTTTTGTATATCACAAATTTTTAAAGGGAGTATGTGCCAGAATATTCTCATCTATGGGATCAGTGGCATTGGAAAAACAACAATTGCCAAGACAGTTTATAAGCTAAACTTCAACAAATTTAAAGCAAGAAGCTTTTTTGCAAATGTCAGAGAAATTTCAAAAAAAAGCTTCTATTATAGAAATCATTTTGCAGTGAACAGCAGTCTTGGTAATGAAAGTAAAGAAATGGAATTAGAGAAGAAACACAATAGGAATTGGAGAAGGAAGAAGACAAATCAAGACAAATCAAGAAATCCAACATTCGAGCTTTGCAATCAAACAAAGGCATAACTATCAAAATTAACACAAAAAAGTGGATACAGCCCACACCTATCAAATAAAGGCATAACTATCAAAATTTCTCTATGTTTCTAAGTTAGATTTATGTACATGATAGCATTGATAGAATTGTAAAGGATATGATGAAGTACCTGAATAGTTCCCAGAATAACAGAAGAACGTCCCACCAGTCTCCCGATTCAGTGATGGTTGAGCAAAAAATTCAAATTGACACCTTCAATGAGCAATTTTTAGAAATTCTATTCATTAAAATCCTCATGTACCCATTAAGAGAATTAAAAATTAGTCATTCCTATTAACATCATCTGAAAAAAAAAAATAGTCATTAAACATGCAGGAAATCGAAATTAAGAAAACAAAGTGAAAATAAACAATTACCTTGAGGCAAACACGAATTAAACCTGCAGGAAATCGAGTACCCAACACCCAACGCCGACGACAACAAAGCAGAAAATCTTTTAAAAAAAAATCTCAAACAGATTTCACGGGTGATGGGAGAAAATCCAGCGATAGGTTAAAAAACAGAAGTAGAAGCAGATGGTGAAATGATGAAATGGTGAAATGGATAGGTTTAAAAAAAAAAAAAACAGAAGCAGATGGTGAAATGGGAGCAGAAGACGGAAGAGAACAAGCCAAGGGAGCAGAAAAAAACACGAGGGGAGAGAGAAGAACAAATGCGGAGGGGAAATATGTTTTAGTGTTTACCGACCATTTAAATGGTCGGTATTTTATTAATTATATTTTAATTATTAAATGTATTTGAATTATTTTTGTACATTTTTTTAGTTATTTATTATATATCTATTACATATTATCTTAGTTATTATCTTATTAATTATTTAGTATCTTGTTCAAAATATTTAAATTTTTTAATATAATAATTTATATTTTTTATGTTATTAAATTCATCAATCTGTATTATATTTATATTGTAATTATGTGTTTTATAATTAAAATATTATGTAATTATTGTTATTTTTAAATTATTAATTAATACTATAATAATATTAGAAAAGGCCGAGATCGTTTATTAACCAATCTATTTAAATGAGATCTAAACACAAAAAGTTCAAAATAATGATACCAAAACTTTTTGAAAGAGAATAATGCTCTCAACTTCTTTAAATATTTTGATATCACAATACTGTAAGTTACGAAATCAATCTCTTTAAATAAGATCGAGGTATAAAAATGCTAAAAAATTATTATTCCATAAGTTTCAAATGAATTATTAATATTATTATGACAATAAAAATATAAATAAATTATTATTATAAAAATATAATAATAACTAATTTTAGGTTGAATATTAGTTTTATTTGATCTAATTAAAAAAGTGAATTTAATTCGGTGCGTGAAAACTCACTTGTAATAATACTCAATCCTGAAAAAAAAATATTAAGTTAAAAATATTTTTGGCTAATACAAGATATATGACACAGAACACAACCCTTTATATATGATAATAAAAATATATATACAAGAAGAACAAGAAGCAAAATGATATGAGCAGTGAAGTCCATAAATACTTTTCAGAGATCAAAGATTCGAAAAGGTCTAAAAATTTCTAAATATTTTTCCCCGTCTAAAAATATATTATTAAAAAAAATTATTTTATTTTATAGGCCTAATTCATTGAATTCCTAAAATCAATAAGTTTTGATAGATTAATTACTTTTGGTATTCGTACGTGAATTAACATATTATAATTAAGTTTTCTTTAAAATCGATCGCTCTGCTACGTCACTATCTTAATATTTTTTGGATTTTTAATTTTCAATTATAAATATTTAGAAAAATGAAATAATAAATTGCTATTTTAGTTATTTAATTATGAATACGCTGTAATAATTAGCTATATTGTAAGGTCTCTCTATTATCTAATTATTACTATTAACTTTCTAAAATATTGCCTATAATATATTGTACATCAACTGTTTGATTAGACATCTTTTTTCCTACTTATATATCATACTTGCCGGTACCTATGATAAAGTGATTAAAATGATTATTAGTTACACTTTCATATATTTTAAAATTATTAATTTTATTTTAGTTAATATTTTAAATTATTATCTTGAATTATTTTATAAATTATTTTAAATATTTCATTAAATTTTTAATCGTTAATTATTATAACTATTTTAAATATTTATTTATGCATTAATCTATTATATTAAATATTTCATTCCAACATAATTATCTTAATATATTGTACATTATTATATATTAAATATTTGGTTATTATGTTGTCATATTCATAAAGAATATATGTAAATATGTATTGCTAAATTTTTAATCGTTAATTATTATAACTATTTTAAATATTTATTTATGCATTAATCTATTATATTAAATATTTCATTCCAACATAATTATCTTAATATATTGTACATTATTATATATTAAATATTTGGTTATTATGTTGTCATATTCATAAAGAATATATGTAAATATGTATTGCTAAAAATATGGAGGGAAAATTTCCCTCCACTTTTGTTTAGACGGGAATGGATTATATAATTACCGACTAAATATTTTGTCGGTATTTACCAACTGAATATTTAGTCGGCAAAAATAGAGCAGGATCCATATACCTTTATTTGCTTACCGACTGAAGGCAATTAGTCGGTATTTACCGACTACACATTTTAGTCGGTAAAATCACTCAACATAATGCATATATATCTATTTTGCTTACCAACCGAAAATATATTAGTCGGTATTTACCAACTATACAATTTAGTTGGTATTTACTGAATTTTAGTCAGTAAACTGAATCGATATAACTCATATATCTATTTTTAATTTGCTTACCGACCAAAAATAATTTAGTTGGTATTTACCGACTAAAAGTTGTAGTCGGTATTTACCGACTACATGTTTTAGTCGGTAAAATGAATCAACTTTAGTTTTTAAATTTATTTACCGACACGATATTCGGTCGGTAAATTAATATTAGCGACTACAAAATTGTAGTCGGTATTTACCGACTACATGTTTTAGTCGGTAAAATGAATCAACTTTGCTATTTTTTCTTTAGTTTTTTAAATTTATTTACCAATACGATATTCGGTCGGTAAAGAACTATTACCGACCAAAAAATTGTAGTCGGTATTTACCGACTACATTTTTAGTCGGTAAAATGAATCAACTTTGCTATTTTTTCTTTAGTTTTTTAAATTTATTTACCGACACATTGTTCGGTCGGTAAATAAATATTACCGACCAAAAAATTGTAGTCGGTATTTACCAACTACATTTTTAGTTAGTAAATTGAATCAACTTTGCTATTTTTTCTTTAGTTTTTTAAATTTATTTACCGACACATTGTTTGGTCGGTAAATAAATATTACCGACTAAATATTCAGTCGGTAATACTTGAGCATGGAATTATTATTCATACAAATTATTTGTTAGGTTAGCGACAGCAGTATAGTTGATATTCAGTCGGTAATATATGGCGCCAGGTTTTGGCGCTTTATTTAGCGACTGAATATTTCGGTCGGTAAATTATAGTCAGTAATTAGTCGATAAAGAGTTGGTAATTGAAAAATTAAAGTAATTTCTGTATTTAGTCGGTATTTCGTCGGTAAATATTAAAATTTACCAACTAATATTCGTTAGTCGGTATTTTTTATCGGTAATTCGCGTTTTCCTTGTAGTGTATATATATATATATATATATATATATATATATATATATATATATATATATGTATACATATACATATACATATACATATATATGTATATATATACATATACAAACATATATATATATATATATATATATATATATATATATATATATATATATATATATATATATATATATATATATATATATATATATATATGCATCCAATATATCAAAAATCTGTCATATATTGAATTTAAACTTACTTTTTTTTTTTCCTTTTAATAGGAAAAGGGGAATCAAACTTGTATCTTTTATCAAACCGTATATATAATTACCATTAGACTATATATTAATATGTGAATTTAAACTTGCTTTTTAAAATTATATTTTGATTTTTGACATTATTATTTAATTATTTTAGTACTTTTAAAATCATTATTTATTAAACTATAAATTTTTCAAATATAATTTGTTAAAAATTATCTAACCACAATGCTAAACATCTATTAATTTCTCTTTTAAGGAATGTTCATAATGAGTGAACCCTAGCCTTGACGAGAGGAAACGTACAATCTCTCTCCATCTACCTTTTTATACAAATTTCCAAGAGTTGGAAATTAGATTTTTCTTATTTAAAAAAAAAAAAAAAAAAAAAAAAAAAAAAAAAAAAAAAAACTACATGAAAAAACGTTTCTCCATTACATGAAAAGACTTTCTTTATTGATAATACTCAAATCAAACCTCTCATTCCAAGGTTCGGTGCAACCTTCAAAACATGTGATTTGGTACAAGTGCATATGGCCCATGGCACAGCGATTCGGTTCAATCATATACACAAGGAAGTGGAGATTCAGCCCAAGGCAAATAGAAAAGGTATTCAATACATGACCATCTCCATGTAATTTGGTCCAAGGAAGAGGTAGTCAATAGACACAATACCTAAGATCCATGATTCAGCCTCACCTCTACATGGTTCGTTCCAAATGATATGCAACCCGAATGAAGAGATTCTCTCTTTATGAATTGGGCCCAAACGACCTATTTAACAAGGCTTCTTAAGAGACACATCTCATCTTTCCTATACTCATAGGAATGGTAACATCCGCCACAAATCTTGCAGCACAAGGAATCATTCTCTATAAAAAGAAAAGCTAAGGGTACAAGCTTAATGATTCACTATTCAATATACTATTATTCTACTAAAATGGAGACTGACCTAAGTACCAGATTTTTTTTAATAAGAATCCTTCGGTGTAACCTTTTTTCTCTATTTTGCAAATGTCAGCAGATTAATCTCTACCCAAAAAGCTCAAGAACATTTATCAATTGGCACTGTCTATAAATTATTTTTTAGTTTTAAATATGAAAATTTCATTTCAAATCTAACACATTCTGAAAATTTCTCTCTTCTATAAGATCTGCAAATTTCAGTTTCATATATGACATTTATCATATCATATTTGAAATTTTTTGGTACATTTTCAAATCTTACTTTTGTTCTTTTTGTTCCTTTATTCTAGAAATTTTGATTTGATGATTTGCTCTTCCTGCATTTTTGATACACATCTTCTGGAGATTTGACACTACCGTTTTCTAACACAATTCCTATCCCATGAGCATCCACTCCACTCCCTTATCATGGTTGTTTTTCCTAGGCTTCTCACCTTTCATCAATACCACCACCTACTACCATAACTTCAACTTAAATTAGCCAAACACTACACCAATTAATTTGTTCGAGTTGGAGAGGAGGAAGAACAACAAATAACAGAAAACATAATAGCTTTAGAACACAAAAGAAAACTTCAGAATGCGAAACTCATAAAACAGAGCGTAAGAACAAAAAATTTCAGCAGAAAAATAAAATATTTTCTTCCTCTTTTTCTTTTTCATTTCCATTACACAAACTTCTTCCAATACTCTCTCTCCAACTCTCTCTTTCTCTATATTTTTTTGTTCCAGCAGCCTCTCTTTTATAAAAGAGAAAATACATAATTTAGTCAACAACTTCTAGCTAACACACAATATTTTAACAAGACAAATCTCCTAAATTCAAGGATGAACACACATATTCAATTAACATTCGATACAATAAAAATATCTCTCAATTTATGGCAAAATCTCATCAACACCAACACTCCTCCTTGCTGAGATTTCTGCTGGAAATTAACTCAGTTTGGCATCCTCTTTTGTTCAACTTCATTGTATTTTTTTTTAATTGTTTTGGTGGCCTCTCACCATAGAAGCTCCTCCTTGATGGTAATGCTCCTCCATGAGAACAACCAAATCCTTCTTTATACAATTCACTTCATTCTTGTTGCTTCCTCAAAATGAACAACAACACAACTCAACAACAAATTTCAGCAATTTAAGGTCATGTTCTAGGTCCTTAAACAATCAATTTTTTTAGTTTATGGAGATACCGGTCCTTTCCACCATTTTTTTAGCGGTTTAAAGACATGCATAGGTCCCTCCACAAGTATTTCAACTTGCAGGTCATCCTAACAACATTTTGCACTTTATGGACTTGCTTGGGTCCCTTCTACAAGTTTGTAACTTGTAGGAGAACCAAAGAAAACATCATTTTCTTCTTTTTTCTTGAAAAAATAGAGTATCACTAAATGAGACATCAAAGAAACATCATTTTTGGCTCACAAACTCAACAAGACAACATCAACCTAATGATAAAATTTTAGAATAGCATCAAACTTCTCTCTACAACTGTAAGGATGAGAGAGGTAAAAAGAAAACACAAAGTCACAATCTTAAAGTGACAAAATAAAAATCAGAGCTTCTAAGATACTGTTAACAAACAGGTGATGTGCAAGAGAAAATATGTGGAATGATATGTTTTCTTTATTTCTCAGAGCTGCAATTTAAATACATAATCACCACTAAAACTGATTCCACAATTAAAGCAACAAAACAAGATCATGATACTTGTATCTGCTAAAAATACTGAACCACTTACTAACAAACCACAAAACCAGGACACAAAACTTTGACTCAATCTTACCACGTGAATAAAACAATAAAACTAAATAAGAAAACTTAATTTCTGCATTATTTCAACACTCTCCCTTAATGCAGAAGTTTACAACACCAATCATATCCCTAAAATATTCAAATTTTGCCAAAGGGAGTGGTTTTGTAAACATATCAGCCAGCTGCTCATTTGTGTTGCAATAAGCCATCTGAATGCTTCCATTTGACACCAGATCTCTAATAAAATGATGTCGAGTCTCTATATGCCTTGTGTGACTATGGAAAACTGGATTCTTGGTCATTGCAATTGTTGATTAGTTGTCACAATAAATCAATGTTGGTTTTTGACATTGCTACATGTCTTCTAAAATTCTTTGCAACCATACTGCTTGGCAAGCTGCTGCTGTCACAGCCATATACTCAGCTTCTGATGACGATAAAGCAATTGATGGCTGCTTCTTAGAGCTCCAAGAAATTGCACCAGACCCAAAATGGAAGATATAACCTGTGGTACTCCTTCGATCATCAATAGAACCTGCCCAATCACTGTCAGAAAAACCACACAGCTTAAAATCATGATTTGAGGAGTACCATAATCCATAAGAGCTTGTTCCATTCAAGTATCTTAACACTCTTTTTGCTGCTCCATAATGAACTTTGCTTGGACTTTGCATAAACCTTGATAAGAGACTAGTAGCAAGCATTATGTCAGGCCTAGTATTAGTGAGATAAAGTAGACTTCCAACCAAGCTTCGATAGCTATTAGCATCAGCCTTTTCCTCCCCATCATTCAAACTGAATTTTTAATTACAATTCATGGGAATTTTCACAGGATTACAATCTTGCAACTTGAACTTGCTAAGCAAGTCCTTAACATACTTCTCTTGAAAAATAAAAATTCCTGCATCACATTGTCTTATTTCTACTCCCAAAAAATAGTTCATTAGGCCCAAGTCAGTCATATCAAATTCTCTAATCATCATACTCTTGAATTCTTTAATCAAAGCATCACAATTACCGGTATAGATAAGATCATCAACATAAAGGCATATAAGAAGAATCTCACCAGCTCCCCCTTTCTTATGATAAAAAGTGGGTTCACTTGCACTTTTTTGAAACCCATTTTTGCTGAAATGGCCATCAATTCTTTCGTACCATGCCCTTGGCGCTTGCTTGAGGCCATACAAGGCCTTTTTAAGCCGATACACCTTTTGCTCGTGTCCTTTAATTTCATAACCTGCTGGCTTTTCTACAAAAACTTCTTTATTCAAAAAACCATTTAAAAAGGCTGATTTCACATCAAATTGATAAACAGGCCATTTATATTGAGCAGCTACAGCCAAAATAGTTCTAATAGTATCAAAACGAGTAACAGGAGCAAAGGTTTCTTCGAAATCAATACCTTCCCGCTGCATATATCCACGTGCAACCAGCCTTGCTTTGTATTTTTGGACATCACCATCAGGTTTGTACTTGACTTTGAAAATCCATTTTAGCCCAACAACTTCTTTATCTTTTGGTAAGTCAACTAGCTCCCATGTATTATTTCTTTCCAAGGCTTGAATTTCCATATTCATAGCATCACACCACTCTTTTGACATGGCAGCTTCTTCGTAGCAACTAGGCTCTTGAATTTTTGCAACTTGGCATTGCTCTGTCTTTTGATAAATCTCCTTCAATGACCTAAATTTTCTTGGAGGTGAATCTGAATCTGATGAAGATGTGCAGCTTGCTGGACTTGATAGACTTGTTGCTTGGGAAGAACTTGAAGGACTAGATGGATGTGATGGAGTTGTTGAAGAGCTTGAAATTCCATCTTTATCTTCCTCACTTGTATGTTCTTCTGCCTGAAATAAATCTAGACAAGCCTGCTTCTCATCCCAATTCCAATACTTTTGTTCATCAAATACAACATCTCGACTAATGATAAGCCGATTAGTTAAGGGGTCATAAAAACGGTAACCCTTAGTAGCATTACTATACCCCACAAAGATGCATTTTAGACAATTATCATCAAATTTTCTTCGTTGTTGAGAAGGAACATGGACAAATGAAATGCATCCGAAAACTTTAAAGTGGGTTACCTTAGGCTTCCAACCATTCCATGCTTCAAATGGAGTTTGATAATGTAGTGCTGAGGTAGGACTTCGATTGAGAATATATGCAGTTGTGCTTACTGCTTTAGCCCACAGGAAATTTGGAAGAATTTTTGCTTTGAGCATGCATTTGGTCATCTCCACGAGACTTCTATTCTTCCTCTCTGCTACCCCGTTTTGTTGGGGTGTATAACTAGCTGTTAGTTGCCTCCGAATCCCATTATCTTCACAAAATTTGTCAAATTCATGAGATACAAATTCACCACCACGATCTGTCCGGAATATCTTCATTCGGTACCCACATTCAGTTTCAACAAGAAATTTGAATTTCTTGAAGATAGCCAGCACTTCAGATTTTTGTTTGATGAAATAAACCCATGTATACCTACTAAAATCATCCACAAACACAACAAAATATAAGTTTTTACTCAAGGAAGGTGTTTGCATAGGCCCGCAAACATCAGCATGCACCAACTCCATGGGTTTTGATGCTCTCCTGGCCTGCCCTTTTGGAAATGCATTGCGATGTTGTTTCCCAAGAGCGCAACTTTCACATATGTCTTTTGAATGTTGCATCATAGGCAACCCAACAACTAGATCTTGATCAAACAGCATCTTTAGGCTAGTAAAATTCAAATGGCCATATCTGTGGTGCCACAGTCCAGTATCATCTCCTAAAGTTGCCAAAAGCGCTTGATTTTTTGCTTTAGAAGAAAGAGGAAAAATGTTGTTTGCAGCCATAGGAACCTTACACAGCACCTGTTGTTTAGATTTGTCAGAGAAAACCGTACAGCTCAAGTCTTCAAAGAGCAGTGAGCGACCTTCTCGAAGAAACTGTCCCACACTCAATAAACTTGAGTCCAAATCAAGCACATATAGGACATTTTTTTATGGAATTGGAACTATTGAGTTTCACATCTCCCTTGCCATGTGCTACATGAATTTTGCCATCACCCATCTTCACATCCCTTGTAATAGATTTGTCCAGGTTGACAAAAAATTCTAATTTTGCAGTCATATGATTACTGCAACCACTGTCAATATACCAAACATCTGGAGCACATACACTGGCAGTAAAACATGCAAGAAATAAATTTTCAGATTCTTTCTTTTCAGCCTCCACAACAAAATTTGCATGTTTTTCCTTTTCATGTTTTTCCTTCAATCTGCAATATTTCTCTATATGGCCTGATTTTTCACAATAATAGCATTTGAACTTATGGGTGTGGTTTTCACCTTTGTTAGCTGCACTATGAAACTGGTTTTGATCATTCCATCTTACACCTCCTCTACCGCCTCTTCCACCTCTTCTACCTCGAGACGAATGACCACTACGATTATTATTGCTGCTGCGATTTGAAGTAGCATCATTGTCCTTAGACAGATTTAACTTGGTGTGAAATGCCTTCTCTATGGGTGGCTCATCATAGCTTTTGTGTCTATCTTCATGAGATTGCAAAGCGCCAAATAGCTCTTCAACTGTTAGAACATTTAAGTCCTTAGACACTTCTATGGCAGCAACGGCAGACTCATATTTTCTGGGTACACTCCGCAATATTTTCTCAATAACCTTTTTATCAGACACTTGCTCACCGTACTTTCGCATCTGATTTACTACTTCCATAAGGTTATTGAAATAACTGTCCATGGAATCTCCATCTTTCATAAAAGAGCTTTCAAATTTCCTCCGAAGTGTTTGAAGCTTGACCGTAAGCACCTGTTCTGTGCCTTGATAACCATTCTTGAGTGCTTCCCATGCCTCTTTTGACTTCGTTGCTGCTGAAATTTGAGGAAAAATTGCATCATCTACAGCCTGCTGAATAAAAAAGAGAGCCTTGGCATCTCTCTTCCGAACATCTCTTAGAGTATCAGCTGCTACATCTTCTTCGGAATAACCTCTCTCTACAAGTTCCCATAGATCTTGGGAAATGAAGAGAGTCTTCATTTTTATACTCCAGACCTCATAGTTGGTGCCTTGAAAAATTGGAATCGCAGGTTGTGAAAGACTCACGCCATTTGGATTGTTTGCCATTGGATGCTCTAATACCAAATGATAAAATTTTAGAATAGCATCAAACTTCTCTCTACAACTGTAAGGATGAGAGAGGTAAAAAGAAAACACAAAGTCACAATCTTAAAGTGACAAAATAAAAATCAGAGCTTCTAAGATACCGTTAACAAACAGGTGATGTGCAAGAGAAAATATGTGAAATGGTATGTTTTCTTTATTTCTCAGAGCTGCAATTTAAATACATAATCACCACTAAAACTGATTCCACAATTAAAGCAACAAAACAAGATCATGATACCTGTATCTGCTAAAAATACTGAACCACTTACTAACAAACCACAAAACCAGGACACAAAACTTTGACTCAATCTTACCACGTGAATAAAACAATAAAACTAAATAAGAAAACTTAATTTCTGCATTATTTCAACACCTAATACTTACATCTCTTGGAAATAATAGAACTGAAATTTTGACAGTAAACTTACTTGGAAATTTAAGAAGACTCACAACTTTAATGAAATGATTATACTTCTTCTTCAACCAAAAACTTGAAGTTCTTAATACTGTATTTTCAAACAAATTTCTCAACATCATTTTAGCAAATGAAGCAATAATTTTTTTGACAAAAAACATGCCCTCTAAGATCATTAAAGCTTTGATACCACTTGTTGGATTTGGAGAGGAGGAAGAACAATAAATAATAGAAAACATAATAGCTTTAGAACACAAAAGAAAACTTCAGAATGTGAAACTCATAAAACAAAACATCAGAAACAAAAAATCTCGGCAGAAAAATAAAATATTTTCTTCCTATTTTTTTTTCATTTCCATTACACAAACTTCTTACAAGACTCTCTCTCCAACCCTCATCTTTCTTTATATGTTTTTTGTTCCAGCAGCCTCTCTTTTATAGAAGAGAAAATACATAATTTAGTCAACAACTTCTAACTAACACACAATATTTTAACAAGACAAATCTCCTAAATTCAAGGATGAATACACATATTCAACTAACATTTGATTACAATAAAAATATCCCTCAATTTGTAGCAAAATCTCAGCAACACCAACATAATTGACCCTCCCCTCACCTTCGACCAATCCTATCACTTAGGTCAAACATTGTTGAAACTCACTTGATCTATTCAAAATATTGAAAGACAGATGCAAGACAACTTTTCAACCTAAACTCATAGGACCAAAACCTGTATGATAACCACATTGTAGCAAACCGCTCAAATAATCATGCCCAAAATTCTAGAGACCAAAACCACGATTAAAATTATGACCAAATAAAGGAAGGAAATAAGTGCAAGAAAAAGAGAATCAATAAGTACAACTAAAGAAAGACTGACCACATCACCAAGGCAAACAAAACATACATCTACATTAGGATAAACACCATAAAACTCTTCCTAATCCAAAATCTTAATGTAGATCAAACATGGTCCTAAGAATAAAGAGCTTGTTTACCTGAGAAAATGCAACCCTAACTTAGAGGAAAAAAAAAAAGGAAAAAGTCCAATTTTTGCAAATTTCATAATCGTCATGATCATGACATGGATGACTGTTGGAAGCTTGAGAAAGAAATTGAGAGGTTAGTCCAAAGAGGAACCTTATGAAAGTTTGTTAAGACAATTGATAGCGAGACGACCTAAACCTCATCAATGACCAAATAGCCAAAACCCCAAACTAAAGCTATACAAAAAAGAATGGATCCATTGGGGCGATTAATCTCTTTTTGAGTAGAACATCATATGGCAACAGAAATGCGAAGGTGAGAGACTAAGGCTTCAAATGATCATAATAAGTAAGATGGTGATGAAGTTGTGAGTAAAACTTCTGAATTTGCTTCTAGTTTCTCTAATGAATGTCATGATTACTTAATGTCTTATTTCAATGCCAAATGCCTTAACAACAAATGAATTATACAACCGACACACTTCATGTTTGCTGGCAAGTATAGGCACTTAATGGCGATTCCAATACTTAATGTCCAAAACATTTTGTCTACCAAGCGTAGTTACATGATTCACCATCATCTAAAGAGGACTCCATCATTCACCCCATGATAACTACCAAACATGATTACATGAGTTGCCACCCTCCAAAAAGGACTCCATCATTCACTCCATGATAACTACCAAGCATAGTTACATTATTCACTATCCTTCAAATAGGACTCCATTATTCACCCTATAATAACTATCAAGTCACATGATTCATCATTCTCTGAAGAAGACTTCATCATTTACTTGATGTCCGAATGTACTTTATATTCACTATCAAGTATAGGTACTTGATGTCGAGTCCAAAACTTGATTTCCAAACACCCAATGATAACTACCAAGCATAGTTATATAGTTTGCCATTCTCTAAAGAGGACTCCATTGTTCACCTTAAGTACTTTATTGTTCACCCTATGATAACTACAAAGCATAGTAACATAATTTGCCATTATCCATAGAGCCATGATTCAGTCACTCTCAAACGAGGATATGACATGGACTTATCATCACACTGATTCTCCTCGAGGACCATGATTTGGTCGTTTTAAGTAAAGAGATCATAAATCGGTCTCTTTAACACAAAGACCATTCAATCCTCTCAAGTAAAAAATTATAATTCAATCACTAAAGAGCCATGATTTGGTTCTTTATGCTTTAATCCTTCTAAATGAAATCATGGTCTAGTTCTCCAAAAGCAGAGCTATGAGTCTCCAAGAAAGAAATATGATTTGATCCTGAAAGAAGTTCACGATTTGGCCTTTTTAAAGGCACAATGATTCAACTTCCTTAGAAAGGAACCATTATTCGCCATAAAGAGGTTTGATGATTCATTCTAATCCATTACTTGCTCAGTCTCCCAAAGAAGCTATATGATTTACCCCAAAGAGGTTCTATATTTGCTCTAATCCATAATTCACCCTTATTGGATAAAGGCTCTATGATTTGCCCAATCCAAACAAGCTTAATGAATTCTAATTTCCATGATTCACCCAAGACTTAAGTTATATACCCTCCATGCCTAAACAAGATTGAGTCTAACATGAACTCCATTATCTAACATCATAGATTATGGACCATGTTGGTTTCCATGTGCTCCATATAAACTAAATGATGCACATCAAATTGTAAAGAATATTGGCAAATGAGAATTAACCTAAATGATTGATTTGACTCTCCAATTTCATAATTTTTCACTAAGGGAATAATTGACGATTCTAGTCAAAACTTTATCTTGATTTAGTATAGTAGTAACTATTAACTCTTAATTTTACACCTTCATCATCTAGCTACACATGTTAAAGTTTAATGCGCTATGAGGAGCTATTACAACTGAGGGTTTAGGGGCGAAAGAAATTTTTTTTGGATTTCGATTACATTGCTATTATACATCCAAATTTTCTAAATCCCAAACCAACCAATTTCTAAAAAAAAAAAAAAAGAGTCAAGCCATGCAAGCCTAGTGTGGATTCATGCCTCACTAGAGCGGTTGCCGCTCTAGTATGACAAGGATCCATGGATCCTCACCCCTTTCTGCGCGAAGCCTTGTCCGAGCTTCGTTTTCCTGCTTTTAAAATGACTAAAATGCCCATTTCAACCCAATTTTAAACCCTTTTTCAGTCCTATCATTTTGATTTTTTCACTTTTTCAATTCCTAAACTACCCTCATCCAGTTTTCTTATAAATACCCTCCTCCACTTCTCATTTCTCTATACCCCTTGAGTTAAAGTTGATAGTTATCCTCTAATTTCTCTTTTCTTCTCTCTCCAACTACTTTCTAATTAATTAATTAATCTTTTTAATTGATTAATTATCTTACCATAACTAAGTTAATTAATCTTTTTAATTAATTAAACTCTTTTTTTAATTAATCACTCAATTAATTAATTAATCTTTTTAATTAATTAATTAATCACTCTTTTTTCAAAAATCAAATTAATCTTTTTTTTTAATTCTATCCTTCATCCAAATTAATTAATTAATCATTTTAATTAATTAAACCATCCATCCATTTCATCATATTAATTAGCTAATTAATTATCTTAATTAATTAATCCATCAATCAATCCAATCACTCGATCCTAATAAAATAGAAATTTGGTCCGGTAAAACCCTCTATTTGCTAAAAGCAAAGGTATCAGTCTTTTCCTTTCTCCTACAGATCCAAATCAAATCAATTAATCAAATTAACCCCTAAACTCCTTTACTTAATGGTGAAATGAACTATATGAGTTTTGATTCCCATTTAATGGAGTACGTAGGCACATTTTAAATCTAAATCAAAACCTCAAATCCAAATCCCAATTAATCTCCTTTAACCCCCCACCCCCCCTTCTCTTCTTCTTCTTCTTCTTTTTTTTTTTTTTTATGTAATTAGTTTAATTTGTGGATGTTTTACTTTTCTCCATTATCATGCATTAATCATGATATTATAATTATCATATAATATTTATCATCCATGAAATTAATTTTTAAGTCAAATTAAACTTAAGAGTTAAATTTAAATTATTTAACAAAAAATCTAGTCCCCGAGCTCAACTCAATTTGAAGATTAGTGATTTTTATTCTTGGGTAAATTAATTACAAAATTAATAAATTAGAGTCAATTTGGGTTTTTCCTTTCATGTTTTCCCAACTAAATAAAATTAAGGTGGCAACTCCCAAAATCATTTTCAAAATCAACAAATCTGAACTTGAGGATTTCATCGTGAGTTTAAACCCGAATGAGTATCCCGATTTCCTCTAATGGATCAGGCTGATACTCGGGCAAGGCCTTACAAAGACAAGTGATGATGTCCAAACCAAACCTCTCATCTTAAGGTTCAATGCAACCTTCAAAATGAATGTGTGATTTGGTACAAGTGTATATGGCCCATGGTATAGCGATTCGATTTAGGAATGTACACAAGGAAGTGGCGATTAAACCCAAAGCAAATAGAAAAGTGATTTGGCCGGTTCATGGTCATGTGATTGGATTTAAGGAAAAGGTAATCTATACACTGAGATCCATCATAGAATCTCACCTTCACATGGTTAAGTCCAAATGATATAGAACTCAAACCAGGAGATCCTATCCACTTGAATTAGGCCCAATGGCCTAATAAACAAGGCTTCTTATGAGACATGTTTCATCTTCCCTATACTCATAAGAATTGTGACATCAACCCCAAATCTTGCAACACAAGGAATTTTTATCTATAAAAGGAAAAGCCAATAAACTCAATCGTTCATTATTCAATATGCTATTATTTTACTAAATAGAGATAGACTTGAGTATTAGAAGATTTTCACGAAAACTTAGTCAGTATAATCTTTTTCCTTTATTTTACATACAGCCGATCAATCTCTAAAAAGTTTGAAAAATATTTATCATAAATCAAATGTCATTTTGGCCCTTAAACTTTCGTTAATGTATCAAATAAGTCATCGTGATACTTTTTTGCTAGTTTAAACACATGAACTATTGTGAAAAGGTCATTAAACCCTTTTTTAGACAAAAACATATGCGTATGATACACTCATCTAAAAGTTCAAGTGAAATAAAGGAATTTTTTTTTAGTATACATTAAAGCAAAAATATCATAACTAATAAAATAATTATTTATATATAAAAAATGTTAAATCAATGGAGAGGAGAAGAGAGGCAACATATATATCCTCATCTCACCCTCAATTGGCTCTAGCGAGCACCACTTCGCCACAAATCTAATAAAATCCATTCGATATGCTCTAAATACTCTTCGTTCAGAACTAACCTCTCCTTACTCAGCCTTCGTAATCGTCAACCACAACAAGTTTTTTTTCTTGATGTTTTGGAAATTGCTTGGCTAAAATCTTATCTATCAAAACCATAACTTGGTTCTACAAAATTTGAATAACTCATACAGGAATAAACTTCTCTTCTGATGGCAACAATCACTACCATTACATACCAAGCATTAGCCACCAGAGTTATGGTTTTGACAATGATACTACTTCTATCTTTATGAGATTGAAATTAAAATGTTGAATTTACCATTATGACAATGATGATGCTTCTATTTCTGTGCATTTTAAGTTATATATGGTAGTTAATTGGTTATTGAAGGATCTATCTAAGGAGATTTAGGTGTTGGTATTATTGATGGTGGGTTTGACTTCTGTTCTGTTGTATATTAAAAATCAAAATTGACTTGAAATTAATAAGGCTGCTTATTAGAGTTTCTCTTTGTACTTTTTGTTAATTATAACATATGGATTAAGTTTGGGTTTTGGTTTAAGTTTAAGCTTGGGACGCAATAACCAATAGGATTATAATTCTTTGAACCTAAATCTTATACCATTTCCTTCACCATTTACACAATGTAATCACTAGAGGACTTCATTGAATACTACATATTTCAATCATCTTTTGTGTGTGTGTGTGTATTTCTTCTCCTTATGGAATGATTTTTTTCAATGCTTTTTTAGTTTTCAGATAGCTACAATGAAAATTTCCTTTCTCTTTCTCCATATGGAAATAGAGTCTTTGTTTTAGAAATTTCTTTTATTTTGCTATCATAAGGATTGAATCCCATCTTAGCATTTCAAGTTCAATCATTTTCTTTCAAATTTCTTCCAATCCTTGTTTGGAAATTAGTCTTGCACATAATTTGATTTTCTTTTCAAGTATACCATTGTTTGAGATTTTCTTTTCAAGTTTTCAAAAATCTCCAAGAAGCAGAGCAAGAAATGTTGCTCTTATGGTTTTTTTTCACCTGTGTTCATTTTGCACCATGTCTAGTACTAGCCTAATGAAGAGATCTTCATCAATTTTGGGAGCAATATGTTGCCATAGATACAAAATCTCAATTGCACTCTTTTTTTTTTTTTTTTTAAGAGTTCTTTCAACTTGAAAAACATAGACTATTTTCGCATGTATAATGTTATCAACCGTGAGACTATATTTTCTCATAAATTAACATATCTAGCTCCAATAAAATGTCCACCAACACCAACTGTAGGACAAATACAAGTTAGGAATCCATGCATCTTGCTTTTCACTGTAATTCCATAAAAGACTTCACCCACTCCGCATTGAAGCCAACTAGAAAATGTCGTACAATTGAAGCAATAAATGACAAAGCATATTGAGGTTGCATTATGTGTGTGTGTGTTTATATTACCTGGGTTAAAAAGCTAAGAGCGAAGCTCCTTTAAGCAAGAGAGACGGGGGATGCGTTTATTAAGACAATGAAACAGAGTTTTGGAAAGGGGAGGAAGAAAGAGAAATGGATGGGAAAAGAATCAATGACGCGCATAAAGTGGTATCTCTTTAAATTTTATTATTATTTTAATTTATAAATATATTAGTGTGTTACATGCGCCTGTTTTTGTTTAAATGACTTAAATGATCTTTATTAAAAAATTAAAATGTACAAATTAGTTAAAAAAATATTGCGAAGACGAATTTAGTACGTTAATTAAAGTTTGAGAACCAAATTAACCTTTAATTCCATTTATCATCCATCATTGCCTAAAATTTATTAAAATGAATGGGAAAAAAAAATTGCATGGTCCCTACTTAAGATTTGTTGTATAAAAGAATTAAAAATAACATATGAGGAAGATTGGATAGAACTAAAGAGCAGACAACTACAGCCTAACACTCACATGCCTCTGTGTAAACATTAAACAAGCCACTCTAACCCCAACCCATCTATCAGTCCACTTTGTGGATTATAAACGCATTACATATATACATACATATATGCCTCCTGAGCTTATTCAAGAAAGGTATATAAAATCTTTTCCTAATTAATATTTTTATTTTTCATTGAATAAGCTAAAAAAATATTTTTTTTTCTTTTCTAAAATTCGTAACCTTGTCTAAGAAAATCCAAATTTGAAATCTTTTATAAACATTTCAAATTTTCATTGCTTAGGATGTATTCTTGAAAACTAATTTATGCTCTTTAAAGAATGTAACATGCTCGTATGAATTAATTAAGTAATTCATATTTAACAAATACAACTGAAAGCTTTTCTTTATTTTTTTTACTTTAAAAATGAAACTATAACTTGGTTCTGTTTATTTTGCCCAAAATAACTTTTTTTTAGAAAATATTTTCAAAAGAATTATTTTTTTTATTTTTTTATTATAATATTAAGAATTAGATGGCAATATTAAATTTCAATTAATAAAACTATAAACATGTTTAAATTTATAAAAATTTCATATATTTAAATTTTATTATTAAATATGATAAAAATACATAAAAAATGATAAATTATGGTAGTTATCTGTAGTGATAATCAGTGATCGGTGAGTTAATTAAGAAGTTGTGTATTTATGTACTTTCCTTTCATTATAATAAATTTATTAAAATTTGAAAAATGACTTAAAGTATTTATTTTCTTTAGAATTGCCTTAATTTTTCATTATCAAAAAAATATTTTTCATTGACTAATTTTCTGTTAAGAAGTGATTTTCTCCCTCAAAATAAATAGAGCCTTCATTTTTTATTGGCTGCAGCAGGATTATAACTTCATATACTTAGAAGAAAAATTGAAAAAAAAAATATTGATTTGATCTCCATTTATTATTTAAGATATCTTTGATATTGTTTTTTAATGTTTTAAAAAATAAATTATGTGGAACGTGTTGATTAAAGAATATTATATTTTATGTTTAAGATGATTTTTAAATATTTTAAGTATGACATTTTTTAAATGATTTAATTATAAAATTAAAAATTTCAAAATAGTTAAACATTATTTTTAAAATATTTTTTCCAAGATATTACACAGCATTTAAAATTTTTTTATACAACTAAATAAAATAATCCAATATGCAATATAATTTTTATTATATTACACAATTGATTACTCATATCAAATATAGTCTAAGTAATTTAATAATTTAGTATTCTCTCTATCCAAAAAAGCAATATTTTTTTTTTCGTTTGTCCAAAATTATAATCCAATTTTATTTTTCAATTGTTAGTTAAAAACTAACGGTCAAAAATACCCTTCAATTATTAACATAAACATCACAACTTATAATAAAAATTTTACTTTATTTGAGATTGAAAATTATTATATAATAATTATTTTGAGTTCTAATGCATTATTTTTTGAATACAACTTATATTTAAGTACTATTATTATTCCACTAATGTAAATTATTGTGCATTATTAAAAAGTTCAGTAAAAGTATTTTAATAAAAAAATTTAAATTTAATGTCATTAACAGAAAAAACAATATATTTTTTTTAACCTATATGCAAAATGAAACTTGTCTATTTTTTCCGAACGAATGAAGTGGATGTTTGTTTAATTTTTTGCAAACCCGCGATTGACGTTAGTATTTTTTCTTTTTTTAAATAATTAACTTTGGTACTTGAACACTGAAAAAAAAAATAGTGTTGGACTATATATATATATATATATATATATAAGTTCAACAGCTAAATTTTGGGATTTCTATATAAATGCTAGCTTTTGAATAAGAAAACTAGAATTTCTAATTTTTAAACTAAAAAATTGAATTTTATAAAATAATATTATTAATTTTAAAATAATTATGAAGGTACTTTCTAATAATTGAAAACAGAGATTTTTATTTGCATTTTTAATAAACCATATATAGATATGTGCAAGAAGGCAATGAAATTTACTTAAACGCTCTTCATTAAATTTTTTAATTATGCATTATAATGGGTTAATATGGTCATCTACTAATTAAATAATATAATTATTTAATTATATTTAAGAGATAAGAAAATTTACTTAAGTTTCTTCATTAATTTTTTTTTAATTATACATTATGATGAGTTAATATGGTCATTTATTAATTAAATAATATAATTATCTAATTATATTTAATTTAAATAAAAAAGAATGAATTCAATCATATAAGAAAAAAATAAAATAATTATTATT
Source organism: Reutealis trisperma (assembly GCA_947687605.1). NCBI lineage: Eukaryota > Viridiplantae > Streptophyta > Magnoliopsida > Malpighiales > Euphorbiaceae > Reutealis > Reutealis trisperma. The sequence goes on from CANTUT010000430.1 coordinate 911,508, forward strand.
TAAATGATTCATAACTCATTATATTTTAATTAATTATACTGAATTTTATAAAAATTGAATTCATAAGTAAATGAACATTTTCTTTAATACCAAATGCAAAAGTACAAAATTTCAAATAAATTTTTTGAAATTTAATTATATCAAACAAGATTTTAGTCAATAAAGCAAAATTTATCATACTAACTAATTAGGCATGAGTATGATAAATTTTAATTTTTATTAATAATGTGTATTAAGTCTTTCTTAAAAAAAATAATAATAAATTAGTTTTTTTTTCTTGAATAAAAATTATAGTATTTTAAATTCAGAAAAGGACATGTTTAAATTATTTCAGTAGGAAATATATTGATTTGCAAGTTGTTATATTACCCTAAATTGAATCATTTATTTATAATAAAAATGAAAAAAATAAAAATAAAAATCCCAAGTTGCTCTTACTTTAGTCTTTACAGAACATTTGAAACTAATTTTCTTGGTAAAGGCAAAGTACCCATCTCTTTATCCTCTCACCTAGTTGTCTTATTACTTTGTTTTCTTCTCCTTTATGTTTTTATAATGAAAATGCTGCAAAACACAAAAGTGCTGTAACAAACAAAACTGTTTCCTTTTTTATAATTGATCCCACATAATATATAAATAATTTAACAAATAATAAAAAAAAATTAGGGGTAAATTTCAAATTAGTCACTCAAAATCAATAATGTTTTCATGTCAGTTCTCATTCTTTAATGAGCTCATCATAAATTCCAATATCAATATCAGTGTCTCACTTATACCTAAATATCTTTTCCATCCCCACCACTGAGCCAACCAAATCATCACAAGAAAATCACTTGATAAGAAGAAAATTACAAAACTAGAGCGATATCACTGTAGGAAAATTCTACTTTTAAAACATCCATATATTTAGGAAATTTTATTATAGTTGCTATATGAGAAATTTTAGATAAATTAAGTTTACCATTTCACTTATAGAATAAATCAATAAAAATATAATATGTCAATTAATAATGTCAAATCACCCATAAACTAATCTTATAAACCATATAAATTAATGATATTATAATTTATGGGTGATTTGATATCATCAATTGATATGTCATGTTTTTATTGATTCAATTTATGAATGACGTGATAGATTCAATTCACCTAAAAATTTCTTATTTCCGTAGATATTTTTTTGATAGGTTATAATACAATATAATGTAATGTAATCATTTTATTATATTATATTCTATTACAATTTAGAATTAAGAACTTTTTACTATTTAATATGAAAATACTTTTGTTTTAGGAACTAATTTGAACCTTACTCAAAAAATTTAAAAATATTATCATTATAAAATTGAAAGCTAAATAATAAATAATCATTGCAATTTCATGATAAATCTTCGATCATAGGCTCTAAAAGAAAAGAGAGAACAACAAGGCAAATGAGTGTAGCAACTTTTATGAGAAAAGTATCTCTCAAAAGAAACTATTGGGTGGGAACATCTCATAGTCTATCTCTTGGAGATGATAGTATCTAATAATTTTTAGAATCTTCCTTACCCTAAAAAAAATTAAAGATTGATATTTCGTTCTCATAAGGAAATGGAAAATGCACTAATTTGACATGGTAGATAAAAAATGGAGTAATTTTAGATGAAACTATACATCCAAATGAACTTCATCTCATCGCATTTGCAAAACCTTCTGAACAAGTGAAGATCAATCAAACTACACTTCCAAGAATGATAAGAGAAAAATGGCTAAAACCAGAAAAGAACTAGGAGTCAGGGAAGAGTTCAATGAAAACAGCAAAGAAGAAACAAATAGAATGAACATAGAGAAGAACCACCACCACCACCACCATTTACAACTATCATGCGCTTTATCTCCCGTCTGCTGATGTAAATGACTCGGCAAATCCATACGGACGAGTAGGTATACTAGTCTGAGTATTGTCTAAGCTGGGGAGTAATGAAGCAGATGAAGACTCCATATTGCTTCTACCTTCATAGGCTTGCCACTTCTGAAGTACTTGTGGCAAGGACATTTCAAGATCAATGCCATATATGTCTTCGGGATTTTGGTCAGCAGGTTTCCAGAGCTCCACCAGAGATGATAGCACATTGACTGCATGCCCCATGTCAGGTCTTTGATATGGCTCTCTGGCACAGCAGTGACCTGCCAACTCTGCAACAGTGCTGATACTGGTGAGTGTTTCCTCATTAAGGTCAATCGTGCAGTCAATGGCTTTGCGGAAGGAGTCCTTGTTGAGATGCATCCTGCGGAACCAAGTTACAAGATGCATGCTCTCCTCGGGCTGACTATCATCAAGTGCTCTTCTACCTGTTATTAGCTCCATCAATATCACCCCAAAACTGAAAACATCCACTTTAGTTGTCACCCGACCAGTCACTGCAATAAGACACCAATAAGAGTTCTAAGTATTCCCATACCATGAGTTGGAGATCAGAAAGATATATTATGTGTCCAAATAAGTTTTCATGCAAATCAATGAGTATATAAAATGTAACAATTTGGTTATGTATAAAAAAGTTTAAAAAATAAATCCCAATTATCCAAGACCATTTGAATTAGAACTCAATCTAATGCAAAGAAAAAAATTATGTAATTAAAAAGCTAAGATCAGTCATCCGTCAGTTTATGTAGTTTGAACATCTGATACCAATAACATTGCTTCAAAGAAAGAGAATTTCAAAGAAAATAAAAAAAAACATAACCAGATTGATTCAAACAATAACTTAGACCTTATCTTCTAAAACTTATTTGAGTCTCTGTAATAATTGTTAGAATTGAATCTTGGAACCTAAACTCAGTTAATCTATGGTCATAACAAGAATATAAAGAATCATGGGCAAAACCTTGTTGTGTCACATATAAAACATACAATTAATTCCTTCAGAGTAACATTAACAATGCCTTTACTTGAGAACTAATCAAAATGAGTTTACTTAACATTCCTGCATAATTATAAAACCAAAGAACATGAAATCCAAAACAAGTAATGGACCTACTTGGGTTATTTGCAGACACAAGGCAGAATCTTAAACAAGAACATAATCAGAGGAAATTGGAATCCAGAAACAAGAGCTTAAACCAATAAATTCCCCACTAAATCACCAAAACAAGCTATCATTCCACATACAGATTTTATATTTTTTGAGATAAATCCCAGCATTAAAAATCTTAACATTAACCAAGTGGCTAAGTAACTAGAAAAAAAGTTACCTGCGTATTCTGGTGCCAAGTATCCAAAAGTTCCAGCAATTCTAGTTTCAATTGAGGCTTTACCCTCTGGTGCAAGGCGCACAAGACCAAAATCTGCAACCTTAGCCCTCATATCATCCCCAAGAAGAATGTTTGAGGGTTTCAAGTCCCTATGTATAAAACTTTGATGTGCCAAACCATGAAGATACTCAACACCCCTAGCCACATCCAGAGCTATTGTCAACCTCCTTGTCCACCCTAAGGGCTTTAGTCCTTCTTCTGCCCAGTTGAAAAGATGCCTACTAAGTGTTCCTTGTGGCATAAATTCATACACAAGAAGCTTCTCATTGCCATCCAAGCAGTAACCTAGAAGAGCAACAAGATGCCGGTGCCTAACCTTATTCAAAATAGCAATTTCAGACTTAAACTCAGCTAGACCCTTCCCACTTATAACCCCAGACTCCATTCTCTTGACAGCAATCTTTGTACCATCATGCAACTCACCTTTGTAGACCACTCCAAAACCACCACTACCCAAAATATTTTCCTCACTGAAATTGTCTGTAACATTCCTTAATACTTGAATAGAAATGACCATATTCCCTGCTTCCACCATTTGAATGTCACCTTGTTCACTTGAAGGAATAGTATGTGTCTCACTAATTGCGCCAACACTAACACTTGAGCCAGCAACTGTTATCTTTACACTCTCATTATCAGATCCCGAATGGCGAGGATGGATTACCATTGCATTTGGGCTCTGAACTCTACTAAACCGCTTTTGTTTCTTTTTATAGAGGCAGAAAATCAACAAGCCAATCAAGCATATCACAAATACACCACCAATAACAGAGACAACAATTACTCCAATCAAAGCAGAGGACTTTTTGCCACCATTTCCAGAACCACCACTACTTCCAGAACCAGTATTGGTTGATGGAGCTGATGATGGTGAACCCGGAGTTGTAGAACTATTAATTTCCTTCCCTATATCCGGATTGCCATTACGATTCACCATCACATTACTCTTAAAAACTGGAATTTTCCCAGAAAGGTGATTGTTTGACACATCAAGTTGCTTAAGTACAGGCAGAGTAGTGAGCTCCTGCGGGATTGAACCAGTGAGATTATTATCAGAAAGAACCAATCTTTGCAACGACTTAAGCGAAGCAAACTCAGGGGAAATAGTTCCCGTAAGACCCATCTTCTGGAAGTTCACAACAGTAATGTTTCCTTGAGCACAAGTAATTCCAACCCAATCGGCACAGGGATCATTCCCCTTCCAACTCTCAGCAAACTTTTGTGGGTAACCCATAGATTTCACAATCTGAAGCAATGTGTTAACCCTGGAATCACAGTCACCAGGACTTGGCAAACAAAAACTATTTGAATCCTTAGTCATATCAACAGAAATAGAGCTCTTAAACACAGGCATTGCTCCTTGAAACAAATTATTTGTCAAATTCACTACCATTAAAGATACAAGATTCGTTAAAGACACAGGAACAGGACCTGTGAATGAATTATCCCTTATGCTCAACACCTGCAAATCTTTCAAACCCGAAAAGTCCGGTAAAGGACCCGAAAACCCATTGGAATGCAACCAAATATCCTTCAACAAAGTCATGTTCTGTATAACATCAATAGTACCGGTAAGCTTGCCACTTTTCTGCCCATTGAGCCACAAGGACTGGATTTGTGATCCGGAAAAGCTAGCAGGCAACCCACCTTCAAGCTCATTGAAGGCCAAGTGAAGAATGGTTAGACCCGGAAAAACATTTGAGCCAAAAAAATCCGGAATTGACCCAGAGATGTTAGCAGAATTTGCAGAGAAATTCTGCAAAGCAGAAGCATTTGTAACACTTTCAGGGATTACCCAAGTAGAAAATGGGTTGTTGTCGATCTCCACAGCTTGAAGAGAAGACAAATCAGTGAAAAAATCACTGGGAAACGAAGTAAATTGATTTCCAGACAACATTACAACTTGTAGTGAGCTTAATCCTTTTAAACTAGGAACAGGACCCGAGATGTTGTTCCATTGAAGCTCTAAACGCTCTAGCTGAGTAAGATTTTGAAGATTTGAAGGAAGTGTACCTTTGAGGTTTTGTCGACCAATTTGGATCCGAGTAACCCGTTTTTGCTCTGAACAAGTAACATGGTTCCAGTGGCAGGGATCAGGGTCAGACCATCCAAGAGAATCAGGTACATTGAGACTTTTCTTGAGAGAAACCATAACAGTAGCATCTTCACTTGGGATTTCTTGAGAGTTCACGAAAACAAAAAATGAAGAAAACCCAGAAAGCAAAATGAGCGAAAAAAGCTTAAAACTGAAATGGGTTCTCTTCTCCTCCATTTTTAGAGAAAGAAAGAGAGAGCTATGGGTGGTTTCAAGATTTCAAGAAGCTATGCATAGAGAAGAGCAAGAAAGTTTAATGTCTAAAGAAGGAAAAGAAAGAGAGAGAGTAACTAGCAAGAGAGAAGAAGAAAGGTGTAATTGATGGAAATGCACATGGGGGGTGGGACCTACAAAAGCTGAGAATCAAAAGGCTGTCATGGCATTGGCAATGGCATTGACAGGTTTACATAAAAAGGCTGGAAGAAGAGAAAGGGAAGTTGGGGGGGCTTTTGTTTTGTGATTCTTTTTTAAGATCTCCATTAGACCAGCTTGTCAATTGTGTTTTGTCTGGATTCTTTTTTTTTTTTTTTTTTTTTTTTTTTGCACTAGCATTTGTTTGCATATGTCTATGTTCTTTTCTCTTTCAAGTTTCAGCAGAAAGGAGCATTTGGTTTCTTGAGCTCCATAAGAAAGGAAAGGAAAGGGGTGAGGTGGCACAAGGCAAGAGGCGCAGAGTATGGGAGATGAACTTTCTGCACATGGTTGGTTTTCTATCTATTTTGAGTCCTGACCCATATTAAATATTAAATTAAAAAAAAAAAAAAGTGTGTGATTTGGGTTATCCTAATTTTAAATTTGTAATTGTTTCACAAAATAATTTAAAATTTGTAAGTTTCTTCATGGTTTGAATTTTACAAAACTTCAAAAATTAAAATCAGGTTTTTGTATGGTCTATATCCACATGATTTTTCCTGCAAAATCTATAACTAACCTTTTTATCATTTGCCAATTATTTTACTCTCTTTGCTTTGGACTTTCAGGAAGGGGAAAAAAAAGAGCTTTTGGGATAAGGAAAATTGGTCATTATTGTCAAAAATCACCTAATTTAAAAGTTTTAAGCTTATAAATGAGAGAAAAAAAAAAAAAGAAAAAACCGTTTTAACATCTCTAATTCAACTTTCACACCTTACCATTAACAAGTTTTTCATATTATAACATTACAATGTGTCCAAAAATTAAGAAATTTCAAGTTTGAAATTCATATAGTTCTCATTTAATATAAGAGATTTCAAATGAGAGATTTTACAAAAAAATTTATAGATTTTAAAAATTTTCTCATCTTTTAAAATCTTTCATTTTTTAAAGTTTTAATTTCTCACTTTCTAGATTTTCTAGATGAGAAAGTTGAAAATCCACCATTATTTATATAGGGATTGTGATAATTTTTTTTTCTATTTCAATATTATTTTTAATAATTCGTTAATTTTATAATCAGTCAAAATGACGAAATTCTTAAAATTTATGAATTTTATGATCCATAAATTTTATTAAATTTGTATATTTAAGAATCTTTCATTCCAATCGAAATCATAAAGTCAAATTTAAAAAAATTCACAGCCTACTTGTAGAGTATGTACAAAAGCCTAATTTGAATTTATTATTATTATTTTCAAATTAATAAGATGATATAAGAGGAGGCACTAGAAATTTGCAATCTAAACCTTTGGATAAAATAAGCTATGGTACAAAATTGAAGGATTATTCGACTTGAAAGCTGAAATGTACAAATGAGAGCATGGGAATTATTTTTATTATCTCTAGCAAATATAAAATATATTACTTCTTTCGTTTAAAAAAGATGTGTTCATTTTTTTCATATATTTTATAAAATATTATTAATTGTTTATTAACTCATAAATTTATTATATTTTTCATTTATATCGTTATTTATACTCATTTATTATTATATTTTTTTATATTAATTTTAAGAATACAAAAGTATTACACTTTTAAATTAATATGGATAAAATAAATAAATATCTACATAAAAAAATAATGAACAATCTTTTTGGTACTGATGAAATATTAAGAAAAATAAATATCCATTTGGTGAGTTATTGGAAAATAAATTTATTGAAATTAAGCATTTGGTAGAATCAAAAGGAAGATTTTTTTTTTTTTTTTTTTTTTAGAAAAGGAGGGCTACTGCTACTAACTAACTATAAAACACAAGATTTACCAAGCTACAAAGAAAAACTAAAATTAAACATTAACATATCTTAGCCTAGTGATTCTCATAACATCCTCCATAATCACTTGCTGTATGAAATTTGAGCAATCTTCCAATATATGAGTTTCACAAGCAAACTAGATAGCTCGATTAGCAAGAGTATCGGCCGCAAAATTAGCCTATCTATATATATGATAAACTTTAACCTCCCAATCTTTAGCAATCAAAGTAACACATAAATTCACCAAATTAATATGGGACTGGAAACAACAACTTTTTTCTGAAATTCAAGTAGCTACTAGTTTGGAATCTACCTCAACGATCAAATGAGACATGCCAGATTCCCAAGCCAAGCTCAAACCCTTCCAGATAGCCCATAATTCAGCCATGGCAGCATCACACACTTCAATATTAACCACAAAACCTCTAATCCATCCTCCATAACAATCTTTTATAAGACCCAACACCCCAACCCCCCCACCCCCCCAGCTATACTAGGATTACCTTTACTACACCCATCAGTATTCAATTTATGCCATCCATGGGGAGGGCATGTCCATCCTATAAGGACTTCTTCTCTATTAATATTTGCCTTGTGACTGGGTTGATTATTGAAAGCGCTGATTATTTCAGCATGAAGCCTGTATAGCAAAGCCAATTTCGAGACTATCTCAACATTCTCTTGTTTAAATACTCCACCACACCGCCACTTTCATAACCACCATAAAGTCAACCCAAAGAGAATGCTCCAATGAGAAGAGACATGCCCATTGGCCGAATGCTCCAAATTCAAAACAACCCAATCATGCAAATTGTGATTATACTCATCCAAAAAGGAGAAAGAGGCATAAAGTGTAACCATACCTGTTTAGCCTTGGAACAATCTCTTAAAACATGAATCACAATCTCCTGTTGATGACAGAATGCACAGGTTTCAATAGTAGTCAAATGCCTCTTCACTCGCTCAGCATTATTCATAATTTTCTCATGAACAGCCATCCATAAAAAACATCTAATTCTCTGGGGCACTTGCAACTTCCAAATAAGACTCCAAACTTTGCTAGCAGGTTGCGAGGAAGAATTTTGTTGAGTCATATAGGCCATTTTAATGGAAAAATGACCATTAGAGGTAAAGGCCCAACATGGACAATCCACTTCTTAAGGATTGGGATTAACAACAACAGCTAGGGGTGAGCAAAACCGAACCGAAACTGAAAAATCGAACCGAACCGATTAGTTCGGTTCGGTTTGGTTTTTTTATAAATATAGTTCGGTTAAGTTAATATTTTATAAAACCGAAGTGAATTTCGGTTTGGTTCGGTTTTAACCATAAGAAGTTCGGTTATAACCAAACCGACCGAAATTATATTACTTTATATAAAATATTTCAAATATTATGTATAATTAGTAAAATATAAGGTAAAAAATAAGATTATTCTCTAACCCTTTCTCTTTCTCATATCCTTTAGCCAGCCCTAGAATTATTATTTGAGATATAATGATTATTAGTTCTATTAAATTCATTGTAGGAGTAGGGAGAATTTGCTCTAATGGATGAATTTATTAATAATGATTTATATTTTTATTATAATTTTTTAAATAAAATTAAAAATAATTTTATTTTCCTCTTTAAAGTGATAATCTATGATAAATGGATAATTTAAATTTTCTATATCCTTAATGAAAGCTGCAAAATTAAAATTTACATTAATTTTGTCTTAAATCCATGAAAAAAGCCCAACTACCAGGTCCAGCAGCCCAAACCGATGGACCGAACCGAACCGAACCAAAATTTTTTGGTTCGATTCAATTCGATTTTTATTAAAAGTTTGGTTCAGTTCGGTTTAAGAAAAAATTAAGTTCTGTAGTTCGGTTATTTTGGTTCGGTTCGATTTTGAACCGAACCGACTATTTGCACAGTCCTAACAACAGCTGCTAAAAGAGATATAATATTGTTAGGAAGACAATTAGATAACAAATCCTAATCCCAACCACCATTAGACAACCAATAGTCCACCACTTTTTTGAATTGATCAACAAAACTAATCTCTTTATAAGCAACCGAAATAAGAGGAAATGGGTTTAGCCATTTATCTAGCTAAAAAAGAGTAGAACATCCATTGCCAATACTAATGTTAAAGCCCTTCTCAAGAATCGGTTTGGCCTTCAAAATCCCATTCCAAATACAAGAGGAGTTTGATCTTGGCTGCATTTTCTAGATGGAAAATTCAGACTGAAAATATTTATTGCCAATCACTCTTGCCCATAAGCTATTATGCTCCGTGATTAATCTCCAACCAAGCTTAGCAAGAAAGGCGAGGTTCATTTGTTGAAGTGTAAGAATCCCAAGACCTCCTGCTTTTTTAGGTGAAGTTATTATGTTCCAGTGAATGAGACTCATTTTTCGGTGAGCTTCATCTCCCCCTCGTAAGAAACGGTGGGCTATCTTCTCAATCTCATCACAAAGGGCGGAGGGGAGCATCATGGACTGCATAGAGTAAAACGGAATCATAGAGAGGATTGATTGAACCAAGGTGGCTCATTCAGCAAAGGAAGATTATGTTTTTAAAATTTCCATCATTTGGTTTAAAATTTTATGTCATTTTAGTTTTTAGAAAGTGAAAAATTATGGTTACCATTTTAGACTCTCTTATATATATTGTAATGATTTATAGAGTTGAAAATTTGAATTGTCACAATTTTTAATTTAGGTTTGCATTGTTTTTAATTTTTTTTTCAATTATCCATTTATTTTTTATATTAGTCGCTCACTCTCACATTGTGTAGTTATGGTTTAAATTATCTTTTTTTTTTTTTTTTTGGTTTAAGAATAAGGTGGTATTAATTGACTTACTTTATTTTAAAGTTTCATTTAATTGTCATTTGTCTTTCGCAAGGGATGAATGTAAAGGGGACCAAAGCCAAGACTAAAAAATTAATATGCCCATAATATTAAATAATTTTTGAAAAATTATAAAAATAATAATATTTTTTAAAAATTGGTCCTCCAAAAGCTAAAAAAATTTTACTCTTATCACTAAATCCAACATAGTTAAGATATTTAATTAATGTTAAATAATTTTATATGGTTAATTTAATTTATTTTTTATAGTTTTTAGTTCTCCGATAAGTACTTTGTTGTAAATTTAGTAAGTACATAATTATTTTTCTTATTTTTTAAAAAGATTTTGTATATAAATTTATTTATTTTATGATTATAAGCCTTTATATTTTCAATAGGTATTATTTAGTACTTTAATTTTATGTAGATGCATTTAAATATATTTTTCATTTAGATTTTTGTCCCTTCATGAATTTTACTTCTAGATTCATGCTTATCTTTTGTAATTAAAGACGATTAAATTTGAATAAATCAATCAAATTCTTTTCTTTTTTTTTTTTGAAAAGTATAAAAGATTTTCACTTTAGAGTTTGAGTTTTTTTTTTTTTTTTAACAAAATAAGTTTTGAATTTTTTACTGTTAATAATAATACTTTAAAGTATACAATCTTAATATTATCAGAAACGACTGATGTAGCGTCCATGTAGCATAAGACCACTCACGTGGTGCCCATGTGGATTCTCCAACCTTATGCGATATGGGCGCCACGTCAGTAGCTTTATGCCACATGGGTGCTACACTAGTAGCCATTGTTGTCATATGAACATCACGTTATCAGTCTTTGATGGAGTTAAAGCTGTAGACTCTAAAATATTAACAATGAAAAGTTTATATCTCATTTTGTTAAAAAAATTTGCATATCCCAAATTGAAAACAACTATAACTATGTAGTACTCTTTTGTACTTTTTTCTTTTTTATTCATTGGAAGTTCATTAAGCTGAAATAATATCACATGTTGCATAATAGGGAATGTAAGTGAGTCAAACTAACTCACAAGCAACTCAGAAACGACTTGGAAATTATTCAAAATCAATTCGATATAAGTCAAGTCTAGCTCGATTTCAAGCTACTCGAGTAGTTAAACAAGCTATGTTTAAATTCTATATTACTCGACTTGATAGGCTTGCAAGCCTAATGGAGTTTTTATATATTTATCATTCTATGTTTTATATATTACTAATTATAAAGGGTAATAATGTTCATCTAAACCTAATTATTTGAACTTTTTAGTTTGAAGCTTGTATTTTTATTTGCAATAATGTAGGTTTATCATCATTAAAAATTATGTAAGAAGTTTAAAATTTGAGATTTTGAAAAATTTAAGTAATTGGGTTGAGTTAGCTCGTGCTTAGCACTGTGGTGACTCGATTTGACTAGATTAATCCCTTCTTCGTTTAAGCTCGAACTCAATTTCAATTAAACTTGAGTTCATTAATTTTTTTGATCAAACTTGAACTGTTCAAAATTCGACTCTAACTCCAACTCAAGTTTTTAGAGGCAAGCTCGAGTTTGAGGACTCTAAAAATCAACTCGACTCAACTCATATATGCTCCTCCTATACTATATGGGCTAATCCACCCTTTTCATATCTAAAATCAAATTAGTGACAACTTTTGTAGTATCTCTTTTTATTTTTTAATTCCTTTATTTATAAATTTCTTCATAGTTACAAGAATACCATCAAATCAAAATAATTCCTCAATTAGATAAAAAAATTATATTGAAAAAAAATACTTAATAAATTTATAAACACTCCAACTCATAATCCAATCACACCCACACAAATTTTCTCTTAAAATAACACCTTCACAAAATCACCACGACAACATTTTACAATGCAATTTTATTGCTACTGGTCTGAATATTTCATCGCCAACTTCCTCGACACAACGGCGAACCATTATTATATAAATATAAGGAGAATGCTCTCCTTTTTATAGCAATGTAAGGGGTAAAATGTACCAAAAATTGCTAAATTTTTAGTATTTTTTTTATTTTGCTTACTAAAAATTAATTTATTAGAGAATTATTATTAACTTTTAATTTTTTTTCACCTGTGGGTCATTAAATCAATTTCAATGAAAAATTCACTAAAAAGTTAATGTGATATTCTACATCACCTGTTAATTATGACTAAGCTGGACATGTTGGCTTACTATATCAGATTATTAAAATTGCATGCAAAGTCACTAAAATTTATGTTTTTTTTTTATTTAGTCACTAATTTTTAATTTCTTATAATTTAATCACTAAATTTTAATTTTTTTTTCACAAGAGTGTTAAGAAAACAAATCCGACACATCCAAAAATAATTTTCTATCATTTTCTTTCATGGTTTTGAGAGTTCTTAATATCATTCAACTCTCCATATCTAAAGTTTCATTTCAATACCTATTTTATAGTTTGAGGTTGAATGATGATAAAGATCGAAAAATAAGACTATTGAAACTTTTGGCCATTTTTTGACTAAAAAAAGAGACTGAAAGCGAGTGACATATGTTTTTGTATTTCTAACGTCAAGATGAGCTGATTGAAATAAATCCTGGTGAGTTTTCACCGGATTTTTCTGTGAAAAAAAATTAACTTTAGTAATCAAATTGTAAAAATTAAAAATTAATAATCAAATTAGAAAATAGTACAAAGTTTAGTGATTTTACATGTAATTTTAATAATTTGACATGGCAAGCTGACGTGTTTAACTTAGTTAGTATTTACAGGTGACATAAAATGCCATGCCAACTTTACGGTGACTTTTTTATCAGAATTGGTTTAGTGACTCATTACCCACTAATGAAAAAAAAAAGTTAATGACACTTTTACAATAAATTAATTTTTAGTGAGCAAAATAGAAAATTACCAAAAAATTATGTGCATTTTACCCGCAATACAAGGTAAGTTAGGTTACAATTCATGATACATGCGTGGTAACATCGTTGGATTACAATTCATATTTTTAGGATATATTTCTAGTGTATTGCAGTAAATCCCTAACTTGCAAATTGTAGACATCTTTTAGTTGTATTTATGTGCTCAATACAGAAGTTTTTTTTTTTTTTGAAGAAAATTATAACAATAATGACTAGAATTTCGGACTCCATAGGCTTCTATGGCTTGAACTTGACATCATAGAAGTATCGGACTTCCTTTTTCATTGGGCCTTCTATTGGCTCTTCTTCATTTTGGATTTGATTTTTGTAAATCTCGGGCTCACCTCCAGACAATTAATATTATATTTTGCATTTTTTTTTTTTCATTTTTGCCTAATATGGGACATTGTCCTTTAACTCCTATTTCCAGCACTCCTCTCAAGTGCAACAAGGTTAAATTTCATTTCTGGGTCAATTGTCACTTGCTCATTAATTAACTGGACTAGACCTAGCTCCTTTTTGGCTCCATGGTCTCTCCTCAAGTTTTGCATTTTGGTCTCATGGGTCTGGGTCTGGATTATTTCTTATTCATCTAGTCCGATATATCTCCAAGTACAACCTTTTTGCTTCTTATTCTTGATGGGTTGCTCACTTGGATTCATCCACTGGCTTCCAAGATCTTCTTGCCTGTTAAGACACTGATAGATATTTGGACTCCGTGGGCTTGAGAGTATTGAGCTTTCTTCTTCATTAGGCTATCATAGGAGGCAACTTGGCTCTTCTTAATTTGCCCTTAATTTTTGTAAATCTTGGGCTCACCTCCATTAAAATAGCCGAATCTTAGTTTGAATACCCTAAATCTTATATATATATATATATATATATATATATATATATATATATATATATATATATATATATATATATATATATATATATATATATATATATATATATATATATATATATCATTCTTCCCTGATATGGGACTTTGTCTTTAACTCCTATTCCTAATAAGAATTTTTTCAATTTTTTTTTATTTCAATGTTTAAAATTTTTCTTTACAATCAAGTTTTGGTTGAATTTTTTTTAATAGACTATTTTACTAATACCACCACCACCTCTTTATTCACCTTTTTATTGTTGCTCAATTTTCTCTCAATTTTTTCTTTAAAAAATTTTATTTCTCCAATTTTAATCTCTACCAACCATTAAAAAAAAAAATCATTTTTCCGTGAATCACTTTTACATGAAAATAGAAACCAATGTCCAACGCTTTTTACTTCGTTTGGTTGTTAAGAAAATGCCAAAAAAGAATAGAAACTTGTTTGGTTAGAAAATGTAAGAAAAGGAAAAAGAAAAAAAAAAAAAAAAAAAAAAAAAAGAGAAATGGGAAGATAAAAAAAAGCATGAATAAAAAAAAAAGCATGAAGTTTCTATAAGGACAAAAAAATAAAAAAAGAATATAATGGAGGAGAAAAGAAGAAGTGGAACAGAAACTCTCAAATTAAAAAATTCAAATCCCAAAATTACAAAAACCACCCAAATTAAAAAATAAAATCCTAAAATTATAAAAACCTCTAAATTAAAAAATTAAAACCTTAAAATTACTGAAATCCCCAAATTAAAAAAATTAAAACCCTAACATTATAGAAATCCAAATTTAGAAATTAAACCCCTAGAATTATAGAAATCTTAAAATTAGAAAACTAAAACCACAAAATTAGAAAATCTAATCCCTAACTCAATAGAATCACCTCAAATCACAATCAAGACATCAAACCCTAAAACAACTTGCATGCATAGTTTATGTGATAAATGAGCAAAAATATGAGATGTAAGGGAAGACTTGGGCTTATGATGACATAATTCTTAGATATTATTTGCCTTTAAGCACCAAGAAGGGGGGTTGAATTGGTGAGAAATTAAAAATTTAGATAGAAAGGAGATAGGGAAAGAGAATGAACACAATCGATTTGATAGTGGTTTGGGTATTAACGAACCCTACGTCTACTCTCCAATTTCAATTAGGTATTCTACTACTAATTGATACTTACAAGAAGTTTCAAGCTCACTCCAAACTTACAATGTGTTTCAATGGCTCACACATAACCCTTACAAGTGTTTCCCTTAGGCTCACACTTAAACTTATACAAGAGTTTTCTAATGGCTCACTCTCAACCCAATACTTTGTGTTTTCAAGGCCAACACTCAACCTTACTTGAGAAATCAATGCTCTTACAATAATCAAATAATAACAAGAAAAGATTTAGATATGAAATTTGAAATTGCAAAGATTTAGCTCTTATTAGATGTTTTTTTTTTTTTTGTTAGGATGTTTGAAGAAGGTATTTATATGATTTTCTTCTTCAAATTCCCATTAGAAATAGCATGAAATCAATGATTTCATGACAGATTTAAAATCTTGTTTCAAATATGCTATTTGACCAAAGTTGTGGTCACTACCACCATTTTGCAGTTGCGACTTTATTTTCATGGTTGTGACTTCCAGATTCTACAACAGCTAGTGACACGTGGTTTTTATTAGCTGGCTCCTTTATATATCCGTTGCAACATTTGAATTCAATCGCAACTGCTATTTCGCGGTTGCAAATTAAATATTGCACCCATAGTCGAGGTCGCGAAGGAGGTCGGGATTCGCTCTGTATGAATTGAATTAATTGCCTTCTAAAGATCTTGGTCGTGATAACATGGTCACAGTTGCGATTATTGCATAATGGTCGCAACTCAGAAGCTAAGCAACATACTTGGGGAGATATCAATCTTCTTTCAAATCCAATCAATTGAACAAGTTATAATCTACAAAAACCAACACTTATATAAACATTAAATAGCTTTCAATTTGATTGGCAATATCAAAATAGAGATTGACTAAGTTTTAAAATAATTAGGTCAACAAATATGAGAGATGAGAAAGAGAATGAGAATTACATATGAATAGAGAGAGACGATTTCATAGGAATTGAGAAGAATTGGTGATCAAAGAAAGGGGATTTGGGTTTGTAATAAGTGAGTTAATTAATATGATAGATGAGAGAGAACGAGAAGAATCAGTGAACATAGAGAGATGATTTTAAGGAATTGAGAATAATCGATTTACATAGATGAATCTATCACAAAAAGAGAGAGGATTTGGTGGAAGGAGATCTTCGACCTAGCATAAAGAAGAATGAGAACATGGAGATGGTAGAAGGTTTCTCTTCTCTGTCTGGTGGCATGAAGAGAAAATTAAGGTTAGGGGCTTGTTTTTTATTTTAGGTGAATAATTGATCTATTAACCCTCCTCACTCATCAGTGAATATGACTGCTAGTTACCATCCACCAATTATTATTATTATTATTATAAACTTAAGTAATGGGCTAAAAAGTATATTATATAGTATTATTAATTCTCATGGGCCTAAATAATGGACCTAGTTATGGTTCTCTATGTGTGTGTGTGTATATATATTGTGAAGCCTCACTTGAGCATCAACTCGATCTACTAGAGAGAATCAAAATATTCATTTGGGTTTAGACTCACTATGAAACTCTTTGGTTTAAATTAATTAATCTTGAAAATGATTAATTAATTAATTAGGATGAAAGGTGGATTAATTAAAAAAAATTAATTTGATTTTTTAAAAGGGCGATTAATTAATTAATTAATTAAAAATATTAATTAATTAAATAATTGAGTGATTAATTTTTTTTTAAAAAAGACGATTGGTTAATTAAAATAATTAATTAACTTAAGTTGGGATGGAGCAATTAATTAATTAAAAAAATTAATTAATTAATTTAGAGAGTAATTAGAGGGAGAAGAAGAAAGAAATTAGATGATAGCTATTAATTCTAACTCAAAGAGTGAAGAAATGAGAGGATTTGGGGGGCTATTTATAGGAAAATAGAGGTGAGGGCGATTTGGAAAGTGGAAGAGTGAAAAGATCAAAAGAGTATGGGTAAAAAGTGGTTGAAAATTAGGTTGGAAAGGGCAAAAATGAAATTTTCAGTGCGGTGGGGGACCAGTAGCACTTGCTGAGTTTAGCCTTTAATTACATTGTTACCAGACATCCAAATATCACAAACAACAACCAATCTCTAAAAAAAACAAAAAAAAGATCTCAAAAAACTTGCCAGCACCATGTGGCATGCCATATGACAGGTGTGCGGCGCCATGTTAGAGCTGTACAGCGCCGCATGCCCTGTGTGCGACACGCCACAGGCTCCTAACCTAGCGTCGAATAGGGCGCTGTAGCTTTTTGAAGCCAGTGGGCCCCCTCCTGCGCAAGAAATGACCTTTTTACCCATTCCAATATAATTTTTGTCCCTTTCTAGCCCTACCATTCATCATCTTTTCACATTTTCAATACCTAAACTATCCTCAACCCTATTTGCCTATAAATAGGCCTCTCATTTCCTCATTTCTCTTCACCTCTTGAATTTGAGTATATTGCGATTCTCAAATTGCTCTCTTATTCTCCCTCTAATACTCTCTAATTAATTAATTAATCTTTTTAATTAACTAATTATCTCACCCTAACTAAGTTAATTAATCTTGTCAATTAACTAAAACTCTTTTTTAATTAATCACCCAATTAATTAATTAATTAATCTTTTTAATTAATTAATTAATCACTCTTTTTTTCAAAAATCATTTTTTTTCAAAAATCAAATTAATCATTTTTCTTAATTCACCCTTCATTCAAATTAATTAATTATTCCATCAATCCATCCATTTCATCATATTAATTAGTTAATTAATCATTTTAATTAATTAATTAATCTTTCAATCTATCTAATCACCCGGTTCTGATAAAATGAAACTTTGATTTGGTAAAACCCACCGCCCGCCAAAAGCAAATATATTAGCATTTTTCCTCATTCTCAAAACATCCAAATCAAAATCAATATGATCAACTCTTAAACTCCTCCACTTAATTGTGGAACGAACTACGTGGGTTTTGATCCTTATTCAATGGGCTACATAGGCATATTTGGAATCTAAATCCAAATCTCAATCAATTCCTTTTCCCCTTTTTTAATTAATTTATGGATGTTTTATTTTCACCATGCATTCATGTTATGCCATATTCATGAATTTTCTTTAATATCATCTTATAAATGTCATTCATGAAATCAAATTTTCAAGTGAAATTAAACTTAAGAGCCAAATTTGGATTATTTAAAACCACAAACCTAGTCCTCGAACTCAACCTGGTTCGAAACTAGTGATTTTATCCATGGGCAAATTAAAGTAAAAATTAATAAATTGGAGTCAACTTGAGTTTTTTCCTTAATGTTTTCCCAATTAAATAAAATTAAGGTGGTGACTTCCAAAATTATTTTTAAAATCAACCAATCCAAACCTGAGGGTTCCATCATGAGTCCAAACTCAAATGAGCGTCATGGTTTCCTCTAGCGAATTGAGTCGGTGCTCAGGCGAGGCCTTACAGTTAGAGACTCCACTGGAAACTAGTTGCCATCTTTTTTAAAAAAGGAAAAATAAGAGAATTACTATTTGGTTAAGGAAAATTTTTTCCAAAATAATCTCTATTTAGCTCATTAAGTATAATTTGACTTTCATACATCACTTTGGATAATAAAGGCTCCTTGCCTAAACCTTAGCTGTAGAAAAACTTTTGGATAGCAAGTAGCATTGGCTTGACAACTCTCTTTGAGTATGTTGGGAGATAGCGAAAGCATTCCACCCCTCGATGAATTCCATATTATTTCGGTGGTGTAACAAGCAATCAGTACTATTGGACCCATGCGAGGCTCCTTGCCTCACATATGGTTAGGTATATCGATGCTCTAATGGGATAGAGACCCTTAAATCAAACCACCTTTCACCCTTGTACATATAGCTGCCCTAGCCTTTGACCTTAGGTTCTATGTATCATAATAATTGATACTCTTGTATGTTCATGAAACCTTTTTCAGCATGCATCACGTCATGATTATGCATACATAACATGAGAAACTCAACAAGGTAAATCCTCAAACATGTCAAAAACCCAAATCGATGATCCATTACCCTAAAACACCTCATACACTCACTCTGTCAACATGTAAACTCGGTAACCAACAATATGGAGGGAATCCTTTTCCCGACACATCTTCACATTCACGCCATTTTTTCCTTCATAATTCTATTATTCTTACCTTTTTTTTTTCTATTTATTTTCTGTTTAAAGGAACCGATGGCCAATGCCTCCAGCCCTTTTGACTAAGAAGCAATAAGCACCTTTTTTGCCAACCTCCACAAGAAACAAGAGGAAACTTTTCAAGTTGCACTCACCATTGCTCTTCAAACCTGAGCTGAAACTTTCACTAATGCTCTCAATACCCAGTCTGCCACCTTTATTGATGCCCTCAACTCCCAATGTTAGTCGATCATTAATGAGGTTAAGGAAATAACTAATGCCACTGTC
This sequence comes from Reutealis trisperma, assembly GCA_947687605.1. Taxonomy (NCBI): domain Eukaryota; kingdom Viridiplantae; phylum Streptophyta; class Magnoliopsida; order Malpighiales; family Euphorbiaceae; genus Reutealis; species Reutealis trisperma. Next base: position 931,274 of record CANTUT010000430.1, read on the forward strand.
ACTCCCCCTCCTATTTATATTGAACCTGCATCTACCCAAGTCGGGACTAGCCATATCCCCCGCTCCTACTTCTCCCATTATCGATCTCACCAATAAAAGGAATGCACCTAAAACTCCATCCTCTCCTACCGTGGACTTAAACACAACCACTCTTTCTCCTATTATGAATCTTTTTCAAAGTGAAGATTTCTCTAGTTTTCCCGAAACTAAGAAATTGATGGAGAAAATTGAGGCCATGGAGAGAACACTCAAAAATGTCAAAAAGCACAAAGACATGATAGATGTCAACTCTTTAGCTCTCTTCCCAAATGCACGAATTCCACTAAAATTTAAAATGCCAGTCATGGACAAGTTTAATGGCATCACATATCCCAAAACTCATCTCAAGATGTATTTGGGTGCCATGAGACCTTTCGGTGTGGACGATGAGCTCCTTGCTCAGTTATTCCAATAGTTATGTACTGGAGCTGCTATTACGTAGTTACTAGATCTCGATCAGAATCACATAAAGACTTGGAATGACATATGTAATGCATTTGTCAAGCAATACCACTACAATATTGAGGTTGATGTCACCCGTTGAGATTTGGAAACCACCAAACAAGAGCCAAAAGAATCCTTCATCGTGTTCCTTACAAGGTAGAGGACAAAAGCGGCTCAAATGGTGAACCATCCATTTGAAGTAGAGCAAATTGATATCATTGTTAAGAACCTCCTCCCCTAATATTAGGCTCATCTACAAACTCAATACCTCCCCAGCTTCAAAACTATCATTGCAATTGCCTCCAAAATTGAGATTTGATCCAATTGGGACAAATCAAAGATGAATCCTCTAGTTTGAGGTATCAGAAGAATAAACAATTACACCACCAACTCCACTGCCAAAAAAGAAGGAGAGCTAAATGTTGTCTCTTGTCACTAGCCAATGAAGTTAGAAACAAGGAGAACTTTTTCTAAGCTGGGCATGCCTCTCAGCGTTGTTTATAAGAAAGCCTTAGAGGCTAATTTGGTTAAGCCCTTAAAGCCACAACCTCTTCCAAACCCCTTACCTAAGGATTATAATGCTAATAAGCACTGCGACTTTCATCAAGGGCCGGGGCATAAAACTAATACATGCAAGGTTTTGAAGCATAAATCTAGGACCTCATTGACAGTGGAGACATCATTACTCCTAAACCCAAAGTCTAGCATCACTGAGCTCACCCAACCGTCTCAAGTCTCACCCGATAACTAGTATTTTGAGGAGAGTGCCATCGTTACTGTGCCCCTATCCAAGTCTTTTGAGTCTATGTTCGAGTCACTTGAGTCTGTGTCTAAGTTTGAGTATGAGGATGTGTCTGAGTAATCTTTCTTTGAATTCGAGTCTGTCAAGTCTTATCCTCTTTTTTCAGCTTACCTTTTAATGTACTCATGATAGGACTTTTATCAGTAATAAAAAGTTTAAACTTTTTGATTTGCTTTAATTTTTTCTAATTTATCTTTAAATAGCACATCTTAAAAAAAGAAAAAAAAAAGAAAGAACAACAAAAAATGAAAAATACAAAAAAATACAAAAAAAATGATGAAAAATGCAAAAGGATTCATTAATTATGGCACAAAAAAAAAAAAATTCAAAGTTGCATACATAGCATTTGCATGACAGTAGTGGAAAAGCTTATGGACTATTATACACAAGACAAGATAGGGATGATCTAAGCATTGCAGTTCGCGAGATCCCTACCTGCATATGTAAGAAGCTTGTCAAAGAGAAGTCATGGAGAATGAAGACAGAACAGATCGAAAGGTATCATGACCAGCTGAATGTTGTCAAGGAAAAGAGAATCATGCTCTGTACAAAATTCAAGGTTATCAATGGAGATTAGCCTAGCACTTCAATTAGAAGGTGAAAGAGACAAGGGTTCACAAGAAGGAAATCTAGTTTTGGGATCCAAGAGGAAATTCAAGCTAAACTAGGTTGGATAGTACATGCTCAAGAAGATCTTATCCGATGGAGGCAACATCTTCACAGACGTGGACGGAAGCGAATTCTCCCATCCTGGCAACCTGGATAAGCAAAGACTATACATCATCTGAAGATGATATCTGCATTTCATTTCTGTTTCTCATGCATATGTAATCAGAACTACGTGGAACTGATTCTCCCTAAAAGAAATAACTGATAGAAAAGTAATGTAAGAGATACGTAGGCAGCCAGTCTCAGGCGCGGTCCAAATCATAATACAAAATATTTTATTTGTATCATATTCTCATTTTCTTTGTATATCATTCATTTAATTCTTTTGTCTAAGCAAAAAAAAAAAAAAAAAAAAAAAAAAGAGGAAGAAGAAGAAGAAAAAAAAAGAGAAGAAAAAGAAAAATGCTCGCTAAGTTGAAAACCCGAAAGGGCGTCTTAGGTAGAAATTAGAGCAAAAATAAAAGATGTCTCATTTAATGGTGATCAAATTTTACAAATATACAACCCCATCATTATGACAAAAGTATAACCCTTTCAATGTCGTTTATGGCTTATCCTATTTCATGTAATCCTGTCAACCTGTAATTATTTTAGAAAAAAAAAGGTCATTAATGAAGTTATGGTCTAGCTAGTCTTACTCTACCTCTTAAGATGCAAATCTCTCGTGTTCTCGTCAAAATCAAAGTCTGTCACAATCTCCTTTTTTGAGTCACTACTACAACCTATGGTGTCGCACTTCTAGTAGATCCTCGAGTCTCATTCAAAGAATAAGTCACCCCCTTTGTTTGGGCTACAGTCCTCTTTCTACTACTAGTGGCTCCTCATATAGTCTTCCTCAGCTGCTTCATACTCTTTCTCAATTGGCCAAACCACTTTTATCAACTACTTGGCATACCTCTCTATGGTCCTAAGTGAAATCTCAAAATAAACAGTATGATAACTCCTCAACCAGCTATCACCTGATAGCTTTGGCAATAGGAGCTGTGATCTATATAGACTCCAAGAAGAAAAAAAAAATTGGGGGCACATCCCGAGTCTGCCGCATCTGCCTCAAGACCCTCATCCTATAATGGAAAGTTATTAAAACCAAGTCCAACATGCAAAACCACTGAATACCGATAGCCCCTAGTTAGGAGAGATCTAATCCTTTACTATTGGCAGTGCTAAAAATATGTCCTCTGAAGATAAGTTGCAAGCAACCATCCTATCCAATCTCAAACTGAGTTTCAATAAAGTATGTGCAGACTAAAAATTAGGGGCCACTACTTGAAAATGATCCATTAGCCACACTTGTAAAATTACCTAAAACCTAAAACTGACACCCACAAAGCACCCCAACAAAAAGGGTAAAAATGGATAAACTTTTCTCACTTGAGAATAATTGGCAAGATAGTCCATCTCTCTAAATCCTGAACAAAGCAATCAAGACTCATCAGTGTATCTGCGGCATAGCTCTGACCACAAAATACCTCTATTCTATTTGCCACTCTGGCATAATAAACAAACCCGTATTTGACATTCAAACCAAAAATTAAGGCCCTCATATCTCCTTGGTCACTAGGATTATAAAACTTTTCAATCATAGTGGTCAAATTCACCTGACTATCACTAATCACCATCTGATCTGTACCATCCTGAGGCAAGTCTAAAACTCTTGAAAAATATAGAAAATGCAAAACTCTGAATTCTGGCACCATTAGAGTTGCCTCTAAGTTGTAGCCAAGCCATAGCATTGAACTTGCTAAAGGTGGGACACAAATCCTCTTTAGCAGCACTAAAATAGAAAACACGGGCCATCAGATTCCAAAACCTGCAACAAGTCCTCAGAAAAATCTCAATCTCCTTGTAATGGCACCATGGAAACTATTCCATACCAACCCAAATTGAGTTCCTCAACCTTTTCAAGTTTTTTCAGTCCACAAATGCATGGCTCTATAGACACAAAAGTCATATAAAAAAAATTGCATTCTATGAGGTCTCGCCCAATCACTGGCCTGGTCTGCCAAAGGGAATCGGGATGCTCGTTCGGATTTAAACTCACAATGGAACCCTCGGATTCCAACTGGTTGATTTTGAAAATGATTTTAGGAGTTGCCACCCTAATTTATTTTTAAATGGAAAAATTAAGAAAAAACCCAATTTGACTCTAATTTATTAATTTTTACTTTAATTTGCCTATGGATAAAATTACTAGTCTCGAACCAGGTTGAGCTCAGGGACTAGGTTTTTTGTTTAAATAATTAAAATGTGGCTCTTAAGTTTAATTTGACTTTGAAAATTAATTTCATGAATGACAAATATTATAATATGATAATTATAAATAAGATACATGAATATGACATAAGTGCAAGGAGAAAATTAAAATAAAATATCCACAAATTAAAAGGGAAAAAAGAGATTGATAGAGATTTAGATTTGAGTTTTGGATTTAGATTCCAAACGTGCCTACGTACCCTATTAATTGGAGATCAAAACCCACGTAATTTATTCCATGATTAAGTGGAGGGGTTTAAGAGTTAATCAGATTGATTTTGGTTTGGGTGTTTTGAGAGTGAGGAAAAAGACTGATACCTTTGCTTTTGACGTGCAGAGAGTTTTACCAGATCAAAGTTTCATTTTATCGGAACCAGGTGATTAGATTGATTTGAAAGATTAATTAATTAATTAAAATGATTAATTAACTAATTAATGTGATGAAATGGAAGGATGGATAGATGGATTAATTAATTAAAATGATTAATTAATTAATTTGGATGAGAGGTGGATTAAAAAAAAAAATACTAATTTGATTTTGGAGAAAAAATGATTAATTAATTAATTAGTTAATTGAGTAATTAATTTTGATTTAAAAAAGGATTTTTAGTTAATTAAAAAGAATAATTAACTTGGTTAGGGTGAGAAAATTAATTAATTGAAAATATTAATTAATTAATTAAAGAGTGCTCGGAGGGAGAAGAAGAGTGGAATTAATAGATAACTATCAATACTAATTCAACAGGTATGTTGGAATGAAGAATAGAGGGAGGTATTTATAGGAAAAGTGGGTGAGGGTAGTTTAGGAATTGAAAAAGTGAAAAGACCAAAAGGATAAGGCTGAAAAGAGGTTAAAAAATCAGGTTGAGAGATATTTTGGGGACTGTAGGCGGGACAGTGGAACTCTAGAGGGGTGCCAGCACCGCCTAGTGCTTAGGTGGGAGTGCTGTCTGAAAATTTATTTTCTTTTCAATCATATTTTGAGACTTTCAGATCAGTTTTCGATAGTTACAGAGTTTAGAAAAATTATCAGTCAATGTCGATAAGCTTGAAATTAATTTTAGAACAACTAGGCAGTCAGTTTGAGAGAAAATCCGATTTGTTTTGAAAAAATACTATCTAGTATATATCAGAGTAAGAAAAGTGTCAATGTCTAAAAAATTAAGTATTCTCGTACTAAAGTGACTGCAAGTCTATTTTTAGCTCTGGCGGCACTGCCTCCTTGATCCCTACTCGCTAACCGGCTAGCGAGACCACTATGCTGGCTCTGTATAGTGCACTAATCTTATTAGGTGTCATGTTGCGGCCGAATGATGAGGTGTAAAATTAAGGGTTCACAAATTCACAAAGTACATGCGTGAATTCACCCTAATACATCCATGCAACCATTCATTACAGGCATCACCACAAATCATGTATGGCATAGAAGTCAGGCAAAAGGTCTATGATTTTTGAAACATGCATGCATTATCTGTGCACCAGCACCTATGCAATCATTTACAATCATACATCATCATGCACAAGCTAAGCCAATAGCCTCACTGACATCTTTTTAAGTTGATTAGTACTTTCTCAAAGCAAACCGATACCTTTTAAAGCTGACCTATGCCTCTTTGAAGCTAAATGATACATTTCTAGATCTAATCAATAAAGTGTGACTTTTAGAGTCCCTTTACCCAAAATTTCATTGAGTCTTCTGAAAGGCCCAACCACTCACATTCAAAAGCCCAAGTTTCTTTGGCACAACCAAAATCTTATCAGAATCTGTTGAGCCGACTCGCCATAGGTCGAGGCTCTCCTATCAGAATTTTTTTAGAATCTCGCAAGCCAACTCGCTATAGGTTGAGGCTCTATTTTTACTAAATTATCTTATCCAAAATCATCTTTACCTTAAGCATTAAGGCTAAATAGATAGTATTGATTGAGATTTACCCAAATCATCTTTACCTCTAACATTAAGGCCGGACAGATAGCCTTGATTGAGATTTACCCAAATCTTCTTTACCTCAAATATTAAGGCCAGACAGATAGCCTTGATTGAGATTTATCCCAAATCATCTTTATCTTTAATATTAAGGCCGAGTAAATAATCTTGATTGAAATTCACCAAACATTCTTTATCTCTAACATTAAGGCTGAAAAGATAGCCTTGATTGAGATTCAACAAACCTTCTTTATCTCTAACATTAAGGCTGAACGGATAACCTTGATTGAAATTCACCAAACCTTCTTTGTCCTCTGACAATAGGGTCGAATAGTTAGCCTTAATTGAAATTCACTAAGACTATTCTCACATCTAATGTAAAGGCTGAACAGATAACCAGTGATAAAATCTCATTTATCCTAGAGGGCCTCCTCACAAAGGACATGACAAGAACACACAAGCCTATAGTCTGACATGGCACCTCTTCCTAACGTTCACAATAATCATAATCACCTTTTGTTCAAAGCCAATTCCAATGAGGGGGCAACTGTGAACCCTCAATTTTGTACCCTCATCATCCAAACATATCCTTACTAAGTTTAACGTATTACGTGGAGTCGTTATGATGGTCCCGCTAAGCGAGGGTTCAGAGGCAATGCCCCTGAAAGAAAATTTTTTAGCCTTCAATTACATTGCTACCAGACTTCCAAATATCTCAAACCAACAACCAATCTCTAAAATAAAAAAAAAAAAAAAGATCTCAAAAAACATGCCAGCGCCACGTGGCACACTGCACAGAAGGTGTGCGGCGCTGTATTCCTTGTGTACGGCACACTGCAAGCTCCTGACGCACCGCTACACATGGTGCTGCAGCCTTTTGAAGCCATTGGGCCTCCTCCTGCGCAGGAAATGACCCTTTTACCTCTTCTAGTCCAATTTTCATCCCTTTCTAGCCCCACCCTTCATTGTCTTTTTACATTTTCAATACCTAAACTACCCTTAACCTCATTTGCCTATAAATAGGCCCCTCATTTTCTTATTTATCTTCACCTCTTGAATTTGAGTATATTGCTATCCTCAAATTGCTCTCTTATTCTCCCTTTAATCACTCTCTAATTAATTAATTAATCTTTTTAATTAATTAATTACCTCACCCTAACCAAGTTAATTAATCTTTTTAATTAACTAAAACTCTTTTTTAATTAATCACTCAATTAATTAATTAATTAATCTTTTTAATTAATTAATTAATCAGTCTTTTTTTTTTAAAAATCAGTCTTTTTTTAAAAAAAATAAATTAATCATTTTTCTTAATTCACCCTTCATCCAAATTAATTAATGAATCATTTTAATTAATTAATTCATCAATCCATCCATTAAATTATATTAATTAGTTAATTAATCATTTTGATTAATTAATTAATCTTCTAATTCATCTAATTAACCGGTCCCGATAAAACGAAACTTCAATCAAGTAAAACCCGCCACTTGCCAAAAGCAAAAGAATCAACTTTTTTTCTCACTCTCAAAACACCTAAACCAAAATTAATCTGATCAACTCTTAAACTCCTCCACTTAATCGTGGAACAAACTACGTGGATTTTGATCCTTATTCAATGGGGTACGTAGGCACGTTTGGAATCTAAATCCAAATCTCAATCAATCCCCTTTCTCCTTTTTTAATTAATTTATGGATGTTTTATTTTAACCATGCATTCATGTTATGCCATATTCATGCATTTTCTTTAATATCATCTTATAAATGTCATTTATGAAATCCAATTTTCAAGTTAAATTAAACTTAAGAGTTAAATTTAGATTATTTAAAACCAAAAATCTAGTCCCTGAACTCAACCTAGTTCGAGGCTAGTGATTTTATCCATGGGCAAATTAAAGTAAAAATTAATAAATTAGAGTCAACTTGGGTTTTTTCCTTAATATTTTCCGAATTAAATAAAATTAAGGTGGTGACTCCCAAAATTATTTTCAAAATTAACCAATCCGAACCCGAGGGTTCTATTGTGAGTTCAAACCTGAATTAGCATCCTGGTTCCTTCTAGTAGATCGGACCGGTGCTCAAGCGAGACCTCACAATTAGTTGGAACTTCTAAAAAAGATCAGGGAGGTTGTATGGTTTTTCCATTTGTAACATGCTTCATGAAAAAGAGCGAGCCAAGCTAACATTGCTATTTGAGATTAAAGAGACACTTAGAATTACACATTATTGGTTTGACTCAACGCAGGTGAGACACTAGCTAAAAGGAAGTACCCTAAGGAGTGGGTAAAGGACTTACTGAGAAAAGATAACTTGGGTATCATACCCAAAATGAGAGATAAGGATGTGACAGACTAGAGATATGTATTAGCTCTTTGAGCTAAGCAATAGAACAGATTGATAAGAGATGATGACGTTCTAAGAAGAAATGCCCCAATTGTAGGATAAGGGTATAAAAGATAGTATAACTTTAGAGAACGAGTCTCTAATGAAGAAGGAAGACATAAGATGAGATGGATCAACAGAAGATGATTTGACAAATTAGGAGGATGTGCCCTGGGACATGAGATGAGCTTTCTCTCTCTTTTTCTCTCTATCCTTTAACTCTAACTTTTACTTAAGTCGCCTTTTGGATTTTCAACTTAGCAAGCTTGAATTAATAAAATTTAGAAAAAAAAGCATTTTACCATGATTTAGGCTATTGCTTTGAGGGGCCTTGATTTTTTAGTTTGAGTTTGACAAAGGTCTTTTCTGAACTTATTACCCTTTGTTGAGATGTATCATTTGATTACCCAAAGTACAATAGGTAATTCCATTTGATTTGCTCTTCATGCTTCAACTATTTGATCATTTGACCTTCTTTGGTTTAGTGTGATTGTTGATGGCACCTCAAATTCTAACATGTGCTAATTATGATGGATTTAATAGACTATTTGTTCATTTCTCTTTTTTTTTCTTTTTTTCTCTTCTTTTTGTTGAAGCTCATCCATGTTGGAGTAAATAAGAAAAATAAGAAAATAAATGCACATATAATAAGAAGAAAATATGGATGTGTTATTATAAAAAGAAACTTTATCATATGATAATGAAAAGATATTGATATGGTAGACACAAAATATACAAAAAAGAAAATAGAATGACAGATTTAGACTTGGATTTGGACTCAGACTTTAAGATTTTGACTTAGACTCAGGCTTAGACTTGGAATTCAATCTCAAATAGGTTAGATTAGCTGAACTTGAACTACTCCATGACATGCCTCTTAGGGCTGAGGTAAGTTGGGCTTGAGTTGGTTCAGATTCTTCATCATTGTTTAGGTTGGTGGTAGGAAATTTAGCTTGAAATGATTTGCTTTGGATGCAATCTTCAACTTTTGATGTAGTTGCAACAAAAGCTTTAAAGGTGGGTATATATTGTGTTAACAAGTAGGCTTGATAGGTTAGAAGTAAATTCTTAACAATGATATCCACTTGTTCTTTTGTGGTTGGCCTGTTTATTATTTGAGTAGCTTTAGCCCTCTATCTCATAAGGAACATGGAGAATGAGTCATCCAGAAGCTGCTTTGTGGTTTCCAAATCATGCCTAGTGACATCCACTTCAATGTTGTAATGATATTGTCTAACAAAGGCATGAAAATATCATGCCATATTCTTTTTTGGCTCTTGTCCAATGAAATAAATCACCTCATGGCAGCTTCAGTTAGTGATTGTTGGAATAGCCAAGCAAGAAGCTCATTGCTAAGTCCTAAAGGTTTCTTTGCCCCACATATATTTTCAGATGGGTCTTAGGGCAAGTATTTCCATCAAATCTTTCTAGTTCAGGCATTTCAAATTTGGGAGGAAGCTTGGCATTAGGGAACAAAGTCAAGCTATCCACATCAATTAAGTCATTGTGCTGCTTCAAGGATTTGATGGTTCTCTCTATAGCTCCAAGTTTATCCATAAGTAATTTACTATCCAAATGAAAGAAAACTTCCCCACTTTGAAAAGGATCTAAGAGAGAGGAAGAGCTAGAGTGGGTAGTGGTGCTTGGCACTTGAGTATCGATAAGTTTCTTAGGATAGGTCTAGTTCATATTATGGTTGAGATTACTCTTGTTAAGGTTTGCTTGGTTAATCAGGGCTCGAACTTCCTTAATGATGGCTTATTTTTGGTCCTTCATATTTTCTTTAAATTAGATTTGTTGAGTAGATAGACAGCTTAGAAATGCTCTTTTTGCTTCTTAATAAGGCTAATCATAAGTGTGGTCAGGGTATCCATGTCAAGCGGATTAGCTATTAGTACCTTGAAACAAAACCAAAAAAACCTAATAAGTGAATGGGTAGGGATAAAAAAGGTGATGAAAATATGGGCAAGCAGACTTTGATGGATTGGTGGGTCGATTATTTTAGGGTTTAAGGTATGATGGCCCAAGGATTTTGGGTTTAATGGTAATGGATGATGGTGTCTTGTGGTTAGGTTAATAGGGTATGTGTAAAGATGAGGGTAGAGGTATATGATATTAGCTACATCAGTATTTAGCTTAGGGAGCTAAGTCAGATTTTAGCTTTGGAAACTAGGTTAGGATTTTTCTTTAAGTGGCTTAGTCAGATTTTAGCTTTGAGTGGCTAGGTTGGATTTTAGTTTTGAGGAACCAAAGTTTATTTAGGAAGGCTAGCTCAAAGTTTAGCCTCGAGTAATTGGGATTGTAATTTATGGATGGTTTACTATAGGCTTAAAGATAGAGGGACTACTATAGGCTTAAAGATAGAGGGACTATAGGTTTTGAGATTGGGTTATGGATATATTATGGATTTGGATATTAGATAAATCATCGGTTTGGTGACAATTGATAATGGGTTTGATTGGATTGGACTATGGGTTTAGATGGGTTATGGGTTTGGATAGTACTATAAAAGATGACACCAAGTCAATGTTTAGCTTGGGTAAGGAGTGTGGATAAGGATGAAGCTAGTTCAGTGTTTAGCTTAGGTAAGGATTATAGGGATGAAGGCTAGGCTAACATTTAGCTTGGGTAAGAATTGTGAAGGATGAAGACTAGGTTAGTGTTTAGCTTGGGCAATAATTATGAAGGATGAAAACTAGGTTAGTGTTTAGCTTGGAAAGAGATTGAGGATCAGGATAAAGCTAAGTCAGTGTTTAGCTTGGATAACAATTATGAGGAGTAAAACTAAGTCAAATTTTAGATACAAATAAAGGTATCATAGATGGGTTTATTTTTACTATGAGTTTGACATAAGTTTGAGTTTTTGACCATAAGTTAAGGTGAACCATGGATTTAGGTGTGAAGATGTTTAGATGGAAGTGAGAGGGCTTAGAGTGAAGATGACGGTGTTTGGGATAGAGGTGAGAGGTTAGGGTGAGATGCTTTCATATTAAAGGCTAAGGTCAATGGCATTTAAGGTTAAAGGTTAGGGGGAGGTGTTTTAAGGTGAGCGGTTAAAGTATTTAGGTTAAAAGTTGAGGTTTAGGTATTAGCATTTGGATGAAGGTTACGAGAGATGTCCTTTTAGGATTATGGGGGCAAAGGTGATTGGGATAGAGATGTGAGAGTATTTATGGGGGAGGTGTTTAGATGGAGATAAGAGTGTTTGTCCCTTCTTCGGTTTAAGATTCGACCTAGACTTGAGATGAATGTGTATTTTGTTGTAACAATAAATGCATGATATGGATGGAAAAAAAATTTCATGAAGATGCAATTACATAAGGTTTTGATTATGATACATACAACTTAAGATCAGGATCTAAGTTTATATCATGACAGGGAAAGGATGGCTTACACAGGGTACCCGTCATACTAGAGCAGTGATATACCTAACCATATGTAAGTTAAGGAGCTTGGCGTGAATCTAACAATACGTGCATGCTTATTACACCTTTGAAAGGATCAAAGGCTTCGCCACGGGATGAATGATTTCGCTATCAATGAATAGACCCAATAAGGGTTATCCACTCGATGCTACTCACTTTCTATTGTCTTTCTAGAACTAGATTTGGAGGCAAAGAGTTTATGCACATGATGCATGAAACTAATTTTTGCATTAAAAGTGCCAAATTTTGAGTTAAACTAATTAGTAGTCCTCTTATTTCCTATGTTAAAAAGAAGATGGTTCATACCGGAATTGCCAGCTATGAGGCATTGCCTAAGCACTGGTTTGATCTGCTTAAAGGAAATCAAAATGCTCATATGGGTTTGAACTCATGATGAAACCCTCAGATTCAAATTGATTGATTTTGAAGAGTCACCACCTTAATTTATTTTATTTTGGGAAAAAGATTAAAAGAAAAATCCAAGTTGACTCTAATTAATATCCCAAAGGATAAAATCACTAGCCTTGAGACCAAAGTGGATTCGAGGACTAGGTTTTCGATTTGATTTATTAAAATTAGTTTGGCATTTAACACAATTGTGACTGAAAAGTAATTTCATGAATTATGCATATACAGTTTAATTGATGCATGACATTCATCCCATTCACAAGTAAACAAAACATAAAAGTAAAGGAAAGTAGAAAGTTAAATCTAAATTACAACATAAATCCAATTAGGGGGTATCTCTTCTTGCCCTTATGGGTTCTAAGAAAGTCACACATTCATCAAACTATTCCTAACAAAATCAAGGTACTAAACAAAAAGAAATTAAATTAATGAAGAAGGTGATGGGGATAAATTATTTTATTTTAATTGGATTCGCTGCTTGAACCAAGTATGTCTACATAACCTTTTGAATGGGAATCAGAACCTAAGCAGTTCTCTTATTTAGCCAAACCACTTTATCATGTTTTGATTGATTGAATTGATTGATTGATTACCAAGTCAAGTTAATTAGTTCATATTTTAATTAATTATCCTAAGTGAATCAATTAAAAAGGCAAAGAGCCTTGGAGGAAGAAAAGAGAATCCCAAGGAGCAAAACAATAAATAAATCCTAAGGAGGGAGACAATAAATAAATCCCAAAGAGGCAAATAATAAAATGAAATAAATAAATAAATGAATAAAAGGAAAAGAGAAAAGGAAAGGAGACTTACCTTGAACAACGGATGATAACTAGCCCCAGGCGGCTGGCGGCAGCTTGCCTTAGATGGTGGGCGGTAGCTTGTCTCAGACAGCGGCAAACTTTTGACTTGATGGGTTTGCTCAAAAAGTTATAATTCAATTTGTTTTGCAAAGCAAGGAGCAATAGCAAAGAAAAAATAAAAATAAAATAAAACTTTAAACTAAAGAAGCTCAGTCCTTGGCGGATCAACCTTATGAGGATGGTTCACTTGATGCAAAAGCTAATCAAGCAAGCCAAGAGGTTAAGAAGTGTGAAAGACTGAGTTAGGGAGCCAATATTTGTAGTATAAATGTTGGGGGAAGAGTTTGTAATCTTCTGATGTGGGATTGTTGCAAAAAAGATGAAGAAAATCTATTTTTGCCTATTTTCGCTCGTTTCTCATATGTTTTTCATGATTCTAGTTGTGTTGTGTTCGTTATTCAATCTCGGATGATCTAAGGGTAGTTTGGATTTCAAAGGAATAGGTTTTAGTTCTCAAAGCTCCATTTTTCGATTTTCCCATTTTGACAGTTTTTTAGCAATTTCAACTTTTGGAAGTTTATTTACTAAGCCTAAATGCTTTAAGATTCAAATACAAATTAAAGGGTGCAAAATTAAGGGTTTACAGACATGTATGACTTTGAACTTTGAACACTTTATTTTCCTTAGGTGGCTTGCATATGGATGGTTGATGAGTTTTTTTAGTCTTTATTTCACACTTGAAAATGATGTTCTTTGACAATAAGAGAAAGTGGTTTAGTTGGTTTTGTTGATAAATTATTTCTTTCGCAAAATTTATTAATATTATTATTATTATTATTATACATGCAAGTAAAAGACTCTAATTTTGCTCAATTTTCAAGTTTTCACCATTTTATTTTCTACTTTATAGAAAATAACCTTAAATAAAAATATTTATTTAATAAATGAATAACAAAAAAAATTTAGGGCTATAAATATGTATTAAATTATGCTCATTAGGAGTAATTAATTAAAATGATTAATTAATTAGGATGAAAGGTGAATTAATTAAAAAAGGTTAATTTGATTTTTAAAAAGGGTGATTAATTAATTAATTAAAAGAATTAATTAATTAATTAATTGAGTGACTAATTTAAAAAAAAAAAAGATGATTAGTTAATTAAAATGATTAAGTAACTTAGGTTGGAGTGGAGTAATTAATTAATTAAAAAGATTAATTAATTAATTTAGAGAGTAATTAGAGGAAGAAGAGGAGAGGAATTAGAGGATAACTATTAACTTTAACTCAATGGGTGAAGAAATAAGAGGATTTGGAGAGCTATTTATAGGAAAATCGAAGTGACAACAATTTGAAAAGTGGAAGAGTGAAAAAACTAAGAGGGTATGAGGAAAAAATGGCTGAAAATTAAGCTATAAAGGGCGAAAACAAAATTTTTAATGCACAAGGAGCCTAGCCACATAGGGAGGCTGTGACGTTGCACTAGTCACTGTGCAGTGTTGTAGCAGTTGTATGCGACAAGCCACGGGTAGGTTGGCACGGCAGGTCAGCCCTGCAACAGATAATGTGGCAGGCTTTTTTTTTTTTTTTTTTTTTTTTTTTAGAGATTGATTGTTAGTTTAGAGTTTAGAAAATTTGGGTGTCCAAATAGTAATGTATTTGAAAAGCACACACGCGCGTGCTCGCGCACGAACACACACACACACACACACACACATATATATATATATATATATTGTAATACCCAAGGTCTCCATAGCTCATCAGAGTTATAATAATACCATAAAATATAAATTTTATGAGTATAGCATCAATGACATAGTGATAGGATGAAAGAAACTCTTGTTGGTGCTAAGTGCTTGAATGTATATTTTTATGAAATATGAATATTTATTGCATGTTTTATTGAATTAATTTTAGGCAATATGGCTTAGTTTAAGCTTATTATGATATAGGAAGGTAAGATTTAAAATGCTAAGTGAAAGGGAAGGGAAAAAGTTACGAAAAATTTTTAAGTTCGGGAAACGTTTTCAGGTGGGCTTGTTGATGGGCTTTTGGACTCAAAGCCCAAGCCCATGGAGTGGCCAGCCCTAAGGCCTCTAATTTTGGTGGAGTTTGATCAAATTATGGTTGGAACAAGTTAATAAGGGGTTAGAGTAAGAAGGAGTTAGAATTAGTCACCTTTGTTGACTTATGTCAACTTTAACACCTAAGCTCTCTACTTTTCCATCACCATGTCTATGTTCATTTTGGTGATGATGTGATTCATTATTATGATGCTTAGTCACCATACACCTAAGGGCCATCTCAACCATCCACCTTGATCAATCTTAGCCCTCCATCTTAAGCAAAAATGTGACCATTGATCTTGTAGGATTAAATCACAACCATTGATTCTATTTGTATATAAAGTGAAAATGTGTTAAACCATTTCATTTGTAACCTACACCAAAAATTTCACCCTCACCAAAGACTAAAAATCTCTCAACTTGTTCTTCAACTTAGAGCTAAATTTGGAGCATTTCAAGGTGAGATTTATTACTTAAGTGATTCCTTTCTTTTCTTAGCCTAAGTGTGATAGATTGTTAGTAACTATTTCTTTTCTTTTAATTTCTATGATTCGATTTTGGTGGAATGATTTAAAGAAGAGTTAGCTTGGCATGTTAGGTGATGAAATATGAGAATGGGGGTTAAGGATTTGGGGTTTAATAGGTGAATAATAACAAGGGAAGCGTGAAAAATTAATAAGGAGGAAGTTTAGGTAGGGTTCGGCCAAACTAGGATTTTTAAGGGAAATGTCCAAATTTTTTTTTAACACTATCTAAGGTTATTTGGGATGTTGAAAAGTGGTTTAAAAATGTAAAAATTGAATTTAGAGATTTTATTCAAAAATTGAAATTTTTAAAGTCATAATGCATAATATAAGGGAAGTGTATAATGTGAGGTGTATTTTGATATTTGATCATTGTTGTAGGCTTTGCATGACATTAATTTCATCTTTAAAAGATCAATTTGAGATTTGATTGAGAAATTTTGGGTTTTCCCCAAATCATCCCAATTTGGTAAACTTAGGGTTTATGGGAATTGAAAGAGATTAATTTCAATTGGTGTATGAATGTTGATTGTTTGAGTATTAATTTGATAAATCCATGTCTAATTGAAGTTTGAAAGTGAATTTGATAATTTTTCCTAAATCTTGGAGTTTAAGTCACATTGGGAGTTTCAAGATTTAGACTTGAATTTTTAAGATTAATTGGTTAAATAAGCTTGTAATTGATTTAATTTGATATTTATGAAGTTAATTTGAAATGTGGTTGATGAAAATGATTTTTCAACTCTAATTGGAATATACCAAATTAGAGATTTTGATTTTTGAGTTTTGTTAATTCTTCTAAATGTTAGAAAATTAATTGCATTGGTTTCCTTGATGAATATAGGATTTAATTAAGGAATTAGGAAAGAAAAGGAACCTAATTGTTCTAGTGAAAGAATTTGGACAACATGGGATTTTGGAATAAAGTGATTAAATAATTAATGTGTTTATGTATGATATTATTTAATGTATTGGAATATGTTTTGGTGATTAATAGTAGGAAGTTGATGTTAAGTTAAGTTTAGAATTAGATTAGCAAGTTAAAGGAGTAGAAATTAATATACGATTGTTTGGGGTGTATTTGTAGAATCGAAAGGCAAAGGCATTGCTCGGGATACTGAGGAGCCTCGTTATAATCTACGTTAGGACTATTGGTATAGGAGCTAAGGAGCAAGAGGTGAGTACCTAATAATATTATATTACTTGTGCTGTAAATATAATCATGAATGTTGAATCACTTTTCCTAATTAAAATGCATTGCAATTCTTTGGCATGCATGATATGCTTTACCGATTATTGAATCAAATATCCTTTATGGCACTTAGCCAAATGAGTCTCATTGCTTAATCTCATAGCATGATCAATGATAGGAACTTGATTATTTATTAGTATATTATCCATTGAATCATTTCATGGATAGAGAAATAAAATGTTATAATGATATCATAATAAGCAGAATACCCCTCTGATGTGGGGTAATACATCAGACCTTGTGCACAATTGTAATGAACCCACAGATAGGGTAAAGATTATCCGAACCTTAGCTGGGAAGGGTTTAAGGTCTCCACTACGCACGGTCTGATCAGTTGTACGTGTGACTAGGAATGGAGAAGTGAGCAAGGCGTATGCCGCCACTCGATTGATTATGTGGGAAACACCTCGTTTCTAAGAAAGGAAATGTTCTGCTAAAAATACAATATTTATTATATATAGAAAAGTATTCCATAAGAATAACTCTTGATCTGTTTTATTTTATTGCTATAAGAAATCATCATGAGACCCCATACCATTTGTTTATTTTATAAAGTATTATTTTGTACTCACTAAGTTTTCTCTCACCCCATAGTTGTTATTTATTTTCAGGACCAGTTGATAGTTTGGCAAGGTAAATTCCAAGTTCTACGTCTTCGCTTGGAAATTACATTGCTAGTTTTGGTATCATCATGTATATATTATGTTGTATTTTGGAGGTTTCACTCTAGAGCTCTATATTTTGTTAAAGTCTGTAATAATGGTATAACTTAGAATATTATTAGTATGTGTGGTTAGATATTACCTTAGTACAGTTCAGATACATAAGTAATATTCACTTGAGTTGCAATTAGATCACTAGAAAATGGAGTTCAAAAGTGATAAGCATGAAAATGAATTTAAACGATAAATGACTATTACATAGGTAATTAACACAGTAATCGGTAATAAGGAATAAGAATTATGGCTATGATCTTGGGTTAAGGATAACGTGATAGTAACAGCTTATAAGTTATAGGTTGTTCTACGGGTTTAGGTGACCTTACGTCTCCCTATACCCTAGGACATTCACGGCTTAAAGATGGGTCGTGACATATATATATATATTCAATTCTCGGTTTAGATACAAGTTAACTACCAGTATCGTATCAAATAAAAATTTTTAGTATAGTTTGATACAGTTCTTATCCTAAATATCAAAATTTTTATAATTTAGTACTAAAATGGTTCAGTATTTCAATTTGGTCCGATATTCAAAAGTACCATGCTTAGGCTTTCCTAGTTATTTAAACTAAATATACATTAATTTGGTTTCAAAGCACAAAACAGAAAATAATAACTTAAAAGTTTAATCATGCTTTCTGAACAAAAATAATATAAAATATGGTTTGTCTCCAATTAAACAAATTTAAATAAAAAACCTAAATAAACATGCATTCTAAGGTAATAAAAGTAAAATAAAACAATTTATGTCTATTTACATGCATAAAATCTTAATTTTACCAGGTGAGTAAGGTGACTAAAGAATCCTAAGTCTAAAGCATTAAAGTAGGGTTAGAGGAATAGGAAACCTTCGAAAGGTGAAGGATATTTAAATTACAAACCTAAATAAATTGATATAAAAATAAAATAAACCCTAGTAAACTAAATAAAAAATTTGGAGCCAAAATTTAGGTTGAAGATGAAGGAATTTGGATCTAGTTTCTTCTGCAAAGTTCTAGTTTCCGCAATTGTGGTTGAGCAAACATTTAGCTCTAATGGGAGAATTTTAAATGCTACATGTTTAACCACATCACCTAAAAATGTTGAAGCTCAAGCTTGTGTGGATGATTGGTATAAAGTGAAACTAAGGCAATAAAAAAATTGCCTAACAAACAAAATTTATACAACCTCTCTTGTACCGACACCAAAGGCACAAGCACAGTTAGGAGCATAAATAAGGGCAAAACTAATATGAGGTAGGGTTAGGCTATAGCCCGCTCTGTGTGTGTGTATGTGTGTGTATAACCAAAGCCAATTTTGAGTTTCTCGAGATTGGAGTTATTGATTTTGCTTCATTTGATAATAACTTTTATAAAAGCCCTTTTCATTTTGTTCTTTAAAGAAGCCTTTCCTCCAGCCATTGATAATTTGGTCTTCTCTTCTCTAGTCACCTCACTTAGTTAGCATAAAAGAGAGATTTATTTTATCTCCTACTCTATTTTTCTTTTCTTTTATTTATTATTATTTCTATATTCGGTAAAACAAAGGCATAATCTAACATCTCTTTTGGCAAAATTGCTATATTCATTTCTATTTTTATATTTTCTTTCAAATTTTTTAAGGGAGAAGTCAACAAATTAACTAACCTTTAATAGTTATTTTTGTGCATGGATCAATAGTAATAACATAAGGACTCCTACTCAAGTTACTAGGTCATTGATTTCTCAAAGAAATCCCACTCAAATTACTAGCTATTATTTATCCCTTTTATTAATTTTATGAGTTTTAATTTTTACTCTAGATTTATTTGGTTTAATGAAATGGAGGAGAAATGTATATATAATTGGTAGATCCTAACTCATTGACCAAAATTAATGTTGGTAGGGGATGAGTGTGAGGGATAATTGATTGATTTGATAATTGCCTAGTTTGAGTTTATTTATGTTTAATTTTAATTTTAATAATTTTCATGTAGTGCTAATTGGAAAATGAAAAAAGAAGGCAAGAAAAAAAAAACTATTTTTTCTTTCTTTAAGCCAAATGGTGTAGAAGAATCACCATCAACTAAAGTACCTTTGATATCTAGTGTTGATACTCCTACACCTACTACAAAACTTGAACCTCCTGCTAAGGTTCATCATCTTAAATTTGATGATAATATTCTTGAACGAGTTCTTGAATTCGTACTCCTATATGGAAGCAGCTAGTTAATCACTGTAATGAAATCATATGTGCTTATATTAAAATGGGGCCTTTCCAACCTATGTTGACTGAGTATACCTAGTCTCAATCCAGAAATCAACACTAACGATTTCAACAATCTTGATTCAATCAATTTTCTTGGATAGAGTACTCTCCTTCAAAGGATGTTGTATTTTTCTTTCCATGTTTTTTGATAAAAAATAACAAACCTTTACATCTTGCATTTATTTTTTGTGGTTTTAAGAGATAGAAAAGGGTAAATAAAGGGACTAGGTGTGCCTTTATTAATGCATGTAGGAGGTCTTACTTCTCAATATAATAATATTGTAAAATTTGTTGAAGCATTGCTAAATGTAACTCAAGATATAGAAAAGATCATAGATGCATAAAGTTCACAAGAAATTAAGAAAAATTGATTGTGTCTCAAAGCAAGAATTGATGGCGTTTGTTGGCTTTTACATTATAAGGATGTGTACTGATGGGTCACAATGAATCGATAGCTTCAAATAATTGTGGCAATTGCATAGAGCTAATAAAGCTTATGAGAAGTTTGAATGTTGAAATTGATAATGTTGTGTTAGAGAAAGCTCCTGTGAATTCAAAATATTCTTCACCTCTTATACAAAAAGAGATTTTGCATATTTTAGATAATGAAGTGAGGAAAAAATTCATGCTAAAATTGTGGATGCAAAATTTTCTATTCTAGTTGATGAAGCAAAAGATGTTTCTAATAAAGAGCAGATGATTATTATTTTAAGATTTATTGATGCTGATGGATTCTTAAGAGAACTTTTTCTCAATTGTAAACACTATAGCTTTAAATTGAAGAAAGAAATATCAAATGTCCTAACTTAATATGGTTTACACATCTATGATTTATGACAAGGGTACGATGGAGCTAATAACATACGTGGTGCATAGAATGGATTTCAAGCTTTGTTTCTAAGAGATTGTCCATACACATATCATGTTCATTATTTTTCTTATTGATTACAACTTGCATTAGTTACAGCTACAGAGAATGAGGTTTTTATATGAAAATTCTTTTCAAAATTGACATGCATTGTCAACTTTGTTAGTGCTTCTCCTAAATGGCAAGTTAAGTTGTGATCTACTCAAGCTATTGATATTGCATGTATGGAAACTACTAGTGAACGTGGGACTAGCAAAATGCTAAATAGATGGATACTTTGCATTAAGCTACAAGTACTCATTGGGCTCACATTTTGCTTCAATTTGTAGCATAATAGATATGTATGGAGCAACGATTATTGAGCTTTAAAGTGTGATTGAGGAAGGATCTTCAAACACTATTCATGGAGAAGCTAATGGTTCTTTAATTGTGTTGAAGTCTTTCGATTTTATGTTCATATTGCCTCTTAAGCATAAAGATATAGGTATCACAAAAAAGCTTTATCGAGCATTACTGTACAAATCTGTTGATATTCTAAATGCAATGGATTTAGTCTCTTCGACAAAGGTATTGCTAAAAACTCTACGAGATGGTTTTGATATTCTACTTAAGCAAGTGGAAATAGCTTGCATAATGTATGATATTGACATGCTTGATATGAATGCTTGTTACAAAGAATTTATAAGATGTTCCTGCCAACAAAGGGATCAAATCAAAATTAAGCATCATTATCACTTTGATGTGTTTAATACTGAAATAGATCTTCAATTAGAAGAGTTAGATGATAGATTTATCAAAGAGGTAGTGAAACTTTTGATTCTTACCTCTATTTTAGAGCCTAAGGATAATTTCAAATAGTTTAATAATGATCATATTTGTACACTTGCAGAGAGGTTCTATCCTGATGACTTTGGCAAACAAGATTTGCATTATTTAAAAAGTCAGTTAGAGCATTATAGGGTTGATTACTCAATCATGCAAAGTTTTAAAATATGACCACTATTTTTGAATTATGTCGAGGGTTTATTGAAATAAATAAGGTGCAATCTTACCATTTAATAGATAGATTGATTCGACTCTTCTGACTTTGCCTATTTCTTTAGCAACTACTGAATGAGAACTTTTATCTATGAAGCATGTCAAATCTACTTTGCATAAAAAGATAAAGAATTAGTTTGTAACTGATTCAATAGTGGTTTATATTGAAAGAAAAATTTCAAAGATTATCGATTCTTATTCGATAATAGATGAATTTTATTGTTTAAAGAATCGAAGAGCTCAACTTCAATAAAAAAAAAAAGTTTTACTTATATGTATAACTAATCCTTTTTGAATTAGGATTATAAGAGTATATTTATAGTCTATTCCAGAATAATAAAATCCCTCATTATGCCATTGGGCATAAGTGACTAAATAATGCATGAAATATACAATTTTAATCAATCAATAATATTGATATTAATTTATTGAAATTATATTTTATCAATTTGAATGTAGTAATTTATTTAATAAAATTCTTATTTTTCAATGTTTTATTCTTCGTATATGAATTGATTGTATATTTTTTAAATATTTTTATATAAAATCATTAAAAAAATTATAATAGCAAGAATTATATGTGATTTTTTAGTTGGATTTATGCCATTTCATTATAATAAAAAATTATTATTTGATTTTAGTTGGAATTATGCATTTTTTTAAACAAGGTAATAAACTTGAATTGGTTTAAGTGTAGTTTGAAATTGGAACCAAAATTGGACCATTTATGTACCGTTCCATTCCCGTTCACCAAAATATTGAAGCAAAACTAGCAGTCTGATTCCAATTCTAGTTCAATTTGGACCCGTGGCCTAGGCTAGCTATAGAAGTTATATAGCTTATAAATCTCATAGTTGATTTGGGATTGAATCAAAGGGAAGCTATTGTCATTCATGTGAACAACAAATCTACCATTGCCATTGCAAATAACCTTATTTAGCATGACAAAACTAAACATATTAATGTTAAGTTCCATTTCCAAATAACTAAGACATACACTTAGTGCATTGTAAGAAAAAATATCAAATTGCAAATATTTTTCTAAATCCCTACCTAAGACTGCATTTTGAAGAATTAAGAAGAAAGCCTGGAGTATCAAAAAAAAAAAATCCTTAAAGAGGAGTGTTTAGATTATATTTCTTTATTTTTTGGTGGGAAATTTGTTATTTGAATTTAATTTTAGACGTTGTTGTGACAAGTCTATTAGTGGGGTTAAGTAGTAGATATGAGTTAGTTTGCGTGTTAAAGTTAACTATGTATGACTTAGATAAGGTACAAAGTTAAGTATGATAAGCATAGCTATAATCTACCTTTTATACACTATTTCTTTTGTGACTAGAGCCATATAAATCCTATGGAAATCAAGACAATTGGCTAACCTATTCTGAGGTTCAAATTTCAGAACCTATTTTAGGTGTGTTGTGTGTCTTTGAGAGAAAACTCTGCTCTAGCATTCGTTGAAAAAAATAAAGTTTGGACACCATTAATATAGTTATCCCTTGATTGAGAAGATATAACTAATCAACTTATTGCGAGTTTATATGCCACCATTGAAATGGTTTGAGAGGGAAGTGCATATACTTATAAAGTTATAATGGCATTTATTGTTTTTCCCTTGCTAGGTTTTGATTTTCACAATTTATGGACCATAAATAGGCCAATTAAATTGAGGTTACAAAGCAATTAGAAAGATATCAATTTCTCATTCAATTAATTTTATAATTTTCTAATAATCCCCCATATGAATGAAAATTGATAAAGACCATAAAAAGTTAACAACCTAATGAAAAAATTCAGCAGTCAATACCTATATAGGAGAGGTAGGTATAACAATTTGAACTTTTCTTAATGAAAGTATACTTACTTTACTAGCTGACCAGTAGACATGATGTCTTTGAACTGTTCTATCATTTATGTAACTAATGATATGCTTCACATATGAATATTTCTAACACAAATTTTTCTCATTTTTATGTCCTTTTTGGCCATGAACATACGTCTAGTTTTGTTAGAATTTCTAAGAATCCAACCCAACACGATTCTTTTAAAAGAGGCCCCACTTTTCTCTCACATAGGTGACATCTTAATTAAGAGTAACCCACATTATGCACCTCTGATTCTTGAAGCAAAGCATTTGAAATTATATCAACTCACCTCACTAGTCTTCAAACCATGCTTCTCAACTTGCTTCTCCATATTGAGCTCGTTAACTTGAACTTCTTGACTTGTCTATCTAGTGTCAAGGTCATTAGCTCACCTCATCGTATCGTGCTCATCAGCTCAAATTCATCATCTTTCCTTGCTAATATTGAGCTTATCCTCATTCCTTATGGGCATCATTATTTTCATCATAGAAATAGACAGGAGTATAATCCCCAAAGTGTCCAAGTAAGTCTTTATAACTAAGTGGTCTTTTTGAACGTAGATCTTAGGATCTCCAGTTGACTAGGTTGAATTTATATCATACTTAATTATTCTTCATGGGCTTTAGTTCCATTTTCTTTGATGACCTATCAACTAACTCTCTGTTTATCCCTTTCGTTAGTGGATCCATAATGTTATCCTTTGATATTATATAATCAACAATGAAAACTCCAATTAAAAGTAGTTTTTAATGGAATTATATCTATGACATATATATCTTAACTTACCATTGTACATGTTGCCCTGTTCCCTCCTAATCACAGATTGACTACCACAATGAATACGGATTGGTATCATAGGCTTCTTTCACTTTAGAATATCCTCTGAAAAATGGCATAGCCATTCAGCTTCTCAGACAATAAGATCCTCAATGCTCATTTCCTTTCTCGTACGCTTCAGATAGTTCTTAAAATCCTTCTACACAAGTGGCAACTTCTCAATAATAATAGCCCCTTGAAAGGGTCTACTTAAAACCATCCTTTCAATATAAATCTCATGTAAGATTTCTCAGATCTCTTGTACTTGACTAATCATTATTCTGTAATCCACCATCTTATAATCTAGGAAGCGGCTTATCATAAATTTCTTGGATCCAGCATCCTCAATCTTATGTTTTTCATCTGATGATTCTCATAACTCCTTAGGCATTTTCTTTTCATTTTACACAGTGTACAATGAATTAGTCATACCATTCATGACATAGTTTCGGCACAAGAATTAATAATGCTTCCAACCATCATATATATTAATTTCTCAGACATCATGCTCATCATCTTTTAGTGTTAGAGGATTTTCAATCAAGTATCTTGCAAGATTCAACATGGTCAAATAAGATATCATTTTTTTTGTTGCCACATTTTGAAATTCAGACCATTGAATTTCTCTAGTTTCTCTCCATGGTTCACAGGAACCATAAATAACAACTTGGGGTTGCAATATCTGAAATGTCAAAGTAAATTATTATTTTACCGAATCTGTTTTAATATTATTAATTCAAAAATACACTATAGCAAAACGTAATATGAGATTATACTTAGTAAAATTAATATAAAAAAAAATTCATGACCATGAATAAATTAGATAAGGAAGTAGAAATGCAATTCAAGACACGTATTATACACAATTTTCTTAAAACAGATTTGTCTATCAGCGTAGGTGCTAAAGGATTGTTAACATTTGTCTCCCATGATACAATGGTAGTCAATTAACTAATGAGTACCACAAACTACTCTTCAACAAATTTAAATGGTACTTAACTTTCTCACCAAGAAGAACTTTTGAACACTAGAAGATCTCTCTAAAAACACTAAGAAAACTAAAGATATTCAAAGAGAAAGCTAAGAAGCAAGTAAGAAACTCTTACTTTTTGTGTGTTTTAAAGTGTGAACAATATGATCTCTTTATATTATCATCAAAAGAGAAAATTTTAGTATAAAATATTTAATCCAACCATAAATAGACCAATTAAAAGGATGTTATAAAACAATTAAAAAATATCAATTTCTCATTCAATTAATTTTATACGATTCCAACAATAAAAAAATTAAAAAAATTTTGAAATTACGCGAAATTACTTCATCTTTAAGGGAATTGGATTTCTTTATACTCAAAGAACTCTTTCATCTTCTTCTCACCTATTCTCTCTCTCTTTCTCTCTCTCTCTCTCTCTCTCTCTCTCTCTATATATATATATATTTCTTCTTAACAGAACGGATGGAAGAGGATAGTGGATATTAATAGGAAAGCCCATCAGCACAAGCTTTATTAACTCTAACTAGAGTGAATTCCACTCCTAGATCAAAAAGAAGCTTGGAGATGCAATTTTCTACCCCAGTGGACTAGCAAATTAATTAACCAAGTCACAATTCAACATTAAATCTATTTTTTTTTTTTTTTGGAAACATATCTTGTTTTTCACAACTAAATAATGCCTTTAACTTTTAAATAGAATTTCATTTCTAGTTTTGGTACATAAAAATTCTAACTTTCTAAATTCTATTTTTATATTAGAATTTAAGTGAAAATAATATATATTTACTTTTGGTCAGAAAAGGGTTTAAGATTATTGTTATAAATTTCATTGAAATATTTTTTTTGAAAAAAAAAAAAAAACAAGATTGAAGTTAAATTTTTAAGATCTTGACGTCAATTCTTATTTTATTTTTAAGACAAACTAAACATGTTGTAAAGGCAAAATGTGAAGATTGCTTTTTACCATTTGTACAAAATTAAAAAGAAGTATAAACAATAAAGCATAAGCGCCACTATTTGGAAGGCCCATGCATTTTCCATTGGACTTTAAACTACAACATGTTCTTAAACACTTTCACATGTCCATGTTTAGCAACAAAAATCAACATTTAAAATGGGCTTAGGACCGTATGAGCTCAGATTTGGGCTAATAATCTATCATTAGAAATTTATGGATATTCAGTTTCACACATTTCCAATCCATTCTGCATTGAGTAAATATTCTTTAGGAATATCTAAAGCTCTATTTCAAACTTCAAACCCCAATATAGTTTTCAAAAGAAAACTCAGCTAAATTACATCCATTGTCTTTAAACTTATATCGTATTTCATAATTCTTCATAAATTTAGATTTGCAATGAAAAAATATGTAAACTTTGATTTCGTTTTATAGTTATCCCTGAGTCACTTTTCCGGTTTATAATTTGCCAGAAATTTTACGTGACAACTATTTCGCACATTTTTAAATTTTTTCACCATTTCCAATGACACATCACAATCAAATTTCATATATATTAAATATTTTTTTTCACCTTTCCCTTTTTCTTTAATCAAATTTTATACATATTAAAAATTTAAAAATGTGTGAAATGGTTGTCATATAAGATTTCCGACAAATTATAACAAAAAAAGTGATTTAGAGACAATCATGAAATAAAATCAAAATTGATATATTTGTCTATTGCAAATTAAAATTTAGGAATATCGATAAAATATGAGTATAAACTTAGGGATGATGAATGCAATTTAGCTAAGTAAACTCTAATCTTCCTAACCCACTAAAAAAGTAGCTCAAAATAGAATCATTAACAATGTATAGACAAGACAGATTTTAGACCTATTATAAAAAATTAAAAAAAAAATTAAAATTATGAACATGTCAGTAGAAAACTTAGAAATGTATTTAAAAAATACTATATGAGTCATAATTTTACTGGGTGGTGTCATAAACTTAATTTACATAAAAATTTCTCATATATATATATATATATATATATATATAAAAATTGGATAGAATTCAATTTCCCATCAAACAAAACTAGACAATGAATTGTTTTTGATTAGGATTGATCGAATATATAAAGGAATGGGCTGGATCTTCTTTTTTGGGCCTGAGCCTAATACCTGGAAAGGAGAAGAAAAAGGATCAAGGAGGAACCAGGCCTTTTGCTTGGCTAAGACCCTCCGACGATCAAGTCAGTCATCTCTTCAGAGTATTTTAGTGATAGAAAGGGGGTGAGAGAGTGCAGAATTCCAATTACCTGTGCTTAGGCTTTCCTTTCCCTTTTGTATGATTTCTGGGTTAGGTACGTCTGATACCTTTCTTTTGAGAAGGGACGTCCCCTGTCATTCGGCCATGCTGGTTGGTGAGAGTTTGTAGCAGGCGCATGTCCCCTGTCCCATCCCTAGGGATGTCTGGTGAAGGGGATGTCAGGACATGGTGCGGATTGTCTGAGGACTAGTCCTCTTGCTGGATGACTGGACATGTCTTCAGAGGGCTTCGGCCATTGCTTGTTCAGCAAGTCATCCTCCGAAGGAGGGGAGTGGCAGCTTGTCCGAAAGCCTTTGGACTTGAGTCGTTCGAGGGCTTGGCCAATGGGCTTTTTTCCTTTTCTCATAGCCTCTGGAGGCCTCGTAATGGGCCTTGGGTACAGGAGGGTCCAAATCTCTCTTGAGAGTCACTTTTATCCTTCATTAGGGGCCCCCCTATTTTATTAAGGAGATGGCAAAAGGTCGAGCCTTAGTAAAACAGCTTCGCGTCCTTGTATCCTTATCTTCCGGGGTCTTTTGGTCGAAGAGAACTACCTACACTTTGGATGGCAAAGGGGTCCTTTCATTTCTTTATCTGCGGTGAGTAGCTCTTAGGAGAGGCTTTCGTTTCGCTGGAAGGCTTCGCCCGATCTGGGTATTTACTTCTTCTTTCTGAAGGGTAGCTTTCGTCTGACCAAAGGGATTGGAGGGGCTAGGAACCGTCTGCATTCTAGGCAGCCTTCATAGGGTAGATGGAAGGTCACGCAGTCATTCAATGAATGCACGACTGACAAGAGTAAGCATTGAATGCCAAAACACGCATTGAATGCATGTCTCCTCGTTCTCCCCATTCTTCCACGTGTCACAGCAGACGGTTAAGTTTTCCATGGATTTTGAATTTTGAATTTCCATTTAATGCCCCCACTTATTGCTGTGACGGTTACCGAGGAGGCTCTCAGTATATATACTCCTTTGCCTTCCCATTTCCAGAACTCCTGCTCATTTTCTCAAATCCCCTAATTTCCACAGTTTTCCTGCATCTGTTCTTTGGTACTTTCTTCCATCTTCTTCTTTCATTCTAATGGCACCCAGAAAAGAGAACATCCCCCGGAGGGACCAAGTGAGCTCCTCCCACTACTAAAAGATATTGGAGGAGGAATGGGGGGAGATAGCCCCCATTGGAAAAACATCTGAGTTTTTGGCCTTCGGCTAGAACTTGGAAGGTAGCACCCAATTCCTATTCCGCCAGGCTGAGGCTCATGAGAGGGTTTATTCTAGCGACCCCAAAGCTGCTCTGCCTAAAGACAACCGGCATTACGTTATTTTCTACCACCAGCTGGAAGCTGGTCTTCTTTTTCCCCCTACGAAGTTCAAAGTTGAGTGCTTCAACTACTTTAGAGTGAATCCAATGATGCTGACCCCGAACTCCATAAGGGACATACACGTCTTCGAGGTTCTGTGCTTCGCTCACGGCATTCGTCCTTTCGCTCGCCTGTTTCAATGCTTTTACAGGATCTAGAGCGCACAGAGGTCACCAGGGATTTATATGACTTCTGCCAGGCCTCGCCGGAGCCTTTTCTTTGGGAAAGAGAACAAGGTGAAGGACTGGAGGGGCAAGTTCAGGTTGATAGAGGTCACTGACCGCCTTAGCGATAAGTCCCCTGGATTTGGTTTCCTCGGCCATTTCCTGCGTCCCACCGAAGGCCTAACTGAGTGGCCTGAGAGGCTATCCACTGAGGAGAAGGCGAACCTCAGGACTTTGGTCCATCAGTGTTTTATTTATAACTCTGAAAAGATGATGGCCTCCTTTTATGAGGAGGACGAGCATGGCCTTCCAACTCCCAAACTCTTGCTGAAAGATATAAAAGGTAACTCTGCTCCTCATTTGTTATAGCTTTAATTGATCGTGGGGTATTAACCCCATTGGTGTTGTGTTTACTATTTCGATTGCAGTGGAGGCCAAGGATCTTAGACATTACCAAGATATAATGAAGGAGACAGAAGGAGTTTCTCTAAGACCCTTCAGCGAAGATGCTGAGCTTCCCATCCTTGACCTCAAGATGGGGAAGTTCCGCTTATGCTCCTCCTCCGTCCTCTAGTCTTCGTCGGTGAAGCCTTGTAAGGACAAGCCGACGAAGCCTGTCTCCGTCGGATCTGGTTCGGCTGCTGGATCAGAAAGGGCCCAAGTGAGTGTGGCCAGTGCGAAGTCCATTCGAATAATTCAAAGGTGACTCGTTAAGGCTTCTGATTTCTCTATTTCTGTTGTGCAGAGAGGTACTCCTCTACTTCGAGCTGCACCAGTTATTGCAAGGCCTGCTCCTCAGAGGGGTATCTCAATCTTTAGGCTTTTTGAGGCTTCCGTTCCTTCGCCTCCGCCTCCTCCAGTAGGTGATAAGGGGAAAGGAGCGTCCGCACCTCGTCCGCCCAAGCTAAAAGTAAAAGGGCCTCCCGTCCCCAATGTTCTTGATATGATTGCTCACTATTCTCGGGGGGTGGAGCAGCTGGCGGACTTGGAGAAGGTTCTGACAGACATTCCTGATGCAGAGTTTGAAGCCCGTCTGAAGAACCTGGTGGATGACTTGAGTGCCCCTGGGGCTGAAGCTGGGGTAGGTAACTTTTCTTCTCCCCCATCACCTTCATCATATAAGGACCCTCATGTCATCCGAGGGACATATCTGAGATGGTCGAAGGAGGTTGTACCTGGGAGATCTCCTAGTGCTGAGGAGGTCGAGGCCTGGGAGAAGTATGTTGAGGAGCAATGGATTTCATATCCTGACTTTGCGACCCTTAGAAGGCTTTATCCTTCCCCAGTTAATACTGCGGCCGAAGGGGAGGCCTTCGTTTCAAGAGACAGAGGCAACTTCTTGCCTTCTTGTTATCATTTACTTCTTCTTGTGCCTTTATTTGCTGATTTAAATGTGTGAATGTTTTTGCTCTTGCACCTTGCAGTTTCTGTGGGCGAAGCGGATGCCCCTATTCAGGAGCCTTTCCTGGAGGCTTCTTCGGCATTTACCATGGGTCCCTCCAGAGCCAACGAAGCATTTCCTTCAGCTGCTGCTCTACTGACGGCTAATCAGGGGGTTGCTGTTGCTGCTACTGATGAAGCATTTCCTTCAGCTGCTGCTTCATCTGGGGTCATGCCAGGGGCCATTGTTACGGTCGAAGGTGTCTCTTCTCTTCGTCCCCCTAAGAAGAAATTGACAGTGGGGGAGTTTCTTCTCCGCAAGAGGCCTCTGGCAGTAACTTCAACCACCACCGTTCCAGAGGCTCGCTCTGCTTCAGGGACCCCCTCACTTGGTGCAGATGTAGGAGTATCAACCCCTCCACAGGGAACAACAATGGAGGCTTCTCTGCCAAGTAAGAGGCCGCAAGTCAGAGGGCCAGCGGAGATTGTAGTAGTGGATTCACCTCCGCTCGGAGAAGTCGAGGCATCTGCTGGTCCTCCTTCTTCCATTGCTCCAACTGCCGCAGTCTTGGCCCCTTTGCCCTTTCTGCGTCCGGCCCCTAGGCCTCTTTTTGGGTCTATGGAGGATACTCTTGCCAGGCAGGAGACTCTGCTAGAGAAGGTAAATTCATTCCTCACTTGGGTTGTGACCGTTTACCATATTGCATAATTATTGTTGCTTGTTTGTTGCAG
Organism: Reutealis trisperma; assembly: GCA_947687605.1. Taxonomy (NCBI): domain Eukaryota; kingdom Viridiplantae; phylum Streptophyta; class Magnoliopsida; order Malpighiales; family Euphorbiaceae; genus Reutealis; species Reutealis trisperma. The sequence goes on from CANTUT010000430.1 coordinate 962,677, forward strand.
GCGCTTCTGGATTCTAAAATTTTGAGGACTGATTTCGATCTTCTGAGGGATCACTATGAAGATGCCCGGTGAGCAGCGGAGGACAGACTGGGATTGTGCTCCCAATTGGAGGAAGAACTGGCCTCTGCAAGGGCGAAGACTAAGGAAGCCGTGGAGCAATCCAGGGCTCATGAAGAGGCTCGTTCGAAGGCCGAAGGAGAGGTTAGTGTCTTAACTGCGGCAATGGCAGCTAAGGACAAAGCCATTGCCAATCTCAGCGTGCAACTGGACAAGTTGAAAAGTGCTAATGAAGAGCTTGCCCGAGAGGCCGAAGAGGTTCCCAGTCTTCGAAATCTACTGAAGAAGACTCAACAGGAACTTCGAGTCTCAGAGTTTGGATACACACAAGCCACTACTCAGGCTCAAGTTGCGCTTGAGAAGGCTAACAAGGCCGAAGAAGGTCGACAAAGGGCTGTGAGGGACTTCATACAGTCTAAGAGTTTTGACGACATCATCACATACCACACCTATAAGGTAGCAGCCAAATATTACAACAATGCTCTCCGTGATGCGGCGGAGCACTTTCCTGATGTGCTGCGAGTGGTATCTGAATTAGATGCTGCTGAAGAGCCTCTGGTGCCAGACCTTTCAGAGTTCTAAGATCCTGTTCCTGAGGGGGATGAAGGTCTGTTATGACCTGAAGACTTCCCAGCTTGGGATAAGGATGTGCCCGCTTCATCTCCCATCCCCGAAGTTTCTAGCGAGGGCGAAGGGGACGTAGACGAAGGACTTCCCATTGGGACGAATCTTGCACAAGCCGAACCTTTGTCTGTCATTTGGTCGGATCCTTTGAATGGCCAGCCTCCGCCATCTTCTACAACAGTGGTTCCTCCAGGTGATCCTCCGCCTTAGATATTTTCTTCATTCTTTTGTATTTCATTCTTTTATATTTCATTCTTTTGTATTTCATCTTTTGTATTTCATTCTTTTGTATTTCATTCTTTTGTAAATAAATGTAATACATTTACTTCAGCGAATAATACAGCTATTATGCTTCTGTTTTGTGTACACTTTACTTGTATGGGGATCACCTTCACGCTGTAACTCGATAAGCATTTGTGAAACACCTTAGCGAAGCTGTTATTCCAATTGGAGTTCGAGCACTTTCGTCTTCTTCTCCCTTTGGGCCTCCTTAGCTTTATGCCTAGATTTACTAGGGCTTAGGCTCTCCCTTAAAAAAGTTCCTCCCGCTCTTGGCGAGGCTTCGTGCCTAGATTTACTAGGGCTTAGGCTCTCCCTTAGGAAAGTTCTTCTCACTCTTGGCGAGGCTTCGTGCCTAGATTTACTAGGGCTTAGGCTCTCCCTTAGGAAAGTTCTTCCCGCTCTTGGCGAGACTTCGTGCCTAGATTTACTAGGGCTTAGGCTCTCCCTTAGGAAAGTTCCTCCTACTCTTAGCGAGGCTTCGTGCCTAGATTTACTAGGGCTTAGGCTCTCCCTTAGGAAAGTTCTTCCCGCTCTTGGCGAGGCTTCATTAGTGCGAATGAAGACAATTTGAGGCAAATGACGTTTCTGTTATTATTATTGGTAATACATCTTAAGGTGTTGGATGTTCCATGTATGAGGAATTTCCACACCCTCTAGGGTTACAAGTTTGTAAGTGTTAGGACTTAGGACTCTTTTTACTTAGAAAGGTCCTTCCCATATGGGTGCAAGCTTGCCTATGCCTTCACGTTTTCCTGTAGCCTCTAAGAATCTCATTACTAGATCTCCTTCGCCAAACACTCTGTGCTTTACTTTCTTATTGAAATGATTAGCGGTTCGTTGCTTGTGCTGGCTGATTCTCTGAGTTCCTTTAGGAGATCCAAGTCGATCCTTCTGGCTTGATCATTGTATCTGTCTTCGCAATAATTGATCCTTCCACTGGGGAGGCCTATATCCACGGGGATTACCGCCTCTGTGCCATAGTCAGGCTGAATGGAGTCTATCCTGTGGGTTGCCTGGGAGTAGTTCTATATGCCCATAGGACATGGTGTAGTTCATCTGCCCAGCTTCGACCATATCCTTCCAATTTTTGCTTCAGGCGTTGCAGAATAGTCCGATTTATTACCTCCGTCTGGCCATTTATTTTAGGATGGGCTACTGACGAGAAATGTTGTTTGATCTGAAGCCCTGAACAAAAGGACCTGACTTTAGCATTATCGAACTGTTTGCCATTGTCACTAATGAGCTGATAGGGAATGCCGAATCTGCACACTACGTTCCGCCATAAGAAGTTGATCACCCTTTCTACAGTGATAGTGGCTAAAGGTTTGGCTTCTACCCATTTGGTGAAGTACTCCACTGCTATTAGGAGAAACTTTCTCTGACTAGATGCTGCTGGGAAGGGCCCGACTATGTCTACCCCCCATTTAGCGAAGGGCCACGCACTGGAAATGGGAACCTGCTCCGCTGCTGGGACGTGTTTTCCACCATCAAATTTATGGTAAAAGGGGCACTTTTTGACAAATGCCACAGCTTCATCTTTCATCCTCAGCCAGTAGTATCCTTGTCTAATCACCTTAGCTGCCAGCGCTTTTCCGCTTATGTGCATTCTGCAGGATCCTTCGTATATCTCCCGAAGGATGTATTCGGTTTCATTGGGCCTTACGCATCTCAGCCATGGCAATGAGTAAGCTCTTTTGTATAAGATTCCGTTGTCCAGGAAGAAATGAGCACTTCTTCGCTTGACCTTTTTGGCTTCTTGGGCATCTTCAGACAGTTCTCCCTTTTCCAAGTAAAACTTGATGGGGTCTATCCAGCACGGTTCTTCTTCGACTTCTTTAACTTCATCTCCCTTAGTGATGCTAGAGGAGGCCAAAGTGCCCAAATAAATTTTCTGAGGAAGTTCGACTGGATGAGAGGCAGCCAGTTTGCTGAGGCTATCTGCTCTGCAATTCCTTTCTCTGGGGATCTTTTGAAAGAACAACCTGACTCCTCTATCCTTCATCCTCTAAACTATTTCTTTCATCTTTTGCAAATACCTGGTCATGGTCGACTCTTTTGCCTCAAATTCTCCTTCTATCTGTCCGATCACCAATTGGGAATCACTATACACCGTGAGTTGCTCTATGCGAAGGCAATCAGCAAAGAGCAGTCCGTGGATCACTGCTTTGTATTCTGCTATGTTATTAGTGGCTTCAAAATTCAGTCCTAAAGCATACTCTAGTGAAAATCCTTGAGCACTTCTAAGTATGATGCCCACACCATTTCCTTCTTTGCTGCTAGCACCATCTACAAAGAGTTCCCACTGAAGATCCGGGGGCATTATTGATGAGTGTCTTTCCCCAGGGGTTCGGTCTTCTCCCTCATCTTTGGTGCCAAAGGAGCATTTAGAGATAAAGTCCACCAATGCTTGAGCTTTAATTGTTGACCTGACCCTGTATTGCAAATCGTGCTGACCTAACTCCACAGACCAACATAACATTCTTCTCGAAGTCTCTGGTTTGTAAAGTACCTTTTGTAAGGGCTAATATGTTACAACTACTCCTTGGTGTGATTGCAAGTATATTTTATACTTTCGGCAAGAGAGCACTAGGGCGTAGGCCAGCTTTTCTATCAGGGAATAATTCAACTCCGCCCCCTGTAGGACTTTGCTGAAGTAATAAATGGGCTTCTGGACCCTTCCTTCCTCCCTGATCAGCACCGAATTGATTGCTTGGTCTGAAGCGAATAAGTAGATTAATACTTCTTCACCCGGCAAAGGCCTGCTCAGAATGTGCCCCGAGCTTAGGAAGGCTTTTAATTTTTCGAATGCTGTCTAGCACTCCTCCGTCCAATCGAACATTTTTGACTTTCTCAACTTTTTAAAGAAAGGGAGATACCTCTCAGCAGATTTAGACATGAATCTATTCAACGCGGCGATTCGCCCCGTCAGCCTCTGAACTTCCTTCATGTTCTTTGGGGGTTCCATGTCTAAGATGGCCTTCACCTTGTTAGGATTGGGCTCAATTCCCCTCTCACTCACCATGCATCCTAAGAACTTGCCTCCTTGGATGAAAAATGCACACTTCTCTGGGTTAAACTTCATCCCATATTCTTCCATTACTGCCAACACTTTGGCTAAGTCACGGACATGGTCCTCGAAGCTTCTGCTTTTCACGATCATGTCGTCCACGTATGCTTCCAAGTTTCTGCCTAATTGATCTTTGAACATTCTGTTGACTAGGCGTTGATACGTGGCTCCGGCATTTTTCAAGCTGAAGGGCATCGACACATAACAATATATACCCTTCTCTGTTATGAATGAGGTTTTTTTCTCATCCTCTGGGTGCATTTTGATCTGGTGATATCCTTGCTTCACATCTAAAGACGATAAAAATCCATACCCAGCCATTGAATCTACCAGTTTATCAATCATGGGCAATGGAAAAGAGTCTTTTGGGCAAGCTTTGTTCAAATTTGTGAAGTCTACACACATCCGAAAAGTCCCATTCACCTTCTTGACTAGCACCATGTTCGCTGGCCATTCCGGATATTGTACTTCCCTGATAAACTTCGCCTCCAGGAGCTTATCTATTTCCCGATCGATGATCGCTTGCCGCTTCGAGCTGAAACATTTTTTTTTCTGCTTGACTGGTCTGCAAGTGGGATCTACATTCAATTAGTGCATTATCACTTCGGGTTTTACCCCTCCCATTTCTACCGAAGACCAGGCAAAACTGTGGATGTGCTCCTTCAGGAACTGGTGAGCGAACGACTTCTGCTCATTTTCTAATGAAGAATTGACCATCAGGAACTCTTCGGGCTCTCTTCCAACCATCACCCTTTCCAACCTATCTACGGGTTTGGTTCTTTTCTTGGGAGCAGCAATTTCAACTGCAGCTACCACTTCAGCAATGACTTCGCCCTTCTTTATCTTTTTATTTCTCTGCCTTTCTACCCCTTCATCCTGACTGCCATAGACGTGAAATACTTCGCCGTTGGGCTTTGGGACCATCATTCTCAAGTGTCTGATATTTGTTGAAGCGTCCAAGTCATATAACAGTGGTCTGCCCATCAAGACGTTGTATGTCAGATGTGCCCTGACGATAACAAATGTGGCCATGATAGTTACACTTTCAAGGGCGGTGCCAACTGTGAAGGACACTTCCATCTGGCCTCTCTAGTTGATTTCTCCCCCCCTTGCAGTAAACGTACTCGGGCCTTTCGCTCCGCCTATCTAAGGCCTTCGTACGATTTCTGCTTTCGTGAGCTTCGCCTGGTCCTCCAGTGATACAATGAATGGTCCCTACCGAACCATCATTTACTCTTTCTGGGTATCTTTCTTTATCTTCACTAGGGCCAGCTCTACCTGATTCTTCTCTTTGTACGAATTTCCTCAAGTAACCCTGTTTGATCAACCTTTCAATCTCCTCCATCAACTGCCTACAATCATTGGTGTTGTGACCATGAGTGTTATGAAAGAGGCAATACTTATTCTGATCTCTTTTTTCTGGGGGAGCAACCATAGGTTTGGGGCGAGCCCATATATTTTGATCTTTGAAAGTTGCGAAGATTTCGGCCGGATTGGCATTGAGGGGGGTGAATTTGTTGAGATCGAAACTAGATTGTGATTGATTATTTCTTCCTCCGTCGGGCGGCCTCTCGTCTTGCTTTTCTTCTACCTTCTTTTCTCGCTTTGCCTTCGGCTCCTCTCTAGGAATGATCTCCATTCCTCTCTGCTTTGCCATCTAGTTAAAGGCCAAAGCGTCATCTTGCCGTACATACTTCTGGGCCAGTGTCATTGCATCCTCCAGGGTATGGAGGGCATGATGACAAAGGGCTTTGAGAAAATCCGTATGAGAGGTTCCATTTTGTAGCGCTTCCACTGCTCAAGCTTGGTCCAAGTGCATGACTTTCAATGCTTCTCGATTGAATCGAGCCATGTAATCCCTTAAGGATTCATTTTCCTTTTGCACCACTGATTCCAAGTACTGAGTTTTTCGCTCCACCGGGATGCTAGAAGCGAATCGGTGCATAAAGGATTTGACCAGCTCCATGAAAAAATGGATACTCCCCTCTTCTAAGACATTAAACCATCTCGTTGCAGCTCCTTCCAAGGATCCCCTGAATGCTCTGCATAGAGCCTCATCGTCCTCCGTCTGCAATTCAACCGCGTGCTTATAGTCTATGACGTGGACCCTGGGATCGGTCTCCCCATTGTATTTTTTCAACACCAGCGGTTTAAACTTGCTAGGCATGATGTACTCTCTGATGGATATAGTAAAAGGAGATTTTAGGGTGAGCCTTAAGGTGGTATCTATAACTTTCCTGTTGGGACCTTGATTCATTTCTTCCAAAAACTTATTAACGGCATCTCTCACCTTCTCTTCCTTCTTTCTACGGCCGTTGCCTCTAACATGCGTCCCTCTGCTTCGGGCCTCCGAGGGGTGGCTAGCCACAGAATATTCCCCTCCATCCTGTTCTCTTCTTCTGGAGCTTTCTCTTTTCTCATATTTTGGTTCTCTATACTCACATTTTCCTTTATTCCTTCTTCCGCCCCGTTCCATATTACTTGTATGAAAATTTTTTCCATGCACGAGTTTACGTTCACTATCTGGGAGCGAAGCTTGCGTACTCCCTTCTTCCTCGGTTGAACTCTCCTCTCCTCCAAGTTGCTCTTCCGTCCTTCCCTCCACATTTTCACCCAGGTGGACCAACTATTCTTCATTAACCCCTGTAGGTTCTTGGGATTGCTTCTCATAATCCAGGGTTCGAGCGACGTTCCTCTTCGGGGTAGTTTTTGGGATAGCGACGAGGGTTAGTGCCGGAGGAGTTTGTTGCTGAGAGCTTCTCACAAATGCAGCTATAGTGTTAATGAACTACAATGCGGGAGTTAGGTCTGGATTGGGAAGGTTCAGAGGGGTTTGGCTCGACCCAACTGTGTTTTGTTGAGAGATAAGGAGCTGGAGCGACGTGTTTAGGTAAATAGGAGTTGCTAGGGGAGGATCAGTAGGTGTTGGAAGGGAGTGTCTAGGATTTGAGGGGGTTGAAGATTTAGGATCATCGGGGCTCGTCATAATGGTGAACTTCCTTCACAGGCAAGTGGAAGTAAAATGCAACGTCAGGAGAAAGATCAGCTCGCGGTTTCCCACAGACGGCGCCAATTTGATTAGGATTGATCGAATATATGAAGGAATGGGCTGGATCTTCTCTTCTGGGCCTGAGCCTAATACTTGCAAAGGAGAAGAAAAATGATCAAGGAGGGACCAGGCCTTTTGTCTGGCTAAGAGCCTCCGATGATCAAGTCAGTCCTCTCTTCAGAGTATTTTAGTGATAGAAAGGGGGTGAGAGAGTGCAGAATTTCAACTACCTGTGCTTAGACTTTCCTTTCCCTTTTGTATGATTTTCAGATTAGGTACGTCTGACACATTTCTTTTGAGAAGGAACGTCCCCTGTCATTCGGCTATGCTGGTTGGTGAGAGTTGGTAGCAGGCGCATGTCCCCTGTCCCGTCCCTAGGGATGTCTGGTGAAGGGAATGTCAGGACATGGTGTGGATTGTCTGAGAACTGGTCCTCCTGCTGGATGACTGGACATGTCTTCAGAGGGTTTCGGCCATTGCTTGTTCAGCAAGTCATCCTCCGAAGGAAGGGAGTGGCAGCTTGTCTGAAAGCCTTTGGACTTGAGTCGTTCGAGGGCCTGGCCAATAGGCTTTTTTCCTTTTCTCATAGTCTCTGGAGGCCTCGTAATGGGCCTTGGGTACAGGAGAGTCCGAACCTCTCTTGAGAGTCACTTTTATCCTTCATCAGTTTTCAAAAAAAAAAAAAAAAAAACTAGACAATAAATTAAAAGTTACAAAATTAATAAAAAAAAAAATTGGAACTAAATTAACCTAAAACTTTTTACTTCCAAAATTTTATAGACTTGCAAAATTATAAATTATCAAAATTAACTTGTAATTTCCCTTTAATATTTACTAGAGGTGATCGTCTAACAATACTATTATAAATAATATTTTATGTATACTTAATTTTTTTTATTGTGAAATTTTGTTTTTTTGTAATTTGATTTTATTGAGTATAAATTACTTGAAATTTTAATGTAATTAGTAACATCTTAATATATAAATTTTTGCCAATTTGGTATTAATTGGATATAAATTAAAGGTATATATCTAAGTTAGATGTAATTTAAAATTGAAAAGTTAGCAATTTAATATTCTATGCCTAATTTAGATGTCTCAATTGAAGTATTCTATTATACTAGCACTTTTTCTTAAAGTGAGTTAAATTGCCATGTACACATATGATTAATTTGAACTAGATATGTTCAATTAGATATGAAAAGGTGTATATATAATTTAGATATCAATTATGATCAATTTGGTATGAATTGAATACCAATCTAATTTAGATATAATTTCAATTTCAAAATATAACAATTAAATGTAATATTTTAAGTTAAATTTAAGTTCAAAATTTAACAATGGAATATAAATCTAAGTTAGATATAATTTAGATTTCAAAATTTAGAGGTTCTAATTGAAGCAATTATATTAATATCACCAATCCCATTTTGATCTTTTTTTAATTAAATAGATCAAGTCTAATTACTTCATATGAAAATTACTAATTTACTAATGGTTTTAACTTATTGTTACCTATGTTTAATTGTGTTACTTATTCATATTTTTAAATAGATTGTGCTAAGCATAATATATTATATATAATATTTACTATATATTTAATTTAAATATGATTTAAAATTTTAACTCAATTTTTTTTAATTATGATTTAATAAATAATTGAGGTTTTTTTTTTCCTTTTCTTTATGACATATATAGTTAATTTTAACATTTTAACTTATGATTTTTTGCAGCTTGTAATTTATGTATTGATTGACGCACGTACTGTTTTGAGAATTGCAAATAATTTTTTTTATTTATCAGTTTTAGGTAAATTAAATTATATTAATTTTTTTGAAATATATAAACACATACAGGGATAGAAAATGGATATGTACATATCTCAAAATTATAGTAATTTTGAAGAGATATACTTATCTTTATATCTTACACACACTTTATATTAGTGATATAAGAGATCAAAATTCCAACCCCCTTTTCATTAACACAATTCTAACGCATTATAGTAAAAAAGCCCATTTTTGAAATTTTTTAAATATATTCAATAAATTTTGAAACAATAAAAGAAAATTATATTTAACTAAAATTATTTAAATATAAAAGTATATAATGAAAAATAGATTATCAGTTCTTTATAAATTAATAATAGAAAAATTATATTATAATACTTGGATAGATCTTAAATTAGTAAGTAAAAAATACACTTTAATCTTCTCTTCAAAATTTCATGTTCCACTTTTAAAAATAATTGATAAAATAATTATATTTCTCATACAACATAATTATTAACATAATTTTAAGTCAATATAATTATAATTATTAATTTTGAAATAATTGATTTTACAAATATGTGAATCTTGTTTATGCATAATAAGTTGGAAAGCAATCTATACTTTATCATGATACTTAAACATGTATAATTAATATTCAATTCCTATTGTTGAGATATGTTTGCTAACAAATGTCATAACGTGTATAATAAATGCCATTTAGAATTACATGTTGCTAAAAGAAGAAACAATATTGAAATTTTCTCTAAATAGAGGGGGAGTCCTCCAACTTGACTTTAAAAGAACCACTGCCTTCCTTATAAGACAAGGACTGATTGACAAAGAAGGTAAAAAGTGAGTGAAGAAGAGAGCTTGTTGAACAATAATACTGTGATGAAGGGAATATCGATCCATTAAAGATAAACTAATGCAATTTGATATGGAGGTAGAAGGGAAAGGGGAGTTGAGACGAGATATTATGATTAAAATTATGGATAAGGATATTAAAACTTGAAGAGCGAATGGGGTTCTTTGTATCAAGTTTTTAGATAGAGTTCATGATTTAATAGCTAAATCGTTAAAGAATGTTATGGTGGTTCGATTGCTAGGAAGGATCACTGGATACAAGTTACACTACTCTAAAATTGAGAATTTATGGAATCCTCGAGGAGGGTATAGAATGGTTGACCTAGATAATGACTATTACATAGTTAAATATGGGAATGCAGAGGACTATATTGATGCTTTATTGAAAGGACCATGGACTGTCCTTGGGCACTACCTAACTGTTCAGTCATGGTCCCCCTCATTTCTCACTAGTGAAAAGAATCTTGCAATGGTGGAGACATGAATAAGGTTCCCTAGCTTCCATTACAATATTATCATAAAAGCATTCTCACAGCAATTGCTAATCTAACTGGCAAGCTGCTCCACATGGATTATACCATTAAGATAGCTAAAAGGGGTAAGTTCACGCGAATGGCAGTGAAGCTAGGTATAAGAGACCTCTGCCTTCAAGAGCATGTATTGATGGCAGAATGCAAATAATTGAATATAAAGATTTTCCTCTTATCTATTATAACTGTGGTAGGTATGGCATTTGTGATCACTAGGAGAAGAGTAACGTGGAGGTTATTGATCTGCCAAGTTCTGTGAATGCAAGTGAGGTTTCTATGATTTCTATGAAAAAGGCAACCATTGAGAAAGATCAGTGCTTAAGGTCGTGGATGCACACACCAAAGCATAGGAGGAGAAATCCAAAAAAGGTAGAAGCAAATAAGGTGGCAAATAATTCGCCAATCAATGAAAATTTAATTCTTCAAGATTTGGGGTTTTGGCAACTATGAAAAGTGATAATCTTGGAATGAATTATATTCAATATAGTGCTAGTACTATCGAAAATATTACCATTAAGGTTGAAAATTCTCGAGCTAATAATAATAACTTGTCTAGGCGTCTATATCACTCGACCCAACCTAGCCTAAACCAAACTAATAAAGGCTAGAATTATGTGACTAGTGGTAGGAATTAGGTTTAGGCTTCATAATGAAAATGGTTTCAATAATAAAGAAGATTCTTAAAAGAGACTAATGCAGGCCCAAACTAGTGTGAATCAACAAGTGATGGGAAAAAAAAAAAAAGATTCCAGCATGCAACAACATACAACATTGCTAGAGATGGCCTTTGAATTCTCTTCCCTATCTAACACTTATATAATTCCTACATCTTTGGATGCTGCTAACCATACAATGATGAGAAGTAGGGAGCCTCTTTATTTGAAGAAGCAGGGTACTTTTTTAGTCCATAAATTGATCATACGATGGTCTAAAGGGATTAAAAAGCCTCCTAATAGAAAAGGACATGTTACTTTAAAGAATAGTTTGAAGATTAAATTAAGGGAAAAAAGGTCTTTACCAATAATAGTAATGGAGGATCAAATCAATTTCTTGCAAGCAAGGAATTCATAGGGACTTTATTGGAGTAATTGGATGCAAGCTTAAATGCAGATGGAGCTTAGGTAGACTTAGAGATTAAGTCTCCTTAATTATGGGTTACTATCATTTTTCCCTTTAATTTTTAATGATTAAGTCTTATATTTTAGCTTAGAATTGTCAAGGAGCTACTAGTCTGAGGCTTGGTAAAGCTTTTCATGCAGTTTCACATTTGTACAACTCTATTGTTGTGTTAATGGAACCAAGAATTAGTGATATTAAAGATGATGTTGTGATAAAGGCTACTAATTATTCTCATTCTCTTAAAGTTAAAGCAAAAGGGTTCTTAAGTGGCCTTTGGGTACTCTAGAGTTATGTGTTTGATGTGTCTATTATTTACAACTATAAGCAATGGATGCATATAGAAATTAAGGGGATGTGTCATGAATCCTTCTTTTTTAATGTTGTTTATGTGAGTCCTAACCAAGAAGGAGAGAAGGGTTTTGGTTTGATATCAAATGCATGGGTTTTAATATTAATGGACCTTAGGTTGTTGGGGGGGATTTCAATGCCTTACTTAGCTGCGAAGAGAAGTCAGGAGGTTCCTCTAGAAGAATCGGTACCTATGTTTGCTTTAAAGAATGGGTGGCTAGAAGAATTAGTACCTATGTTCGCTTTAAGGAATGGGTGGATACTTGTAATATGTTGATATGGGATTCTCTAATTCTTAGTTTACTTGGGTTAGAGGATTGGTGCATGAATGTCTTGATAGATTTGTTTGCTCTGAATAGTGGATGGATGTTTTTCCTCATTCCCATATGTTTTACCTACAATGGATTCAGTCGGATCACAGGTTGAGTCTTTTGTGCCTTAATAATATGGTATATTAGAAAAATGTATCTTTGGCTTCTTGCTTCATGGTTGTATCTAAGAACTGGTTAGATTTTGTTAAGAATAATTGGGTGGGTTGTGATAATATTAATGATTACTTGGAGGAGTTTCGTTTGAAGGCTCCAAAATGGAACAAAGATTTATTTGATAACATTTTTACTAATAAATGGAGTGTTTTAGGCCGTATTAGAGGAGTCCAAAACCATTTGGAGAGATACAATACTAATAAACTTCTCTACCTTAAAAAGTCATTACTTATAGAGCATGAAAATATTCTAGATCGAGGAACTCTATTGGCATCAAAAGTTATCTAATGATTGGGTGAAATTTGGTGATAGGAACTTGACTTTCTTTCATTCTTTGGCAAAAAATCAAAATAGAAGGAAGCATATTAAAATGGTTCGTTTAACAACTGGTGAGTGGTGCCTGGATCTTAAGATTCTTAGGAACGAAGCTATGAATTTTTTCAAAGAATTGTATATTAAAGCAGTGACCAATCATACTTCAGTTCCTATCAAAGGGAGTTTTCCTAAGATAAGCTATGAAGATTATAATGCCCTTGCTTACTAAGTGACACTATTTTTGACATGGATCCAATGAAAGTGCTTAGACCTGATGGTGTTCAAGCTTTTTTCCACCAACATCATTGGGATAATGTTGGAATGGACATGTGTAAGATGGTGAAGAGATGTTTTTAATGGTGGTGATTTAGATCCAGCTCTTAATAAAACTACCATTGTCCTTATTCCTAAGATCTCTAATCCTAAATTTTAGAGCCATTTTGAGACCTATTAGTTTGTGTAATATCACTTACAAGTTGATTAACAATGTGGTAGCTAATAAGTTAAAGTTGATTATGGACAAAGTTTTTAGCCCGACTTAAGCTAGTTTCATGAAAGGAATGCACATAATGAATAATATTGTTGTTGTCCAAGAGTTGTTACACTCTATGAGCACCAAAATAGGAAGGCTTAGTTATACGGCTATCAAGATTGATTTAGAAAAAGTATAGCTGCAATGGGATTTCATTTTAGATACTTTGATGGATTTAGGACTACCTCGTTGTCTAGTTACTATTATTTTAAGTGTATTTCTAGCTCTTATATGCAAATTTCTTGGAGTGGTGAGTTATCTAATTTATTCAAGCCTACCCAGAGGATCATCAAGAGGACCTTATGTCAACTTATATATTCTTCTTGTCTATAGAGAGTTTATCTCACATTATAAGAATGGTTGAGAATAATGGAATGTGGAGGACATTCAAAACCTCCAGGAATGGACCTTCCCTATCCTATTTATTTTTCACGGATGATTTACCGCTTTTTGGTGAGGCCATAGTTGAACAAGCTCATAGTATTTATCAAGTCTTAGAAACTTTTTATGATGTGTCAGATCATAAGGTTTCTAAAAGCAAGACCTTTATTTATTTTTCAAAGAATATTAGTGATAATTTGTGGCAAACTATCACTAAGCAGTTTGGGTTTCACTCTACTTTAAATCATAGTTGTAATGGATAGGACAAGGAGTGGGGACCTCTAACTAGCAAATGGGATGGCTATTCCACAAAGACAGCTATACTCGATTGACAATGGATCCATACCCTCTAAGCCGTTATTTATAAGTTCCATCTATTCATGGAAAGATAAGGTGAGATTCTTATGGATATATAGTTAACAAGATGCAGGGGAGAGTTCAAGGCTGGCAAGGCAAGAAGCTTTCACTTGCAGGCTGTACAACTCTAATTTGTGCTTTCAGTTTATCTATTCCACTATATACCATGCAAATGGCCTTACTACCTATTAATACTTGCAATAGAATTGATAAGGTTTGTAGAGGATTTTCATGGGGATCTTCATGTGGTAATATAAAAGTTAATGTAGTGTCTTGAGATAGATTATGCCGACCAAAGAGTAGAGGAGGGCTTGGTATTAATATGGTTAGGTCCTACGATGATGCATTCTTCATAAAGAGTATTTGGGGTTTACAGGCCTAAGTCTTGTTGAATAAGCATAAAAGTGACTTGTTTAGTGTGTATATGAGCCCTAAATCCAAGTCCATATTAGAAGTTTGGAAAGACGTGGTAAGGAATTAGAGCAAGACTATGGTTGGGTTATCATAGAGTATTGGTAATGGCAAGAAAGTCTAGTTTTAGTTTGATTCTTGGACTACTCTTGAATTGCTATTAATTAATTACATTATTAGCCTTGTACTTGATGAATGATAAATATGAAAGTTTACAATTTGGTTGATATGAATGGGCAATGATGTTAGGATGTGCGATTCGGTTGATATGAATGGACAATGATGCTATGATGTGCGATTTGGTTGATATGAATGGGCAATGATGTTGTAATGTTCTTCAATCAAACCACCTTACTCTTTAGATGAGGATGATGTGGTTTTCTAGAAGCATTCCTCTAATGGTCTCTTTTTTATCAAGTTAGCTTATAAATTAATTGAAGGCCATAATTAGGAGGTAGAAGATAGAGATTGGAAGTAGGTGTGGTAGTGGAGTGATCTTGAGCACTTTCATTATTTTTGGTGGTTGTGCATGCATAATAGGCTACTGACCAATGAAAAAAGAGTGAGAAGGCATATGTCTATGAATGGGAGTTGTGATAGGTGTGAAGCCTCCATGGAATCCTTCTTACACATATTACTTGACTGTCCCTTTGCTTAAGATATCTGATACAAGCTTGTTCCATATGAGGCATGGACTTCCTTCTTCTCGGCTTCCTTAAACTATTGGTTAATTACGAATATTACCAATAGTAATTGTATAGGATCTGATACTGATGGTGTTTGGTGTCTGGTATAGGCTGCTAGATGATTTGAAAGCAAATAATGTTAATTTGTTCAATGAGAACTTTGTGATGCCTCAAAATCTAGCTACTGTGATATCTATTAAGGCCAAAGCGTTTAAGGATGTTAGGAGGGTTGAGGTTCTGAATACTCGTACTAAGAGAGAATACCTTATTGGCTAGAATAAATTGGAGAATGGGTAGTGCAAGGTTAATACTGATGGTGCACTAAGGACCATTATTGGAAGAGCTTTAGCGTGTGGCTTGATTCGGTTAGCAAGTGAAGAGTGGTTGGCAATTTTTTCTGCTAACATTGGTGTTTGCAGTGTTGTAATGGCTGAGCTTTGAGGCATTATTTATGGCTTAAGAACTTAAGTTTTAGGAAGATTATATTGGAATATGATAATAATTATGTTATTGAGGGGCTTACTAATGGTTTTAATGGCTTTGAGAAGAATTTATGTTGGTTAAGGAAGTTAGAATACTTCTCCAGCAAGATTGGCAGATTTCTCTCATGCATACTGGTAAGGGAATCGTTGTGCTTATCTCTTTGCCAATATAGGTTTTAATTTGGGGTTTGGATGTCATATTCTTGAAAATCCTCCCACTATGCTTAGGAATCTAATGCTACAAGATATTATGGGAGTCTTTTTTCCTATACTTTGTGTAATGTAGTTTTCTTGGCCTTTTTGCCTCCCCTTAATTTAATAATAATAAAAAAAGAATTACTTGTTGCTAACAATTTCATAGTGAGAATCTCATACTAATGTATTTTAGGTATAACCTATCATGAGTTGTTTTTAACCCTCCATTTCTGGCCTATGTAGAAAGAGCCTATAAAAATATATATTTTATAAAATACTTTCCTCCATCTCCTCTATGTCACAAACAATTCAAGATTATACATGCACATGACAGAAATTCACTCATTTGTTTTGGTTTGAGCCAAGGACACATGCTAACTCATTCCACTTCTCACTCACAAGTCCATGAACATACACTTATATTAATAAAGTGCTAGTAATACAAACCTTTTGAAATAACACATATGAGCATATATCATCAACACATTTATGTTTAATAAAACAACAAATCAAAAGAGAATTATCAGAATTTCTTATTAATAGAAATAATTTGATACATCATAAAAGTCGCAATGCAATCCGTTGTAGATGGGAGATATTGTATCTCTTATAAATGTCTGGACCCGCCAGTTGCTCCCTTTAAAAAATTAAGGCGCATGTGGCAGAAGGCATTACAATGTTTGGAGAAGGGATCCTATAAAATTACAAAATAAATTATTTATCAAATTCCTAATTTTTTTTATCCTTAAAAAAAATTTACAAAATCCATCCTTGTTACACTTTGCCCTCTTGGGCCCTCTTGCATGTGCCAACTCTAATTGGTAGAACAAATTTAACAATTCCTTATTTAGGTATTCCAATAGGCATTAGGAAAATCAAAAACAACAGCAAGGAAAATTCTTCTTGAACCAAGTGTACAACCTTATATCATATACTCAAATTAATTAGTAATAATATATTTTAGTTAATATGATTCTTTTGTTTATTTTTTTATTCAATAAAAAGATATTGACACTCTTTTTTGTCCTATATATTGTTATCTCATTGTGTTAATACGTACATCAATATGAAAAAAATATTATTCCTTACATGCTAAATTTTACTTGCACTGGGTATATATATTAATCCAATGAATATACATTAATCCAATAAATTAAGAACACATAAAGTAAAAAAAAATTTCGATATCTTTTAATATAAAAAAATAAAAAAAAAATTATATGAGCTAAAATATTTCATCACTTATTAATTTAATATATGACATAAAATCATACATTGAATGTAAATAAGAATTTTTTATTTCGTATTCGCCTGTCACATTTAGTCTTAAAATAGACAAATTTCATCTTTTTGGGTTTCAAAATTTGGAAGCTTCTCTTGTTTTTTATTAACAAATACTAGATTAATATTTTATTCTGAGAAATAAATAGATTAATATTTTCAATTAATATTTTTTATATGATATTTACACAATACTTAAGTGTACAAAGTAAAAATATACATTCAATATAAGTAAAATCTTTCAAAATTTTACACTCTACTATTAATTAGAGTGAGTGTTGTGAAGTTGGAGTCTAAACATAATAATAATAGTTATTGTGTTCGAAATTCATCAGATAGTATTGCGATTTAATTAATTAGGCCAGAAAAAAAAAAAGGGTTCATACTGATTTCAAGAACAAGAAAAAATAATGAAGATGCTAAATTGTTTTTGGCATATACCCTTTTAAGTGGATTCAAACTAATATGCTAAATGTTTATAATAAACAAAAGATAAAAGCTACACAAGAATAATCAAACAAGTCATTTCATTAATTAATTATATACTCCTTTTAATTAATTGTAATTGTAATTATCATCATTAAGGCTATTAAATATAATATTTTCACTGCAAATTTTAGCACTTTAATTTGACAAATAAAAAAAAAAAAAAAAAAGATTACTGGTGGTGGCTGCTGGTAGTGGCGGTAGTGGACCATTTCTGTGGCCCAATCTCAAGTGTGATCCCTAGTTCTCTACAAAGGCCGGGCCAACCCAAGCGGCTTCTTGGGCAGAACACCAAGCGGCGCAAACGCGAAACTGTCGGTAACTGCCATGGGTCGAACAAAAGTAGAGTGTTTATTTTTATTTTTATATACTAGCGCGGGAAATAGATATCTTTTCTATTTTATTAATTAAAACTAATCGTGGATCTGTTGATTTAATTATTTTTTAATGAATTATATATTAAAAATTTATAAGAATTATATATATATATATATATATATATATATATATATATATATATATATATATATATATATATATATAAGAATTATTTATAAATAAATTTAATTTGACAAAACATATTTTTTCTAAAAAATAATTTATATTAATTCATAAATTTTTAAAATTATTCTTTTATAAATATAAATTAAATAATAATGTATAATGTATATGATTTTGTATCGCTTAATATAGTTATTTAGCTATTGAATATTTTAAAATTTTCTCACATAGATATCTTTAATAAGCATTTAGAATGATTAAATATCTAATTTTAACAAATCTTCTGATTTTAAAGGAGAATGTTATTGAAAAATTCAAATAATTTATTTAATATACTATTGTAATTCTAATTAGTTCAAATAAGTATAATTTTTTAAAAAATTACATATATTATAAGGAACTGTTTCAAGTCATTGTTGCTTATCTCAAATTATATATTGCAATTTTTGAAGTTTCTGTGCATACAAAATAAAAAGTTCACAATATGACACCAAAACACAATAAAACATAGACAGTAGAGAATCTTGGGACAATTTTGAACATTAGAATTGATAGTAAAAAGCAAGAATTAAAATCAATTTAGCAGCTATTCTATTTTTGTTTGCCAAGAATCACAAGCATAAAATAATAAAAAAGTTGATGAGATTTATGCCATAGTTGTAAGAACTGGATCGATCAATTAGACTAGATTAACTAGAAATCGGCTTTATTTTTTATTCAGCTTGATTCTTTTACCTAGTTTTGATAAGATTGGCTTCAATTATATAAATCGATAGGGTATTCGGCGAATCGATTGACTCAGAATCGGTTCAATGGTTTATTAGCCTCTAATTTGAAAAAAAAAAAAACTTTGTTGACCTTGAGGTTTGAACCCCTCTGACTTATGAGATTATTAACATAACCCAACTAGCTAAGCCAAATATGAGCTATTGTCAGGTTTATACATGAGAATGTATTATTTCATTTTTATTTAAAATAAATTTTAATAACCACCTTCCAACATAAATTAATAATAAATCCTTCAGCACTAAAAATTAATTTCTCTCATTTATTTACTCAAAAAAATTATTACTTTTAAAATTTTTATTACCTATTTATTCTATGATTATCTTAAATTCTAAAATCTTTTTTTTTTTTGTATTATTTGTCAAAGAAAATTATTGTATCTAAATGTATTTCATATTATTCTATTAATTTGCTTAAAAAATTTTTTATTTCTTATGTTATATAATATTTAATTATTTTCGGTTCAGTTCTAATTGAGTCTTTTAGCCATAAATCTTTATTTGAAATCATTGATTTTTACATAATTATTTGCCTTTTTTTTACCGATTAATAATTTTTCTTGAAAATTAAACAAAGTTGAAATAGAATTTCCATTGTAAAAACTTATTGTCTGATAAGTATTAAATATTATAAGCATATTGAAAGCTTTGAAGCCCTTTCTATTGAAATATTTCTAATATTTTGAGGTAATGGAGTTTATGTTGTCTATATACAAGTGCAATGTATATAATGCCTTGAACATATATATATATATATATATATATATATATATATATATATATATATATATATATATATATATATATATATTTGTGTGTGTGCGCGCGCGCCTACTATCATTACTTTATTCAAAATTAAAGTAAATCTACTTTGTTACATTGACCATGAGATTGTAGTATATTATAATATATACCTTTAGTTTTTATATTTGACTTATAGAGGTTACCCATTCAACCGATAGTAAAAAAAAAATAACTTTAATCTTATCCCCAAAAATAATAATAATAATAATGGTTTTGAAAAAAATTTAATCAAATTCTTTTTATAATTATAAATATTGTAATTTACTCAATATAAAATCTTATGATTCACTAAAATGTAAACATTATATTAGAGTTTGATTGCAAAGTACTCATTTAAAAGGATTATATTGGACTCTAATTGCAAAGTACTGGTGGATGCTCACTCTGTTCCAATTGAAATATGTCCTATAGACCCCTTTTATTAGCTATAAATATCTCTTTTTGATAGCTTTGAATTTTGTTAGATGGTAGCATATTGGATAATAGATAATCTACTTTACAGTTATTTATCACCAATTTGGTCTGTAATCCAACCTTTTAGGCTAAAAACTTTATTCTGTAATGATGTTTCTTCTTATCCTTGCAAAAACTTTGTTGTTTAATGATGTTTGTTCTTATGAAAATTAGCTAGGAATTGCTTGTCTACTGGTGCAAACCTCAGAGCTAAGATTAACTCAGTTGATGATATTTGCAAATGGTGTGGGGATGTTGAGACTGATAAAGACCTATTTTTTACATGCCCAAAGGCAGAATCTATCTGGTTTGGTTCCCCTTTTGGACTGAGATCATCTCTTATTCTAGAAAATTCAATAGTTGATTGTTGGAAAATACTATTATCTACTCTTAAACATTAGCCACAAGGTACTAATCTTATCTTTCTTGCTGGCCTAATTTTATGGCATACACGAAAGGTTAGGAATGTGTTGGTCTTTGAATATGAAATGTGGGATAGTACAATTGTAATTCAAAAAGCCTTAGAGGATCAAGATGAAATTTGTGCTGTTGGAGAACCAAAAAGCAACATAGGAATTCTGATGCTTGCCAAACAATATTTGTTATTTCTACTTTTAGATGGACTCCTCCACCTATGAGTTTTATTAAAATGAATTGTGATGTTGCAGTAGATAATAGTCATAGCTTGGGGATGATGGCATTGTAGCTAGAGATGGATATGGCCAAATTCAACATATGTTTTGCAAGTCTTTCCCTAGACTCACTCATCTTCTAATTTCAGAAGGTGTTGCAATTCGAGAAGCTTTGATTTTTGGAATTCAGAGTGGTGTGCATCATGCTATTTTTGAAAATGACTTTTTAATTTTCATCTAAGCTCTAAAACAAAATGATAGTCCTTCAAAAAAAAATGTAGTGGCAAAAAACATTATTAAGTTAGCCCATTCTTTTGTTAATTGTACTTTGTTAGAATTGTTCACTAAATTGGTTGAGCTTAATAAAAAAATTAATTAATTATTTTTGATAAATAATTTTCATAAACTATTCAAATTTAAGTAAATTATTTAAAAGTTATCACGTTCTAATTCAAAATTAAATTTGTTTACTTTAATATAGTGCCACTTGATTTAATTTGAATTCGAGTATGAAAATCATTCCATAAAGAAATGATGTCAACTAGAAATAAATAGATTTTATAAATATAAATACAATATACAAATTTAATATTTATCATCAATTTTCATACATACAACATTAGTATATTTCCTTAATAGAAATGGTTCTCCTTCAGTGCTTGCAAATTGGTTAGCAGAAAAATTAATTATTATGTCATTGTCGAATTCACCACCTATAGTTCCTTAGCTCCCCACTGATTTGGTTATCATCCTTTAGGTTATAATAACATTGTTGCCACTACTTCAAATGTCGCTATTCCACCTTAGCTCCCTGCTGTTTTGGGTGATCTTTTTGTTTATGAAAACATTATTACCATTGCTCGTGACATCACCATTCTAGGTATTTATGATACTATGCCTTCTCCAATATATTTGAATGAAGACTTAGTTAATAATTCAACCCCTCCAATCACTGATAGTATTGGGAACTAGACTCAATCAGTTGTTGTCTCACATTTTTAGGTCTCTAAGGTTGAAGATGCTAAAAATTTTGATTAGATTAAGGCTTGCAAAAAAGTAGACTTCACCAAAATCTTTGAAGTATAAGCCCTCGTTTTTTGCTAAGTGAATATCTAGGCCACTAGATAGACTCAATTTATGAAGATCCTTTTATGGAATTGCAAAGGGATTAGTAATGCATCCATTTTTGTCTTCTCTTTGTTGACAGTTTCGTCTTGACTTCGTGGGTATGGATGAGCCCATAGATGAGTTCTCTCAAATTTTAGACTCTTATTGGAGATATTAACATCTTTCTTTACTTTTAGTTAATTCAAGATTGTTACCATCTTTATGGGTTTTCGCAAACAGTTCATTCACGAATGCTACAGTTATTTTTGTTGGTAGCCAGCAAATTAGCTTGGAATTCAATTAAATAATGCTAGACATCATGATTAATTTATTTATGCCTAGCTTTTTGGCTTATAATAGACTTTTTCTCTGGAATAATCTCAGGTTTTTGTCTCAATCTTCACTAGATTGCTGTTATTTAATTGGAGATTTCAATTATGTACTTAATGCTTATGAAAAGACATGTCGTCCTCTACCTTTTTTTTTCTTTGTAATGATTTCTCTTTGATGTTAAATGACTACAATCTAACCTCTTTGGATTCTACAGGGATGAAATTTACTTGGTGTAATGGTAGGTTTGATGCAAATCAAGTTGAATTTTCATATTGACTGAGTGTTATGTTCAAATAAATGTTATCCCGACTAGAGCTCTTTAAACTTTTATGCCCTACATTGCTATGGTTCTAATTACTGAGCTTTTGTATTCTAGGCATTGAGTTTGTCTCTAGCTAGTCCAAAGCCATTTTGCTTTTTATCAATGTAGCTGTAACATAATGATTACCTTCAATTGGTTAATCAAGCTTGGGGTTATCCTTCTAATTTGACTAACCCAATGTTACATCTAATAGGGAAGTTACACTCTGTAAGGCAGGCTATTCAGCATTAGAATCATTCCACCTTGGGTAATTTAGATGTAGACATTATTGCAGCTCAAACTTGCCTGGGTTACATTTAGGATCAAATTTTCATTTTTAGGCTACCTCAAAGATTTCATAAATGAAGAGCTTACTGTCCAGTCTCATATGGAATTTCTTCTTTGCCAACAAGCTTCCTTCCTTCATTATAAAAGTCAAGTGAAATTGTTACTTAAAGGTAACCATAACACATCCTTTTTCAATCGGGTAACCCAGTGCTGTAAAGCTCATAAAGGTATTCACTCCTTATATATTGATAATATTCTTATTATTGATCCTAACTTTATCTCCTGCCATATTATTTCTTTTTATGAAACTCCATTTTCGAAGTCATATGATGAGCAACCATTAGATACTGAACTTATTTCCTCGATCATCCCCTCTCTTGTCTCGAAAAGGGACATCAGTAGAGGAAATTCATTTGACATCCTTCTAGCGCTCCAGGCCTATATGATTTCATAGGATCTTTTTTCAAACATTGCTAGTGCATTTTTGGCAAAGATGTTTGTAAGGTTGTTTCTTACTTTTTCCATACTGGAAGTATTATTTGTGGCCTTAATTCGAATATAATGGTTCTTATGCTAAAAGTTAATACTGCTTTAACAGTAGATAAATTTGTCATATAGTCTTGGGTAATTTTATTTACAAAATAATCTCTAAGATCTTAGCTACTAGATTAGCTAATATTGCTACTCGAATTATTAGTATTGCATAAGGTTTCTAAAAAAAGGCACATTGAAAACTACATTATGATGGCTTTTGAAAATGTCAATATTCTTCATTCAAGAGTATATAGGGCAAATATGGCTCTTAAATTGGATATTTGAAAAGCTTTTGATATAATAAGATGGGACTTCCTTATTTAAGTGTTATGCAACTTTGCTTCTTTGGAACTTTTTGCAATTGGGTTCTTGAAATCTTCAACTTTGCTCAGATCTCTGTGTTAGCCAATGGTTCTCCTTGTGGTGTCTTTTCATGCTTTAGGGGTTTAAGGCAAGATGGCCCTTGTCTCCTATTTTATTTGTTTTAGCAGAGAATTTTTTAATTCGTCTTATCTCTCAATTAGTTGATGATGGTTCTTTTTGTTAAATTTCAGGTGGATACTCTCTTCTTGCTTCCTTTCATATGATGTTTGCAGATGATATTTTAATTTTTGATAAGACCTCTCTTTGAAACCTCAAAGTCCTTTCCATTATTTTTTATTTGTATGGCTCTATTTTGGGACAAATTGTCAACTAGAATAAGTCTGAGCTTTATCTAAGCCCTTTAATTCCTATTATGAGGGTAAGGTAGTTTTTGAATTATTCTTCTATGTGGTTTAATTCCTATTTAGTGGGTAAGGTAGTTTTTGGATTATTCTTCTATGTGGTGTGAAACGTTTCCCTTCTGCTACCTGGGTGTTTCGCTCTTTACTAGCTCTCTAAGGCGTGTACATCTATAATCTATAATTGGTGCAATTTTGGCCAAATTTTCGAATTGGAAAGGTAAGTCTCTTTCTACAGCTGGTTGAATTTCACTAGTTAATTTGGTGATCACTAACTCCTTTGTCCATTCCTTTATGGTTTATCGGTGGCCATCTTCTTTACTTTCTAAATTGAATAAAGCAATTCAGAATTTTGTTTGGATGGGGTCCATCCTAGAGAGAAAGCTACTATTAGTTCCTTGGTGCCCTTGTTGCCTTCCATATAATGAGGGTGGCCTAGGAAGTAAGAATTTACCAGACCTTAATAAGGATTTATTGAGTAAATAAACATTCAACTTGGTTGTTATATCATGTCCAACTTATCTTTTTATGCAATGACATTTTTTTGTTGATGAAATTAGCCCGCATGTGTCTTATTTCTTATCGTCAATTTAGAGCTTTATAAATAGTAGTTTAAATTTTGTTAATTCGACTTCTTGTTGGTTTTTTGTGGTCAATCTTCTTTATCTTTTTGGAATGACAATATCTTGGGTTATGTCATCTCTGAAAAGCTACAATTTTTGGTTTAAGAATGCAAATGGTTGACAACCAAATTCAATCATTATTATGCTAACAAAAAGGCAACTCCCAGCAAATTTTATTGTTGCATTTCCTAACTTGGTTACAAATCTGAATTCCACAATAGCCTTTTTTTTTTTTTTAAATGAGGATCAATTGGTTTAGACTGGGACATCTTAAGGTCTAGCCTATGATTACCTTCATGAAAAATGCTTAGAGATAGTTGGTCTCATGCTATATGGCATCATTTCATTTCAACATTGTGGTCTGTCGTATGCTTGCATCTTTGTAAAGAAAAGCTTCCTACGAATGACATTCTTTCTCATCGTGGACTATAGCTACTTTATTGTAGCAAACTTTGTAATGCTAGATGTGAAACATTGGAGCACCTTTTCATTTCTTGCCAATTTGTTGTGATGGTCTAAAGGCCAGTCAACAATCTCTTTAGTATTCAAGTTGATTTGTCTTTAGATGCTCTTACTCTTTTCAAATTAGCTTGTCGAAAGAAATGTAGTTTGCATATTCAAGCTTTATGGTTAACAATAATGACTTCTAGTTTTTGGGCAATTTGGTTACCTCATAATCTAGCCACTTTTGAAGCAGTTGTCCCTTCAATTCATGTGACTTTGAGAAAGATTTAGTGCTCCATTAAGGAATGTGAGCTATTTCATATTGGTATAATGCATAATTCAATTTCAGATCTTAGAATGTTGAACTCTTTGGGCATTAAAGGCATCGCTACAAAGGCGTCTCATATCATTTCGGTTTATTAGTATGCTTCTTTATCTGGTTGGATGAAAACTAATAATGATGGAGCTGCTATAGGAGCTCTAGGTAGAATGAGTGCTGAAGGCATCTTTTGTACAAGTAGAGGATTTGTTAAAGGTCACTTTGCACTTCCTCTTGTGGATGGTTTGGCTTATGAAGCTGAGCTTATTGCTGCAATGGCTGCAATTTATAATTCTCAGAGGTGAGGCTAGCACAATCTTTGGCTTGAATGTAACTATATCTATGTTTTCAATCTTGTTAAAATTGGAAGTCATAAGGTGCCTTGGAAATACCTACTTGCATGGTCCCAATGCCTACATTACTTATCTCAAATTCAATTTTAGATTTCACATATTTATAGGTAAGAAAATTGTGTAACTGATTGTCTTTCTCATCATGCCCTTCATCTATCTTTTGGTTCTCGGTGGAGTTTAGCACCTATTTTTTGCTCTAGCTTAGTTGCTCATAATTTTGTTAAGGGTGAAAATTTTAGATTTGTTTGAGTTTAAGTTCTTGTATTTTACCTCTATTATAGACTGTTTGTATTGACTCATTCCATTTTTTTTTAATAAATTATGACTTTAGGCGTTGGTATGATGTTGGTGCTATAGGAGTGCTAGTTTAGTTAGGATATTTTAGTGCATTGCCTAACCTTCATTTAATCCAATTTTATTCAAAAAATTTAAATATATATCTTACATTAACAAAATTGGTAAAATTTCATTAAGAAAAGAATAAATTTTCATACTTATTAATAAAATTGTAATTTATAAAAAAAATACTCATTTTGCGCAAATCAACAATCTTATATAAATAAGATGTGGAAAAATTATGATTTTATAGAAATTTTGGCTCGTTTTGTGTAAATCAATAAGTTACAAATGAAATAGCTAAGTTAACAAAAAAAAAAATCATAATCACAAAAAAACTGATATCTTTTGAAAAATTACAATCTCTTTATATTTTATTGTATATTACAATATTTTTTCAATTTTTAGTAGTTGCAAAAAAATTATGATTTTTCCAAATTTTGACTGTTATTATCTAAATTAACAAGTTACAAACAAGTTGCTAAATTAAAAAAAAAAAATCATAATTATGCAAAATTACTATTTTGCAAAAATATTATTCTCTTTATACTTTTTAGTATATTAAAATAATTTTCATAATTTTTATTAGGTGTAAAAAAATTATGATTTTATGAAATTTTAACTCCATTTGTGTAAATCAACAAGTTACAAAAAGTAAAGTAGCCAAATTAATAAAAAAGAAAAAAGAAAAATAATCCGTAATTATGAAAAAATGATTTTTTTTTTATGAATAATCACAATCTTCTTATATTTTTTTATAAATTAAATTTTTTTTTTATAATTCTTCTTAGCTTCGAAAAAAGTTTTAATTTTACGAAAATATGATTTATTTTGTACAAAATAATAACTTTACAAAAAAAAATTAAATTAATGAAAAAATAATTTCATAATTACGAAAAAAAAATGCTCTTTTAGAAAAAATTACAATCTTCTTTTATCTTTTTCATAAATTAAAATATTTTTTCGTAATTCTTTTTAGTTTCGAAAAAAGTTTTAATTTTACAAAAAGATGACTTATTTTGTGTAAAACAATAATTTTACCAAAAAAAAATTTAAACTAATGAAAAAATTAATTTCATAATTACGAAAAAATACTCCTTTATAAAAAATCACAATCTTCTTATAACTTTTTGTAAATAAAACTATTTTTTTAGTTGCACAAAAATTTTAATTTTACAAAAATATGATTTATTTTGTGTAAAGTAAAACAATAACTTTACAAAAAAATTCATAAATTAACGAAAAAGAAAATTAATTTCTTAATTACGAAAAAAATGACTCTCTTACAAAAAAATCACAATTTTTTTATATTTTTCATAAGCTAAATTATTTTTTCGTAAAGTTTATAAGTATACAAATTTATAATATTACTTAATCATTTTAGCATTTCTCATTTTTAATTGGTAACCTGTAATAACATGTTAATTTAATAATAATACTTTAAATATTTTAATTATATTTATTATTTGTCAATATCATATTAGTCATAAAAAAACAAATATTACACTTTGTTTTAAAACAAAATAATCTAAAAATTTGCCTAATTTTTCTACAGATAAGCATTAAATTTTGAAATAGAAAGTAATAAAAGTCATATGCATACAAATTCAAAGCCATAGTTCTCCTCATAAGGTCATATTGGCATTTAAAACTTTCCAAACAAAATGCCGAGAATAGCAAATTCTTAATTTTCAACATCATTTATATTCCTTGATCAAATTCTTCTCCTTTCGATTCCTTGGCATTATCAACATCATCATTATCTTCTTTATCATGATCAACATTACTAGGAAATTGCAATTAGTCTTTCTGATTTTTTCAGTGAACCGTAAATATTGTTCATGTTAATGTCAACAGAATAAGTCATATCAAAGGAAAGGAGGGAAGAAACCAATTGTGTAAATACAAATTGTAATCCTTAATATCATATACATATGTATTCAACAAATGAGCCTGAATCCACCTTTTCTAGTTTGTTCTCCACATAAAAAAATTCAATTTTATATTCGTAGGAGCTTTATTCTTTCTTTGGCCAATATAAATTATAATATGCTTATGTTAATTGTAAAGCACCTCCAATCTAATATATATATATATATATATATATATATAATACACAAAGCAAATTTAAATGTCTTAAGTTTTGTCACGTGTCATAAGTTCGCCATTTATTTGCATTTTATAGGTTTACATATTATTTATTTCCCTTAATTTTAGTCTATGTGGCATATGTACTATTTAGTTTTAATATCTTGATTGTCATAAATAAATATTATTTTTATAATTATGGTTACAAATGTTTAAAAATGAACATACTTTTATTTTAATTCTTATAAATAAGATTTTCATTTAAAAGTAATAAACATATAAATCAAAATTCAAAATGTTTACATTCTATTTATCCACATGTCATTTATTTTCCTTGATTTTGATATTTTAATATTGATATTAGGTTATAGTAATAAATAATAAGATTTTCATTTAAAAGTAATAAATATATAAATAAATTATAGTTTTAATTCACATATCTAGTATGTAAATATAAGATGAAGTATGTAACAAAACAGGTTAGCCGTTTTGGTCCATGCATCATATAGACTATTTAGTTAATGCTAAATTTAAATTATAGTTTTACTATTTTGATTGTCATAATGACAATAAATATTATTTTTATGATTGTGATTTCAAATTTTTTAAATGTCTTCCTAGAGTTTAGCCCTTATTTAATGTTTGCATTCTTTTGGTTCATATGTTATTTATTCTCTTGATTTTGATATTTTAATATTATAGTTTTGATACTACATTATAGTAATAAATAATAAGATTTTGGTTCAAAAATAATAAATGTCCAAATAAATTTTAGTTTTAGTTCAAATTTTACATCTTATAAAATAAGATATTGACGTATTTTTAACTATATATATATATATATATAAAGCAAGCTTAAAATATTTTAGAATTTGCCACATAGTATATATTCGTCACCTGGTATATTTCTATTGAGCCACATGGCAAGCAATCTATAAATTTTATGTTGCCCTAATATATTGTAATTAATTATATTAAATATATTCAAATTGATCATAAATACATCTTAATTAGTGTTTTAAATTATTCAAATTGATACCATGTGAAGTTTACCTGTATATATTGGATGAAAAAATATATAGGTATAAATATAATACAATGAGAGAGGCACTTGAGTCCAACTAAAACTATAATGCACTTAATATTATTCATAAAGATAATATAACATATATCCTTAACAGTTTAAGCATGATAATAGGCTTCTAAATCTTAAGTATTCAAAAGTACAAATATAGTAGTTTATTTCCTACTCACCTTAAATAAAAGAAATATCTACTCTTTGGACATTAGTCCCTCACATCAAGCAAAAGTGACGATCATCATCGATTTCATTATCTCCTTTGTGATCTCCTAAGTGCTACGACCATATATGAAATAACGCCATTATTGATGAGAATCATATTGCATTACAAGAAGTTTACAATGGTATGCATGGGAAAGAATTAAAGAAACTTTTACAAGGTTGTCCAATTACGAAAGATTGCATAAATGGAGGTGAAAGGAAGGCAAAAACTAAAACCTAAAGTTGTAGTTCTCTCCCTATTTGTAGCAAGTGTGACAGATAGTTTTGCATCTCTTTGGTGAGGCCTCCCTAATTGTAGTGGGGATTGGGTGTTATTTTGACAAATCAAATTTCTTTGAGTTCTTTCTTAAGTGTGATTTTTGTTTAAATCTCTTGAACTTATCAAAAGATGTTTCCTTTGTGGCATTCAAACTTATCAAAAGTTCATACCTTTGTGGCATTCAAAATAACTTACACCAAGATATCTAACTACAAGTTAATTTTGTATCAAAGTTTCTAGTTTGAATATGATTTGACTTTTCTAAGAGCCACTTTGCAGTATACTGTTGTTAGGTATCAAGTTTAATATACTTGAAATTCGCATCAGTTTGGTATCAGAGTTTTGACTTTAAATGAGGTTTGTATATCTAATATATCTTTCCATTTCGTTTCCTATTTCATTTTATTGTTTTCAAGTATGTTCATCTAATTTTGTTTGTTTTTATTTCGAGTTAATTATATCAAAAATCACAAAAAAAAATTATATAATCGGTTTATTAAGGCCAGAATGAATTTGGATTTTAAATTAGAGCCCAATCCGATTGGTTTTTCCTTATTTTCTAGCTTTTCATATTTTCTATTTGATTCTAGTCCTTTTTATTTTCTTTCATTTACACTATACATGGCAACAAGATGAGAAGGAGAGGAGAAGTTATTTTAAAGGAAGGAGAGGGGAGGGGAAATTTTCGACCTATGTTGTTTGCGGGAATGAAAGAAAAATAATGTTATTTTGTTTGAATGGAAGAAAAAAATGAGAATTATAATTATAAAAAGATAAAAAAAAAAAAAACACCAATGAAATAATAAAGAGAATAAGAATAATACAAATAAGTTTTTAATAGAATAAAATCTACTAGTTATGTTAAATTTTTGAAAATAATTTTCAAATAATAAAAACTTGAGATCATTATTAATAATTTTGAAATAGAATTAGATACATTAAAATGAATTCATTTAAAAAAAAAAGGACAAGTTAATTGCATTCACATTAGAAGTGATTTTAGAAAAGCAATAGAAATCCCAACTAATATTATTGAAATATTCAAACATGAAAAATAATTTAAAATCCATCCAACAAAAATATATGTAGGGTAATATTAACATAAAAGATATATAATAATTTATTTGAAATACGGTTAAATTGATAAGGGTAAAAAAGTTTATGCAAAAAAATTATAATATCCCACCAAGAGTTGAAATTTTTTAAACCCTAATTTGGGGTGTAACCAATTTCAACTTATATAAGGGGAATGGAAGTGAATTACCTCATTCCCCTCCCTCCCATTTTTTTTTTAAAAAATGGATGTCAAATAAGATAATTATTAATTTCCCCTTTATTCCCCTTTCTTCCCTTTAAATTTACTCCCACCCATGCATAGTGTTAGTATTATCTTGTTTAATTGGGCCATAAGAGTCCTTATCTTTTAAATTCAAAATTAAAAAAAAAAAAAAGAAAGAAAGAAAACACCATCTGAATTTACCCTAGTTGTTGTTATTCAAATCAAATTGCTTTTAGGATAAATTTTCTTCAAATTGTTTTGCTTTAGTCTTCGAAGTGTTCAATCTGATTCCTTTCTTTGTTTTTGTTTTTGTTTCTATCTTCAATTCTTGATCTTGATTAATTGTTACATATATTAGTCTTCTTGAATTAAAAAAAAAAAAAAAAAAAAAAAAAAGAATACAAGAATCGGCAAAAAAAAAAGAAAGAAAAAGAAATAGCTTGGTAAAATAAGGTTGTGTAGGAATTTATATTGTTCAATTAAAATTCTAGAGTGGAAAGGACAACGAAAAGGCAAGGAGGTTGTTGAATTTCTAAGAAAATCAAGGATAATCAAGAATTTCAGCTTCCTATAAGGATTTTGACCAAGTCAAGCCATCTATCCAGAATAAGCTAGGATTGACATCCTCTTCTTCAATAATTTTCGTTTGAGCATTTTATTCCTATTGTAATTATTTTTTTTTTATTTTTTCTCAATATTGCCTTTTTTCGTTTCTAATTTATAACTCCTAGTCCTTGTGCTGTTCTATTTTTATTTTCTATTTCAAATTCATTTAGGCTAGTACTTTTGTTTTTGAATTTTCAGTTTTAGAGTAGTAGTTCCTTCGTAATTTCAATTTTGTTCTATAGTATTTAGGGTTCTTTAATTTTAATTTACCATGGATATTCCATTGTTCAGGCTCCACAAAAGAGGATCTTTTGGCACTGTACATTGGTGATTCTTAGAAGAATTAAATAAGAGAGTTGAGTAGAAAAAAACTTAGTGTGTGCACATCAAGAGAAAAGCCATAAAAATTCAGTGAAAATAAATACTAGTGGACTTCAGAGACAATTTACTTGAGTGAAACATGTGAGCGAGTGAAATGAGAAAATTTTTTGCTTTACTAACTTTTGTTTTCAACTTCAATATGAGTGGTATACAAGGAAATCCACCATAAGAGGTTAATTAGTTCCTAGCCTTACAAGAGAACTTGCAAGCCATAAATTGAAGCTTGGTTGACTTAACGAATAGGCTAGATAGGCTTGAAACTTTGGTTACAAGATGTCAAAATAACCTAAGGCAACCAAGAAGAGTCTTTAGAAGAGATGATGAAGGGGATGACGAATAGCATGGAGACAATGAATTTGATGATGATGTGGTTGATCAAAGGCAAAATAAAAGGCATGAAGGTAATGAGGTCATCAAGTTGAAAATTTCTACCTTTCATGGAAGGGTAGATCTTGAAGGCTATTTGGATTGGGAAAAGAAAGTGGAGCTTATGTTTGATTGTCACAAAATATCATGAATCCAAGAAACTCAAACTAGTTGTAGATGAGTTTGAAGATTATGCAATCATATGGTGGGATGATCTCAAACAAAAAGGGACAAGAAATAGAGAGAGACCATGAGAAGAATGGCAAGATTTAAAGGCAATCATGAGAAGAAGGTTCATTCCTAGTCACTATTATAAGGAACTTTACAATCACCTTCAAGGACTTACTCAAGGGTCCAAAAGTGTGAAAGAGTATTACAAAGAGATAGAGGTTACTATGATTTAAGCCAATATTAAGGAAGATCAAGAAGCCACCATGGCTAGATATCTAAATGGCTTAAACAAAGACATTACTAAAGTGGTTGAGTTTCAAACATATATGGAGTTAGAGGATTTATTGCATCTTGCTATGAATATTGAAAGGCAAATTAAAAAGAAGGGCAGTAGCACTCGATCTACTTCAAGCACTCCAAGCTCATTCCAAACTAGTTGAAAAGAAGTAGATAGTTTCTAACAAGTCTAAAATCAAATCCTCTAAAAAAGCAACCAAAGATAATGGTAAGAATAATTCTCAAACTCTTTTAAATGTTTGGGAACATGTCACATAACTTCATAATGTCCAAATAAAATGGCCAAGATGACTAAAGAAGATGGCAAGATTGTTGAAAAAGAAGAAGATAGTGATAACGATCCAATGCCATCATTGGAGGATGCTTTCGAGGATGAGATCATAACAAAGCTAGTCTAAAGTGAATTATTGATTACAAAAAGAGTTTTGAACTAGTTCAAAGAAGAAGAAAACCAGCAAAGGGAAAATTTATTTTATAGTAGGTGTTTTGTTCAAAATAAAGTTTGTAATTTGATTATTGATGAAGGTAGTGTCATTATCATTGTTAGTATTACTCCTGTTGAAAAATTAGATTTACCAATTTTAAAACACCCTAACCTTTATATTTGTAATGGTTTCATGATTTTACTGGAACTAGGATTACAAAGCAAGCCCTAGTTGCTTTTTTGATTGATAGGTACAAAGATGAGGTTCTTTATGACATTGCATCTATGCAAGCTAGGCATATTCTTTTACAATGACCTTGGCAATATGATAAGAAGGTTGTGTATGATGCTTTTACAAACCAATACAATTTTGATAAGGATGGTAATCACATTACTCTTGTACCCCTTTTTCCAACGGAAATAATTGAAGATGAGCTTAAAAGAAAAGAGAATGATGAGTCAAAAGAAAAGAATAAGAGTAAAAGTGTGAAAAAAAGGTGATTATTCAAAAAAAAAAAAGAAAAGGAAAAACAAGTATGTATGAGTGAAAAAGAAAGGAAGGTTTTATTTATTAACAAGTTTAACTTTCCTTTGTCTAGTTTTCTTATTTCTTCTTTTCAGGATTTCAAAGAAAGATTGTCATGGAATAAGCAAGATAGTGATTCTATATTCAATTCAATCTTAGTTACCAAGAAGGATGAGTCGGCCTACAAGTTGCAATTCTAAAATGGGCATTATAATACTTCTTCAAATTTTATTTCTACTCCTTATATCCTTGGCATAACTTCAAATTTGAGGTCAAGGGAGGAAATAATGTGAATTGTGTTGCAAGAATTTTACAAGGATATGCATGTGAAAGAATTTAAGAATCTTTACAAGGCTATTCAATTGTGAATGATTGCATAAATAGAGGTGATAGGAAGGCAAAAGCTAAAAACTGAAGTTGTAGCGCCCTCCTTATCTTTAACGGGCGTGATGGGTAGTTTTGCATCTCTCTGGTGCAGCCTCCCCAATTGTAGCAGGGGTTGGTGTTTATTTTGGTTAATAAAATTTTTTTGAGTTTTCTATCAGGTTTTATTCTTGTTTGAATCTCTTAAACTTATCAAAAGATTTCTCTTTTGTGGCTTTCAAACTTATCAAAGGTTCATACTTTCTTGGCATTCAAAACAATTTATACTTAACCACAAATTGGTTTGTGTGAGACCTCACCTGAATGTCCCTCCCTCGCTCTAGAGAACAAGTTTCGGTGCTCAAGACTGGAACATCTATTGTTCAAAAAATTGACTTTTGATGTTGAAAAATGATTTCAAGAGTCCTACCTTAATTTATTTTTAAATGAGAAAATTAAGGAAAAACCTAATTTATGACTCCAATTCATTAATTTTGTAAATAGTTTACCCAAGGATAAAAAATCTCTAATCTTCGAACTAAATTGAGCTCGGGGACTAGGTTTTTAGTTAAATAATCTAACTTTAACTCTTAAGTTTAATTTGACTTAAAATTTGGTTTCATGAATTGCTATTACAAGATAATAATTAAAAAGCATAAGCATGACATTGTTATAAAATGCATGAGAAAATTCAAGAAATAAACATCCACAAGCTAATGAAAATGTTCTCTCTAGTCCTTATGGATTCTAGGAGAACCACAAAATTGCCCCTTGACTCCAAAACAATTAAACCAATTGAATACAATAATTACATTGGAAAATAAAAGGGAAAAGGTGATTGATTGAGATTTCAGATTTGAGATTTGGATTTAGATTCCAAACATGCCTACATACTCTATGAAATGGGGATCAAAACCTATATAGTTCATTCCATGATTAAGTGAAGGGTTTAATGATTGATTAGATTGATTGATTTGATTTGAGTTTGTGGGTGAGAGGGAAAAGCTAACCTTTACTTTTGGCGAGCAAAGTATTTTATGGACCGAAGTTCTATTTTATCGAGATCAAATGATTGGATTAATTGAGGGATTAATTAATTAATTAAAATGATTAATTAATTAATGTAATTAAATGGATAGATAATTAATTAAAATGATTAATTAATTAATTTGGATGAAGGGTGAATTAAAAAAAAGGATTAATTTGATTTTGAAAGAAGGGATTAATTAATTAATTAATTGAGTAATTAATTTTAATTAAAAAAAAAGAGTTTTGGTTAATAGAAAGATTAATTAACCTGATTAGGGTGAGATAATTAATTAATTAAAAAGAATAATTAATTAATTAGAGAGTGGTTGGAGGGAGAAAAAGAGAGAAATTTGAAAATAGCAATATACTCAAATTCAAGGAGAGTGGAAAATGGAAGGATGAAGGGGGTATTTATAGGAAAAGTGGGCAATGATAATTTAGAGATTGAAAAAGTAAAAAGACCCAAATGGATAGGGCCAAAAGAGCCTAAAAATTGGGCTGAAAATGGCAAAATAAATATTTTGGCCAAGGAAGGGGGACCATGGGTGCAAATTTGTGCAGAACCTGGTGTGGATCCATGCTAGTCTCTATGCGAATCTGTGCCATGCTTGCATGACTACCGCGTAAACAAGGCGCTGATCCATGCTGCCTCTTGGCGAAGCTCAACTCTTTTTTTTTTGTTTTTCTTTTTTAGAGATTGATTATTGGTTTGGGATTTAGGAAATTTAGATGTTAGGGTAGCAATGTAATTAAAAACTAAAAAATTTTCTTTCAGGAGCACTGCCCCCAACCCTCTCCCCCTAATCGGCTAACGGAACTGCCGTAACGGCTCTGTGTAGTGTATTAAATTTAATAGGTGCCAAGGTATGACTGGATGATAAGAATGCAAAATTAAGGGCTCGTAATTTGGTGTCAAGGTTTCTAGTTTAAATATGATTTGGCTTTCCTAATAGTCACTTCTAAGCGTATCATTGTTGAGTCTTAAGTTTAATATACTTGGAGTTTGTATCAAGTATTATTTAAGATTATGAACCTATTTAAATTTAGCTTTACTAATAAATTATGGACTATTGAAATACATGCTTAGAAGTTTTTAAATATGAATTTGCTTTAAGTAATTAGATGACCCTCTTATTGAACTGTATAAAAGCTTATTTTGCGTTCTTTATGTTTAGATTTTACCAGCTCTGGTGCAAGTATAGCTATAGGTCTTATTATAGTCTTAAGTTACTATAGAAATATAGTTAGTCAGTTGCCAGCTTCACCAACAAAGTAGGTGCTACAGATGCTTAGCTAATTAGGATCATTTTTGGTACATTTTGGATGTCTTTAAAAGAACATAAAAATTATGGAGACCGACTTACTATTCATTATTAGTCTTCCAGGCAACACAGGCATGTCATTATCAACATGGATATGTTCTTTTGGGTATGTTGATCACTGCCAAAGTCTCATGTAATTTCTAATGCAACTCATTGCCACATAACATTATTTGATGCAAGTCTCCCAATTTGCTTTGAATATTCATATTGGCATCCTAAGCCTTGTTACTGAGTTCTTATTGTTAGAATGACATAAATCTTTATTGCTTTAATACCCAAAATCTACCATGCTAGAATTATTAAGGAGATTAAAATTAATACCTGTATCCATTATAACAGTCAAATCTTTATGGAATAAACGATTAACGAATGCTTAAACAGCAGGTATGGCCTTCCTCAGTCAAATCTCTAATTCCTTAAGGTTACTCAACTTTCTGACTCTAATGGGAAGAGAATAAAAAGCGACTGAATGATTTGACGTATTGGGGACCATAACCCTAAAGTTCTTTATATACTAACCCATTAGGATCCCATTAAGCCTATTTGGGTCAGGAATAGGTATCCACCCATTAACCCATACCAAATCTTAAAGTCTATGGGCTTCACATAAATGAATCACTTAAACTAAGCCCACTTATAAAATAGCCCATTAATATAATTGTTCTAATAAATATGTAAACCCACACAATAGAGATTAAAAAAATCTAACAATCTTCCATGTGGGCTACATATTAAACCTAAAACAATTATATCAAACAAATTCTTTATGTGTACATATTTGTGCTATTTTCTTTAGACTTCACCTTAGTTTTAATCTGGTCTATTTCCTACATTAATATGACATCATGGCGGCTTTTGTTACATATAAGCGTAACTAAACCTTCCATGCTCACCATACTAATATATTCAATGACATAGATCAAGTATGGATGAGTCTTAAGCTCCAGCGACCCAGATGGAAGCAATGGTGATCGAGAAAGAGCGGTGGACAATAGTGTACCCATAAGGAAATTCTTCGCCGGTGCCAAAAATTCAAGCTGCAATTTTCGGCGATTCTAGTGGCGAATGAGGGTGATTCTAGTGGCTATGGAATGGTCTCGTCACGAGCTTCAATTCGATACTTGGCTTGTCAGCTGAGGATGATCAGAGGTGGAGATTGGAGATTAAGCCACCAGAACTTTTGAGGCATTTTTCGACTAAACGAAGGAGCGTGGCGGCGAATAAAGTACATATCCATGCTCTTAGCGTTGAGATGAACACAAAGGCATCAACTTTTCTTCCGTCTACCACCATCAGCGATGGTGTGTCGCCATATGGTCGCCGGCGAGTGGCCCCATGTGCCGCCAGTGATAGAAAGTTCCAACGGGTCATTCTTCACACGTACAATCCGAATCTGAAGTTAGATTTCAAGAATTCAATTCCGATGAGCGTAGAGTGTGTTTTCATTAAATTAATTTCAATG
This sequence comes from Reutealis trisperma, assembly GCA_947687605.1. Classification (NCBI taxonomy): domain Eukaryota; kingdom Viridiplantae; phylum Streptophyta; class Magnoliopsida; order Malpighiales; family Euphorbiaceae; genus Reutealis; species Reutealis trisperma. Next base: position 1,000,414 of record CANTUT010000430.1, read on the forward strand.
TGTAAATGTGAGAAAAATTGTTAGATTGTTTATATTTAGTTATTTTAGTGTTAAATTAATAAATACAAGTCATTATTAAATTGTATAGGAGTTGTTTAAAGTGAAATTAAATCGTTAATGATTTCCTTTTGATTATATTGTTGGTTATTATAAGGTAATATGAATTTTCTTGTAAATTATATATATATATATATATATATATATATATATATATATATATATATATATATATATATATATATATATATATATATATATATATATATATATATATATATATATATATATATATATATATAGTTAATTATTACATGAATAATATTAAAATAATTTTATTAATGAAATCAATGGATTAGATTAGAGTAAGATAAGGATGGCGGATGGGTTATTTGTTATATTGGAGGTCCGGGTTGCACAATTGAATTGTGATGCTTGTTGAGTTGAAAATGTTTGTGGATTTTTAGGGGGACTAGTCCAATTTTAGGGAAAGTGATGCTGAGTTTGTGTTAGAATAATAGAATATATAAGAATAATATATAGAGGATTAATTGAGTAAGATTCAATGAATAGATTATAAGAGTAACAAATAGTGGATTGAATCGTAATTGATATATGAATTGGGATTTTATGGAATGTGATTTCAAACATGCCTATTTCCAACTGGTCCTATTTTATTCTTTAGGGAGATTAATTCTCAATTCACAAATAAGTTCAGAGATATAGATAATGAAATGAATCATAAAAATTTATTAAGCATAAAATAAACATGTGAAACATGTCTCAATACATAGAACATCCAAAGTAAAACTTCCACTAAACCAATGTATTACAAAATATGCCTACACCTATATGAGCAGTGTGCTCATGAAAAACCTTATATGTCAAACCTTTTATTAATGGATCCGCTATCATGGAGTTTGTTCCTATATGTTCTATAGAAATCTGACCACTCTGAACTCTTTCCTTAACAAACAAAAACTTGATGTTAATATGTTTTGACTTCACAAAGCTTCTGCTATTATTAGAATACAAAACTGTAGATTTATTGTCACAAAATAATTTTAATGGCCTTTTAATACCATTAACTACACACATCCCAGTGATAAAATTATGCAGCCATATCCCATGATTAGATACCTCAAAGCAAGCTATGAATTCTGCAGCCATGGTTAAAGAAGCTATAAGTGTCTATTTGTCACTCTTCTAGGATATAGCTCCTCTAGCCAACATAAAAAATAGCCCGAAGTGGATCATTTCCTATTTTGGCATCCCACAAAGTCAGAATTAGAATACCCAATGATCTCCAAATTATTCGATTTCCTATAGGTTAGCATGAAATCCTTTGTTCTCTGCAGATACTGCATAACTTGTTTAGCTGCTTTCTAATGATCCAGTCCTAGGTGACTTAAATATATGACCAATAGTCCCATTATAAATGCTATATCAGGATGGGTACACACTTGAACATATATCAAACTTCCTATTGCTGAGGCATAGGAAATCTTTTGCATCTCCTTTATTTCAAGGTCTTTTTTGGGGCACTAATTGAGACAGAACTTATCTCCTTTAGCTATAGGTGTATCTCCCAATGAACATCCTTTCATGCTAAATCTACTTAACACCTTTTCGATATAAATCTTTTGTGACAATCTAAGGATGCCTTGAGAGCAATCTCGTAGTATCTGTATGTCTAATACAAAAGAGGCATCCCCAAGATCTTTCATCCCAAAATTCTTAGTGAGAAATTTCTTGGTTTCATGCAATAAGCCTATATCACTACTTGTCAGTAGTATATCATCGACATACAACACCATAAAGATAAAATTACTCCCACTTAACTTGTGATATACATAATCATCAACCACATTTACCTCAAAACCATATGAGGTAATAACTTGATGAAATTTGTGATACCATTGACGAGAAGCTTGTTTGAGACTGTAGATGAATTTCTTTAATTTACAAACCATAGACTTGAATCTTTATATTCAAAATTTTTTGGCTGAACCATATAAATTGTTTCATCAATGTCTCCATTGAGAAATGATGTCTTTACATCTGTCTAATGTAGCTCTAGATCAAAATGAGCTACAAGTGCCTTTATTGTTCTAAAAGAATCCTTTGATGAAACTAGAGAAAAGGTCTCCTTATAGTCAATGCCTTCCTTTTGAGTGAATCATTTAGTGACTAGACGAGCCTTATATCTTTCGATATTGCCTTTTGAATCCCTTTTGGTTTTAAATATCCATTTGCAACCAATGGGCTTTGCACCTTTAGGCAATTCGACAAGATCCTAGACATCATTGTCTTTCATGGATTTCATCTCATCTTGCATGGCATTGATCCAATGTTCAGAATTGGAACTTTGAAGAGCTTTACGAAGGTTGATTGGATCATCTTCTGTTAAGCCTACAGAATCTTCTTATTCTAGGAGAAAGACAACATAATCATCTGGAATCGCACTTCTCCTTTCCCTATTGGATCTTCTTAATGGCACTTCTTAAGGCTGTTGAGTTTGCTCTATAGGAAGAACTTCTTTGTTGTCTTGAACTAGAGTTGCATCTTGAACAATGTCAGGAACTATTGCTTGATCATTGTTAATAGCAATATTAGGAAGAGAAATAAATTTCTCTTTTTCAGCAACAACTTTTTCATAAAAAATGATGTTCCTTAATTCTTCCCCTCCAAACTCTACATCCTTAAGAAATCTCACATTTCTCATCTCAAAGAAGGATTGAGTAGTAGGATCATAAAATTTAAATCCTCGAGAGTGTTCTGTATATCCAACAAAGTAACAGCTAACAGTCTTGAAGTCCAATTTCCTTTCATTAGGCCTATAAGACCTTGCCGACCTTGCCTTAGCTGGACATCCCCAAATGTATAAGTGCTTTATACTAGGGCATTTTCCAGTCCACATTTCATATAGGATTTTAGCTACTGCTTTGCTAGGTACTCTATTAAGGATATATATACTGCAATCTTTAATGCTTCTCCCCAAAGCAATTTAGGTAATGAAAAATGACTAATCATACTTCTTACCATATCCTTAAGCGTCCTATTTCATCTCTCAGCAACACCATTCATGCTGGGTTTGCCCGGTATAATGTACTATAGGACGATACCACATTCATTCAGGAAGTTAGCAAAGGGTCCTGGATGTTATTCTCTTGATTCATCATATCTGCCATAATATTCTCCACCACGATCAGATTTGACGGCTTTAATTTTCTTTCCAAATTGACGTTCAACTTCTGCTTTATAATACTTGAAAACATCTAGGGATTGAGACTTCTCACTTATTAAATATACGTAGCCATATCTGGAGTAGTCATCTATGAACGTAATAAAATACTATTGACCATTCCATGCTGCTATAGGGAATAAGCCACAGATATCCATATGTATTAGTTCTAAGACTTCCATACATCTATTGGCACCTAATTTTTTTATGTTTGTTTGTTTTCCCTTAAATCACTTAACACAAACTTTGAAATCTATTAAATCAAGGGAATCAAGAATTCCATCTAACACAAGCCTCTAAATTCTCTATTTAGAGATGTGGCCTAAACGCTTATACCATAGGATGGCAGAATTCTCAGCTAATTTATGTTTTGTACCTTTTGAATTAGTATACTGGATTTCATTATAGGAATAAATAGTTTTTAGCATAAAAAGGCCATCAATTAAAATACCGGTACTAATAAAATTGAATTTTAAAAAGATAATAGCTTTACCATCTCCTAAATTGCAAAAGTATCCACATTTGCCCAAACAAAAAGTAAAAATTGAATTCCATTTAAAAGACGGAGCTACAAATGTTTCAACCAAATCCAAATAACAACTAGTCTTTAATTGTAATCTAAAATGCCCTATAGCTTCCATAGGAACTTTATTGTCATTGCCCACATAGATGAATTTTTCATCATCAGTTGGCAGTCAGCTCCATAGGCAATCTTGCATAGACACACTTATGTGAGTAGTAGTACTAGAATCTATCCACCAAGTGTCTATAGGTACAGAAGCTAAATTAGCTTCAAAACAAACTAAAGTGAGAAATTCACCCTTCTTTGCACGCCAAGCAGTGTACTTGGAATACTCTTTCTTCATGTGTCCTCCCTTCTTACAGAAAAAATAGGTGAATTCATCACCCTGCTTCTTCGCCTTTTTCTGCTCGGGTGTTTCACTTGTAGTATCCTTAGCCCTCTTCTTTTTCTTATTCTGAGAGGTTGATGCTAAGTAAGCACTTTCTATCTTATCCGTTTAGATCATTTCCTCTTCTTACACACACTGTGAAATGAGCTCATTAAAAGTCCATTTGTCCTTTTGAGTATTATAACTCACCTTAAATTGACTGAATTGTGCAAGAAGAGAAATGAGAACTAAATGCATGAGTAAATCTTCATTTATCTCTAACTTTAGTGCCTTTAGTTTTCCAGCAAGATTCGACATCTCTATTTTGTACTCCCTTATGTTTCCTATTCCCTTGTACCTCATAGAAATCAAAGTAGCCAAATGGTTACTCGTTTCAGATTTCTCATTTTTGGCAAAATACTGTTGTATTACCTCAAGGGATTCCTTAGCATTATTGCTCTCAAAAATAGAGCCTCGAAATGCTTCCGGTATGAGACATTTCATGATCATTAGATTCATGCGGTTGAGTGATCCCATTTCTCAATTTTAGCCTCATTTGAATTATTTTCAGTTGAAATGGGTTGCTCCGTCCTTAGCGCAAGGTCTAAATCCATAAAGCCGAGAATAATTTCCACGTTCTCTTTCCAGACCTTAAAATTCGTACTATTTAGCATAGGAATGACACTAATTTGAGCAGAAACATTATTTGCAGTTGCAAAAACTGAATAGAGAATAAAGAAACAACACGCAATAAATAATCATGTCATTAAATTAAGAATTTTGATAAGAAAATCCTAAAACAAGATATCTAGCACAACTTAACATTTAGTATTTGCACAGAAATATCAATTGTAAATGGTACTTTCAGCGCAACAATCAAACATTGATGATAAATCCTGTCAAACAACGGTCTTTTTTTGGACCGACTATTATTCACATGGAAAATAACTTTATAATTATCAAATATTTATCACCGCAAGTGTGTTCGTTGCTTGGCTAAATATTAATCTTCTTTTGGGCCGATTAATATCCGCATAAATAATAAATATACAACATCTTTACGTTCTAAATTAAATCAATTTACACATTAGAAGCTACTTTGGCAGCATATTGCTTCAATCAATTTAATTTAAAAACTAAATATATCTAGTGCAAATAAAATCCTTAGTATTGCACATTAATGAGATCAATTTTATTAAATCTGATGTTACATTTCATACTCATATGATTAACCTTCATGCAAGCTATAGTGTTAAATCAGTACATTCCTACAGTAAAAATTTTAGCAGCATATATATATATATATATATATATATATATATATATATATATATATATATATATATATATATATATATATATATATATATATATATATATATATATATATATATATATATATATATATATATATATATAAATACAATTTTGGCCATGGAAAGTTAATCTGCATATATCCAACGAATGGCCACCAATGAATCAATACAATTTTAGCTTTTGTAATATTATATATATAAATACAATATTAGAAATCAAAACCGAATGGCCATACAAAAAAGTTGAATAGCAGGAAAATCAATATGTATGTATGTGTTGTAATCGATTAACTGTATCCATTACACATATAATCGGCTAATTGTAACCATTATTATAGTAATCGGCTAATGGAGATGATTCGTTAGCCAACAAGACAAAAAATATATACATATGTAAACGAATGCAACACGCAAATAAATATGTTCCTGGTTCGGGTGAATCAATTCTATAACACATATATGCATATATATGAATTCATTATGACATGAATACTTAAATTAAAATTGTGAATTCATGAATAATAATCGCCTATATCCATAAACCCAATCAAAAAATTGCAATATGGCAAAACACAAAATTTTTTAATCCTTAACAATTCATATAATCACCATGGATCAAACAAAATAATTCTTTAATCCTAATAACTTAACATCATATGGATTCTGATAATACTTGTTAGAATCACATAAATCTTTATTTCTTTAATATCAAAAATCTATCATGCTATAATTATTAAGTAGATTAAAATTAATATTTGTATCCATTATAGAGTCGAAGTTTTGTGGAATAAACGATGAACGAATGCTTGAACAGTAAATGTGGCATTCCTCAATCAAAACCCTAATTTTTTAAGGTTACTCAACTTTCTGTCTCTGATCAAAAGATAATGAAAAACAACTGAATGATTTAACGTATTGGAAACTATAACTCTAGAGTTTTTTATATACTAACCCATTAGGATTCTATTAAACCTATTTTGGTCAGAAATAGGTATTCACTCATTAACCAATACTAAATCCTGAAGTCTATAGGTTTCACATAAATGAATCACTTAAACTAAGCTCACTTATAAAATAACTCATTACTACAATTGTTTTAATAAATATGTAAGTACACACAATAGAGATTAAAAATCTAACACTTATCTCGTCTGTCTTATTTCAAGCTCTTCCCTCACTCTCTAATATCGGGATCTCAGCTCATTTTCCTTATACTGAGCTTTTTGTTGGTTTTCTAACATCAAACTCATGTTCTTCCTTGTCTTTAATACTAAGCTTCTTAGCTCGTCTTTGTCTTCGTCATTGAAGTCTTTCGCTTTGCTTATATCGAGTTCTAATTCACCCTTGATACATTACCTTCGATATATCAAGCTTTGCTTCGCCCTCAATAACTCATTTATTAAGTCAAGTTGTGAAAGCTATTCGTTGAGGCTTTCTCATCGCTGGCGAAGCTAATCTTCACCATCAAAGATTGACCTTGCTATTAAGGTTTCACCTCTCTATTGAAGTTCAACTTCGCTATCAAGACTTTGCCTCATCTTCCGAACTTATCCTCAACAAACAAAACTTATAAACTTTTAAAGCGTTACACCTTGACAAATTAAATTACTTAAAATTTATGGAACAACAATACAACGTCTTTACATATAATAAACAATTTAACTAATTACAAGTACGAATATACCAGGTTATTACACATAGCTTAGAAAAATAGTGGCTAAGTGAAGTAGATTGAAAACCTAAACAAGTACTTGAAAACCTAAATTCGGTAAACAGAGCACCTAAACGAAGATTTAAGTTTTTTTTTTTTTTAAAAAAAAAAAACTTCAATAAATGTTTTAAAACTGATGACATGACTTCATCAAAAATTAATTTTAAGCCTATAGAAAATTATTAGATAGACTTGGTACACATGAAAATAATGCATTATCTCTCACATTCAAGTGATGATCATTTTTCATAAATATAAGTGATAATAATTTGAATATCAGTACAAAGTACAGTATACTATTTTCATATGCCCTGAGCATATTGAATAATACATGATAAAATAAAATTATTGGTCATTTTCCTAATCCTTAAAAAAAAAAAAAACAAAAAATAGCATATAATTAAAAGGATGAGATGAAGTTAAAATGAAAGTATAATTAAAAGGATGAGATGAAGTTAAAATGAAAGATTTTTAATTTTTTAACTAATAGACCATTTTAAATTAAATATGAAAAATAATAAGTATGATTATCTTTCAGAGTAATTTAAGATAATTCCTTTATATTTTTTGATAATAAAATAATTCCTTTATATTAAAATTGAGAGGAAAATATTTGGACCTATCGATGAATAGAATCTTGATTTATAATGGAGAGTGCCCCCATGCAATCCATCAGCCTCTCAGGACTAGAAAAAGACATGAAAGGGATGGTTTTTTTTCTTTTTTTTCCTTTTTCTTTTGAGGGATATTATGTACTTCCCCCCATTTTAAAATATTTTATTACTTTCAAGAAATTTTTTTTTATTTCATTTTATTTGTTGATTTAAGATTTTAAAAAAATATTTATTATTTTTTTTAATTTTATTCTCTATTTATTTATTTATTAAAAATTTAATTATTTTTTTATTTCTACATTAAAATTTAAAAAAAATATTTTAATTTTTTTACTTTAAAATTATGACAATTTAATAATTTTTTTAATTTATATACTGAAATTTTAAATGACTAAAAATATAAATACCAAAAATACATGTATGAAATATCAAATTAATAATTATACTAAATAATACAACTCAACATGTGCAAAAAATAAATTCAAAGATCAAATGTAGGATATCTAAGCACTTCAATTTTGATTTTATTGCAAGAGCAAAATCGAATTGGCTTTTACTTTTTTTACCCGTGAGAAATGGAGTAGTTCATTTTCTGTATTATTTTACATATATCCGATTTTTTTTTTTAACATTAAATTTCAGTTTCATTAAAAGAAGAAAAAATGATATTAAATCAGAAAAAAATAATTAATGCAAATAAATTTCATAATTAACTAAAAACAAACTCAATCTTACGCTAAATACGACTGAAGATGTATTTTGACATTTGAATTTTGTGAGAAATATTGTTTGGCCTCTTGAACTTTTAAAACATCTTATTTAATTTTTTAATTTTATATTTAATAAAAAATGTCTAATCAGCAGATCGCATTGCGTCACACATATCCTAGCGAGTTAAACCCCTTTTCAATACACACAAATGTGCTTGAAAATTAATATATATGTAGAGCTTGAACTCTGTCTCTCTCATTATTGTTTCTCTCTTTAATCAAAATTTCAAGTTTAAATATAATTTAAAATGAAATTTCTCAAATGAAAAGTAGAGATGCAAGGATTATTTTAATACCAACTGTTTCTCAAATCGTTATCGAAATCAATCAGAATCACACAAGAAAATTTCAATACACAAATTTTTTTTTATATCTTCGGTCTCCATTTCTAGTGATTCCCATTGGCCTACCAGACACCAAAAGAAAACACTCTTCAAGACCAAACTAATGACCTCAAAATGCTGAGAAAGATGATCGGAATAAGCCGCAATAAGTTTTGAAAATTTTTCTTGCCAAAAACTGTTAATACATATAAGTTGAAATAAAAATTAATTGCCAAAAATAAACAACATAAAATAAGAACTGATTAGGTACAACTAAAATTAAATAATAATAATAATAATAAAACACAAAACATAAAAATAGAAGCATAGAAGAAATTTAAGACCTGTATACCACGAAGTGTCTTTAAAACAAATTCACCCCTACCACAAGTGTTGAAGGATTAACAGCGTCTGTCTCCTAAAATACAGCAAATTAAAAGCAAAAATTGAACGCCACAAAACCTGCTATGCCTGTATCACGGAAGAAAATTGGAAAATGAAGGAAATGTTTTTAGTATGTTATAAACAGAGTATTTATACTATATTGGAGGAAATAGAAAAAGCCGTAGAATTAAACTCTATTAAAGTTATGAATTAAAATTTGTAACAACAAATTTTAATTATGTAACTCTAAAAAATTATTTGAAAAATTACAAAATTAAGCTAGGCTCAAACCATGGTATTCCGATAGTTAACCCTTGGTTCAATACCATGGATTTGCACCTCCCTGGGCCTGCACCTGTGTGTGTGAGAGAGAGTTTCTTTAACTATTTACTTATTATTGAAAGGATGAGCCTTTTAATATAAAGCCCTTTGTACTCTTATGATTTTCTAACGTGGGATAACTCATATTTTCTTCTTCTTTTCCTTAGCAAGAAACTCACTTTAAGTTTCAAATTCTCATTCATTCATTCACCATTTAAGCATATGAATACTTAAATTCATAGTCCTTATATCGTAAAACACAAATTCGGATCAACCTCCCATAACTAAGTAGTAGTATCAACTCAAATTTAGATATCAAAATAATCACTTAATGAGCTAAATATCATAATTTTTCAACAAAAACTTGTCGCAAAACTTTGGACGTGCCATCTCAAGGTTGTTTGCTGTATGATTGATGCACCTGAACTCATCTAGACTGGGCATCCTCCTAGTATGGAAGGTGTCACTTACTATAGCTTATCTTCCTCCCTCTTTCTTCTACTTCTTCTTTTGTCTTTCCCTCTCTATGATAGTTTGAAAATGAAATTTACACATATATAGAGTTGATAAGGAATTAGATTGGCGTTTCAATTAATGAAGAAAATTAAAAATCTATAGGCCGACTCTTTGAAATATTAATATTTTTTAAATTCAAATTCAATCCATAGACAATTTTACACGTTGCATGTGTACTTTTTTTTTTTTTTACATATCATATTGCTTGAAAGCATGCGTTCAAATTCTCATATTTTATATGAATTGAAGTGTTAAAGGCATACAAAATTAAAAGGGGCAAAAATTAAAGGGTCATTTTGAAAGTTTACGATGCTATATAATTTATATTTTTGTGAAATAGTGTGAAAATATGTGCAATTGCAGATCATGCGATCAAAGATGGCGTGTTGAATTAGAAAATAATAAGAGGATGGAATTGCATTGGTCATTTCTACAGCTTTTCATACTTTATTAGCATTAATTAAATGATTAATTAATTAATTAATTAAAGTTTTCAATATTCTATGTAACATGTGTCGTAGGTTTCTGATGGCCTATTGTGTAGGCATGTCGTGACTCTGCATGAGCCTACAGTGATACCTACTAACCGTCCTTTGAAGCTACAATATGGGTTTGAATTTTTAAACTTATCTTGTATGATTAGTTTTTTTAGTATTTTGCTATTTTTGACACTCACTTGACACGTGCAGTTTCTTTCCCACTTCATATTATTCGTTAAGAATTAAAAATTAAAAACTAGAAAGTGCCTGAGCAAATTTTTTTGAAAGTAGCTATTTTTTTTTTATAAAATTAAAAAATTAATATGTGTTAAAAAAAATGCTACGTTCGAGAAAAAGTAAAATCACATGCTTTTTTTTTTTTTTACTTTTTCCTAAAATAATTTTATCAAAAAATTTAAAATTTATCAAAAAAATATTAATTTTTATTAATAAAATTTCCTTCCTTATTCAAACTTATACTGTGTAATTATATTTAAATCCATATTTACAGATTTTTAGTTTAATAGTAACAGTTAGCAGTGAACGGCTAAATTTTACAATTCAGAGTTGAAATTGATTTTGGATAAATTATAATTAAATTATAAAATCACTAAGAATGGCTTTATTTTGTGAAAGTTCATAAACTCGAATACAAGTGAATTTATAAGTAGGTAAATATTAAAATTTATTTTGTACAAAATTAATTGACTTGTGTTAAACCCAACACCCATTACTTATAAATTCTTTATATATTTTTATATTTTTTCAATATAAGATTTATTCTCCACATTAACTTTTAATTTTATTTCTTTCTTTTGATTTAACACTCCCTTCTCAAGTGGCAATTGAATAATTTGTTTATCGGTGGATTTATAAATGGCAAATGTTAGAACTCACTTTGCACAAAACCAATTGGCTTGTGCTAAACCCAACACCTATTACTTATAAATGCTTTATATATTTTTATATTTTTTCAATGTAAGATTTTTTTTCCACATTAACTCTTCATTCCATTTCTTTCTTTTGATTTAAAGTGGATAATTTATTTATCGAGTTTGACCCAATTCACACTTGACAGCATACAGTAGTCTCATCTCGAGCCACTTGAAAACATTGTCCACATGCTATGAATCGGTACTGCTCTGATATCATATGAAAGAGCATGAACCTAAACACAAGTGGATTTATAAGTGGGGAGATATTAAAACTCACTTTGCACAAAACCAATTGGCTTGTGCTAAACTCAACACTTACTTACTTATAAACCATTTATATATTTTTATATTTTTCCAATATGAAATTTCTTCTCCACATTAACTTTTTATTCTATTTCTTTCTTTTGATTTAACATATTTTATATATTATATATCAATTTTTTTACTTGTATATAATTAATGTTTTTAGTATTATATATGTGAAATATATACTAAAATTAACTATACTTATTTTTATTGTTTAAGCATATTTTAAATTATTTTGTATATATAATTATTATTTCGAACTTCAATGGCATATTTTTACAAAAGCGAACTTTGAAAATAAAAGACTATAATTTTTAACTTTGAGTTAAAAGCCAATTTTTAATTAAAAAATCCAAAAGCTAATTGTTGAATTCAATGGTTGATATACCATACCCTCATTTTTTCGAATAGACAATGAATCGCTGAGCACTAACCCTAACTCCAGGAGTGAAACTGAGAGAGTAAAAGAGAAAAGTATAAAAATTTTACTTTTTTATTTTTATTTTTTTGTTGTTTGGATTGAAGGAAAATAAAAGGGAAAATAAATATATTTTTTCTCATAGAAAATGTATAAATTTTAAATTATTATTTTAATTTTTCATTTTTTGAGTTTAAATTTAAATTTAAACTGTATTTTATTATTATAATTTTTTTTTCTCTATTTTTTCTCCACTTTGGAGAGAAAATATTTGAAAGAAAATAAGTATTTTTCTTCCTCTTTTTATTTTCCTTCCATATCCACACAAGGTAAAATTATTTTTCTTTTTTATTTTCCTCTCTTATTTTCATTCAAACCAACATAGGGTATTTTTCAAAAGACTTAATGTATATTTTCTGTTTTAAATTTAACATTATTGATCATTTTGCCCCTTAATTTTTTAATTTGGCAAATTAAACTCTTACATTTATAAAATTAGAGCTATTGAACCATTGCAAGAGAATAGAAAATTGTGTGTAAAACACGCATCTAATAACTCTGACTTATTTGCTGACCTATAATACTTTTTTAACTATTTATTGTCAAAAGACAAATTTACCCTCATCATTTTCTATCATGTCCACCTCATCCTTCTCTCCATCGAATCTGTGAATGGGTGTATTACAAATTTACCCTCATCATTCTCTATCATGTCCATCTCATCCTTCTCTCCATCAAATATGTGAATGGGTGTGTTTTAACTTTTATGGCATCATTTCCATACAAACAAAAAATAACACTCTCTCTCTCTATAATTGTTGTAAATTAATTTCATTGTCCTTCTTATTATCTATATTTTTCATTCTCACATTTGTCACTGATTTTTATATCTATAGTCTCTCTCTCATATTTTTCATTCTCACATTTATAACTGATTTTTATATCTATAGTCTCTCTCTCTCTGCCCTAAAAAGAGGCACTTATTTTCTTCGTAAACCCCTTTGCTTATAGCAAAGAGCCTATCGATTGAACAGAAAAAGTGGATTATCAAATACTATTAATCTTTTTCTAGTTTTCCATTTTCATTTTCTCTCTAAAAATGGGTTTCACTTTACTATATTTGTTTGATTAGTTTCTAAAAAAAAAGATGATTTTTGGTTTTATCTTGTTTCAATGAATGGTTGGTTCTCAATAGTTTTATACAAGAATAAAACTTTTTTTTAATCAAGATTCAGTTTTCAATTCTGGAGATGGATATGGGTTTTCTTCACATTTTGATTGATTCGAACATGTATTAATTATATTTGTGTTTAGCCTTTGATATTGGAGGTTTTAATTTCCCATCTTCTAAGTGGAAAAGTTTAAAATCCATTTTTTTTTTGTGCATAAGAGATTGTAATAATTTTTTATTCTAAAATTACCCTTAATAATCTATTGATTTTATAATCAATATAAACGGTACAATTTTTAAAATTTATGAACTTTATTAAATTTGTGAATTTAAAAATCTCTCGGTCAAGAGGAAACCTAAAACTCTAATGATAGACAGTACTGGAAATTTTCTGAGCCAAATCGCTTATATTTCTCGCTACTTATAACCACGTTTAGCAATTTCTAAGTTAAATTGTATGAAATTAGTTAAAATTTAGCAGTTGATTTAGAGGTATAGGAGTTAGGATAGGATTATTTTTACTCTTTTAAATTTTTCTCACATTTTTATTATCTAATTTTAAAGCATTTATTATACATTGCAAGTTGGTTTTCATTAATTTTTTCTTAAACTATATATATGAATTTTAAATAAATAAAAGCAAAGTTTTGTCTGTATTAAGTATTAGTATCTCTTTATTGAATTAAAAAAAAATATATATATAAGAATAATATTGGTAAATATTTTTTATATATTTTCTAAATTTAGAAGTATGCATAAATTGTGAATTCTTGAGAGTTATAGAAGTATCTTTTCACACATACCATTAAATTTCTCTTTTATCCAATAAAAATAGACGTTGAAAATATTGATGAATAATTCGTGAGATTTGCAATTAAGTTTAACTTTTTAGTCATAATCTAGGTGAAAATATTAGGATTAAAAGCTTCATAATTGAGAAAAGATTTTTATTTATGATATAATTTCAAGAATCAAACCTTACTCAATAAGGAGAGTAATAAATCTACTTACCAATCAAGATTAGTTTGGATCTATTTAGTTTATTATTCTGAAAAGTGGAAATGATGAAATGTACTTTTTAGAATATAAGATTTCATTTTTTTATTTATTTCATAAAAAAATTCAAATTTTTTTTAATTATAATATTTTTTTGAATTAATTAAAGTTATATTGAAATGAAATATAATTTTAAAGTTTTTATTAAATTTAGAATAAGTTAAAGTTGTATTGAAATATAATATAATTTTAAAGTTTTTATTAAATTTATTTTATCATCTATAAAGTACATCTAGAGTAAAATTCTTTCAATTTAAGTACTTAATTTTTCATCCTCTTCTGTTTTATTTTGAAAAGTAACCAAACATGTTTTATTAATAGTTTTGCTCTTACCTCTTGTTAGAGTTAAAATCTCTTTAAATTTCACCATCTAATAGCATATATATTAATATTGGATTCGATATTTTTATATGTTATCGGAGTCAGATCTGCACCCAAATTTTCATGTGCTCTTTACAAACATTTGTTAGTAAGAGTTAATACATATGTGAATCTGAATCTATTTGACTTCTAATCTGTTTACATCACATTCTAATTAAAAGTCTAGTACATATCAAAAAAAAAATATTAAAATTAAAATTATTTTAATCTCATCACTTAATAATTTAAATTTTTAAATCGATTTCGAGATTTCTTATACCTCTAAATAATTATATATTATAATCTAGGATTCCTTGTACTGAATGTTTAATTTATGCTTATCAAGGCAATGTGAATGCACTCATCTCCATGATACTTTTTTTTCTTTACAAAGGGTTGTCAAAAGTAAGAGAAAAAAAAATGTTATTATTCTAAACTATGATTTATCAAAAATAATTTTTCCAATATATTTTGATCCAATATTACTAAATTATATATTCACCTGCAGATTACAAGTTCAAATTTCAATCCATATGTTATTAATTTAATGGGAATTTTTATTTCATTATCTTTGATGATAGTATGGTAATTGATTTAAATTACATATTGAGAGAAATGCTGTTGAAGAAGAAAAAACTAAAGAAGAGGACCAAAAAATTAAATGAAAATTTTAAAGATTAAAAGTGTAGAATATACTGTAATATACCCCTGAAATGATCAAAATATCTAATATTGAATTTTTTTAAAAATAAATAAATAAATAAAAGTGTATTTTAGGTCATTTCTCATGAGGGTTTTATCCAAAATGTTTATCACATATAATCCTTTAATTGGGACCATAAAAGCACAGGCCAGGACGTACTGTCATGTCCTTATGGTTGAATTGCATATTCTAGTCAGCCAATATGATCCAAACTCTGCATTGGACCACTATACACTATATCTACATACATATATCCCAAACAAAAATATCAATACTTCAACTCTGTTAATGCTCTTTCTAATTCCTTAGCAGATTCATTGCTTTTGCTGAATTTTGTGCAGACAAAACACTTTTTATTTCTACACTATTCAGTCTCTGATTTTATTGGCTCATATTGTTTTAACAATCAAAATTAACCTTTTCATTATGAAAAACAAAACAAAATAAAACATCCTTTTCTTCCCTTTGTTGGGGATTTTTGGAGAATGAGACAGACATCTTCTATGATTACTTTATTACTGGGTGTTCTTTACAGGTAAAAATGTGGGAATTTTAGTGCTCAGCTTTTGTTAGGACTTGCAACATTTTCAAGTGAAGTTAGAATGATTCAAATTAAACTACTTCTATGATCTCATGAGCTAAAGGTGAAAAAAAAATAAATTTGTGAACCATTGTTTTCTTTTAGTTTTACAAAAGGCATGTGGATTTTTAATTATAAGGATAGTGATTGGTAAAGATTTTGGTCATTTTTTTCTTTGTCTCAAGTTTAATTATTGGAGTTTGACTATAAATAAAAATTTTTTCTCATTCATGAATCTTTTAACGAATGTAATATAATGTGCAAAAACTGATTCATGATAGCACTTTTCTGAGAAAAAAAAAAAGATATATAAATTTTTTATAGACTCATGCTTTTATTTGATAAATATATATATTTCATTATAATTTACAAATAAATATATATATTTCATTATAATTTACAAATAAATTCCAAAAATTTTTATTCTTCTCTTTTACATTTATATTTCGGCCCTTCCAAATTTTGAAGTTTGAAAGCGCTATCTGATAGATATATAACACTATCAACATGCTTTACAGAGATGCACTTATTGTTAATTTTTTTACTTGTAAGTATCAAATAATATTAAATTAATACACTAAAATATAATTTTTGTCTTAGTGGAAGTAAAAAATTAGAATTACTTATTTAAATATTCAAAACGGTATATATGTATTAAGAAATGATATTGGTAGAAATAATTGGTCACAAAGATTCAAAGAATGAATATTATAAAATAACTGATGAGTCCCTGCTCCTAAAAGCAACCAAAACAATGGAGGCAAGGGGATCCTCTTTAACATTAAAATACTACTAAGAAAAAAAAAAGGCAATAATAATGCAGATTAAAATAATGGGTAGAGCTGCAAGGGACATGTGCTCTTTTGATTTTTAGTGGGTGAAGAAGGTTTTTTTTTTTTTTTTTTTTTTTTTTTTTGTTAAAAAAAAAAAGTAGAAAATACATACACCCTAAGCATGGCATTATGTGCATGCCCATGTATGTGTAATATATATATATATATGTGTGTGTGGAATAGTTAATGCAGGGTTTGTATGACAATCATCTTGTTTGTGTTATTATTGAAAAAAGCACCAAAATAAATATGTTGCTGAATTATAAGCCAAATACAAATTGATTTTAAAGTAAATTATTATATATTTTAAATTTAAAAATTTTAAAATATATAATTAAATAATAGTTTCATAGGTTTTTTTTTCAAAGTACTATATAATTAATAGAGACAGCGACTAGGTCGGATTGAATTGAATCATTTTGAATTATAGTTATTGTTGAGTAGAGTCATTTTGACTATCATTTTTTCAAGCAGATTTGATTTGGATCATTTCATATTGTGTTCGAGTTTTCAGTGAACTGTCAATTTAATAATAAAAAAGGATTTCAAATCGTATTCAGATCACTTTTATATTTAACTTTGAAAATAAATTTTTGGATTGCGTCAACATAAAATCTTTTATAAAAGTAAAATTTTCATATAAATATAATATTTTAAAAATTTAATAATAAAAATTAACACTACCATTTTAAAATATCCTATATACAATTTAAGTAAAAAATATATAAAATATTTAAAATCTACTATTGTATATATAATTTTTATTTATATAAAATGCTATAAACATAATAAATAAATATCTTTCAATATTTACATATATAATAATATAATAATAAAATTATCAAACTAAATAATTATAATATATTGTAATATCAATATATTTTTTATTCGAGAAAATTTTAAAAAATTTATCAAAATTTTAAATTTTAAGATGATAACACTATAAAATAGAAATAGTTAAATAAATTTTAAAAGTATAATTATATAATTATATTAATCTAGATTAAGATAAATTTGATATTTTATAAATAAATTTTAATTTTTATTATTACAAGAATACATTAATAATAATTAATTTTATTTTATATTAAATATATATAAATTAATTATGTAAAAAATTGATATTAAACAATAAATTTGATAATACATTGGTTCAAAATGTATTAACAATAAATATATATACATTATTAAAAATTTGATTTTAATTTTATTTAAAAATAAATTTGATATTAAATTTTTTTTTTACTCTTTTTATTAAATTTTGGGTCGGGTTGGATCGGGTTTGACCTATTCGAGTCAGAAAATGACTTAACTCATTGGGTTAACTGTGATTTAAGAGTGTAAATAAGTCGAATCGTTCATGAGCAACTCGATATTCGACACGATAAAAGCTCATTTACGTTCAGATCATTTTATAAATGAGTCAAACTTGAACTTTATTTTAAAGTTCAATAAATAAATGAGTCAAATATGAGCAAAGTGAAACTTGA
The DNA here is from genome assembly GCA_947687605.1 of Reutealis trisperma. NCBI lineage: Eukaryota > Viridiplantae > Streptophyta > Magnoliopsida > Malpighiales > Euphorbiaceae > Reutealis > Reutealis trisperma. The sequence continues at coordinate 1,018,831 of CANTUT010000430.1, forward strand.
CTCTATTAGACTCGTGAACAGATCAATTATAAGCTCGTGAACAAACTCAATTAATAGGCTCATAAATAGTTTATTATTATTATTATTATTATTATTAATTTTTGCACTCCAAAAAATATATTTTAACACTCCTATAAACTTTTTACTAATTTAAATTAACTAATATATATATATATATATATATATATATATATATATATATATATATATATATATATATATATATATATATATATATATATATATATATATATATATATATATATATATATATATATATATATTCCTAATTAACATAACCTAATATTTTCATATTATATAAAATATTTTTTATTAATTAATATCTTTAAAATAAATATAATGCTCAATTTTATGATTATATTTTTTCACTAATTAAGTATTTTTACTTTTATATTAGTTTTAAGTATTTTTATTGTAATTATTTTATTAGAAATAAATATTTAGGAAGTTGAGTATTTTGGTAAATATAAATAAGTTTCATAGTCGAGCTCAAGTTTAGCTCAATTATAATTTATTAACTAGTCAAACTCAAGTTGCTCAAGTTGAACTGGAACTCGACTCGAGTTTTAAGCGAGTCAAATTTGAACATAATTTTCGAATTTGATTCAAAACTTGGGCTTGAGCTAAAAAAAAAAATGAATCGAATCTAAATAAGTTAAAATTTGGTTTGACTGAGCTCGTTTATACCCATACTATGATTTAATCGGGTTCATTCTCAATTTTTTTTTGGTTGAATTATTTCAAATTCTAATTGGGTTTAGGTCAGATTTTGATTTTAATTTTTTCAGACAAATTATATTAAAATTTATTTTAAGAAAAATTCATATGTTACAATTGTAAAAGTTCTAAAATGGTTCAATGATATTTTTCAAATTTTTTTAAAGATATTTGAAAATAATATTATGTTTAGAAAAAAAAATAATTTTAACTTTTTATATCAAACAAAATTAGTGATCGCATTAACAAACTAATAGAAAGAAAGAAGAAAGTGTGTGTGTGTGTATATATATATATATATATATATATATAAAGTAGTTGAATTAAGTATAAGGTGGACGTGCAAAAGAAAAGAAAGGTGATGGTGATTCTGATGAATGAAGAGCTGACCCCATGCACCCTGGAGTTATCTGCAAATAACTTTTGGAGTGGAGAGAGAGAAAGATAATCTTTGTGGGACTAATGACTTGTACTGTTTTCTTGTTTTGCTTTACTCTGTTTCTGTGTAAGAGTATGTGTGTGTGTGTAACATCTTCTTATCCTACTTGCAATTGAGTACTTTGTCTGTTAGAGAGAGAAGAAGTTGCCCCCAAAAAAAAAAAAAAAAAAAACCCAACATAAGCACCAAAGTACACCTTCTTACAGTCGATTCATCCGCGCCCTGGCAGCTTAACATCATTTATTGGGACTCTTTGGTCTCCAATTCGATTCCTGAAGTGGTAAATTTATAATATGTTGACTTAATTAGAAAATTCTTATAAGTACAAGTGTATTTATTAATTTAATAAAATAAAAATACAGAGAATAAATAAAGGATATCGATATATCATAGTGTATCAATATCTTAATTTAAAATATTTTGTTGTAAGGTAGCTGTATTAATTAATATTCCGGTTGAATTTATATACATAACCCTCTTAATTTAAAATATTTTATAACATGTTTCAATTAAAAGTCACAAATCTCTTATGGTAAAATTGATATTAATTCAAATTTCAATTGTGACAATAAAATCAATATTTAAATATCATATATAGTACAGATCGAACCTAAATTAGGTAGATTGATAACTAGTTTTATTAGAGGAAAACACTCAACTTAGTCTACCAGGTAAGCATATAGACTAATCAATAATAATATATTATGTTATGAAATAATGAGTAAATCTTACTTAAATTCAGTATATACACTAATCTAATATCATATATATGAATATAAAGATAAAAAAATAATGTGAATATTTTTCTATTAAAAAATGAATATAAGAATTATATTAATTAAAATATTTTATTAGATATTAGTTTGGCTATATAAGATAAGAATATGCAATTGAAATAGACAAAAAGTTTAATGAACAAGTTTATATAAAAATTTCTCTTCATGGCGTGTATACTTTGATTTTCATAGGTAGTCCTTTGGTAATAGTAACACGACTAGTAGTGGAGTAAGAGAATTTGCTAAGCATAATATGTTTCATTATCTTTATTTTATCATTCTAAATAAAAACAAAGTAATCTATTTAATCTATGAAAAAAAAATATTTTTTACAAAAAATCACAATTTTATTTATATGTTTTTATAAATTAAATTATTATTTGGCAGTTCTTTTTAGTTATGAAAAAACCTTTAATTTTACAAAAATATTAACTTATTTTTTGCAAAACAATAATTTTATGAAAAGAAAAATAATTTTGTAATTATTAAAAAATGATTATCTTACGAAAAATCATAATTTTTTTATATTCTTTCATAAATTAAACTATTTTTTATAAAATTTATAGGTATATAAATTTAAAATATTATTTCAATCATTCTAATGTTTCTCATTTTTAATTAGTAAAATATAATAGCAGGTTAATTTAATTACAATACTTTAAATATTTTAATTATATTTATTATTTATCAATATTATAATGATCATAAAAAATAAAATTTTATACTTTATTTTAAAATAAAATAATTTAAATATTTACCTATATAATGTTATTTATAAGAAAATTGTAATTTTTTTTTAAAAAATATCATTTTTTCATAATTGTAAAATTATTCTTCTCATAAAATTGTTAATTTGTGTAAAATAAATTATATTTTTATAAAATTAAAATTTTTTTCATAATTAAATAGAATAAAAAAATAATTTATTTTATGAAAAAAATATGAATAAAATTATAATTTTTTTATAAAAAAATTATTTTTTGGTAAACAAAGAACAAAGCAACCATAAAATATTATTATATTTCGTATCTTTATTTTATCATTCTTGTTTTTGGCTAAAAATCTCTCTCCCCTTTAAAACAAACACAACACCACCTTTTCTCTGACTTATCTGACTCCCACCAGTGTCGCCTCTCACCCTACCCCCACTTTCTCTTCTCTTCTTACCTTTGCTTTCCCATAATTAAACATCAATACCCACTACTTCTCTCTCTTTCTTCCTCTCTCTGCATTACCTTCTCTCCAATTTGTTTTGCAAAAACAAAAGAAACCCACAAGCCTGCCTGCTTTCTTGCTTGCTTTTGTCTCGTGATGATCAGTCATACAGAGAAAAGCACAACTTGGGCAGATGTCTCCAAATTTTAAGCATTTTTCTTTCTGGTTATCCACAATAATCTATCTATCTATCTAGCTTCCTTGCCAATTAGCTTCACTTCCTGTTCAAATAATGGTATGAGGCCTCTTTATACTATTCTTTTTCCATATTCAATTATTTTTTTGTTTTTCTTGATCTTACTTTGTTTTTTAATTTTAAAGAAGCATTCATTCAATATGATTAATATTCATATATTTTGCTATAGTGTTTGTGTTCATGTTTCTGGGTTTTTCTTTTTCTTTTTAAAAGTGAATTAGTTCTTAATTAATTAATTAATCATGTATTAATTAGATATATGGAGTGCTCTCTTAATTCTTAATTTTAAGGTTACCTATGTTAATTCTGTTCTGAACATGACTATTACAAGTGTTAAGAGCATACACTATATCTATATCAAACCATCTCATATTTTATATTTAACCCATATGAGATTTAGATATTCTAAAATGGATCTAAATATTTTTCATTTGAAAAGGAAAATTACACAAAAAGGAAAAAAAGCCTGAATTTACTAAATTTCAGGTAAATTTTGGGTTTTTGGATATGCAGGACTTATCTGGTTCAGGTTATATTTACCATGGAGGAACTGATTTTCTTGGTTGAAAACTTTTGCTGCTGTTTTTATGTTGATTCATTTCAATTATCTGCATAAATGTAAGTATATATATATTGTATAAATTTTTTTCAATGTTACATTAATCATATCTCTGTTTATCTCCTAAAATGAGAACTCTCATGCTCTAAAAACGCCCTTTATTTGAATCTCCTACTACAATTTAAGGTGTAATATATATAGTTTAAATCTTTTTACTTGAATGTTGTATATCTGTTTTAATTTCCCTGAGTTCAATTCCTCAGAAATTTATATGGTATCTTTTCGACTCAATTCTGAGATCGAATTCAAGCCCCAGTCAAAACCAAATTTACCAAAAGTAAAAAAATAAAAAGTCTAATTCTATATCCTCTCAATTTTTACCTTTTCCTATTAGCATAATTTTTTTGAGATAAAGGATTGATAGCTAGGGAGAGTGACAAGCAAAGAACTGAATTTAACCAAAATTCTTAGTATACCCTTTTGACTAACGCTAAAAACATAGCATAAGCTTTCTCATTATATTATCATTTAAAGGAGAGAAATGACATAACTTTGTAGATCTGCCAATGTAAAAATTGATATTAAAACATGATTTTTTTCTCCTTGAGAAGAGAATGGCATAATCTTACTAGAGGCTAGTTCTTATATCCTTAATCCAAGGTAAACTTATTAGGAATGCTCTTAAATGTACGAGTGATGTTAAAGGTTCAGCATGAGTTTGATTATCAAATACTCTGGATTTTGGGGTTCTGCTTAAAACAATAGTATTTTTGCTGTAATACAATGTTATTGATCTAATTTCTTTTCAACTATAGAAAATGCACGGAAAATGAAAGAAAGTAGAACTATGCTTTTCATGTTGTATGTGAATGAATGAAAATGTAGTACAATTTCTTTTCCTTTCTGATTTCTGTGACGTTCCTTTATTCTTTCCTTCCAAGTTTTTAATTTGCATATTCATAAAGTGGATTTTATATATTGAAAATCAAGCAAAAAATGATTTTATTTATTTTGATCATGTCCAAACTTACAGGCGAAGATCATCTACTAGCTCTTCATTATTCTATTCAAATTCAATATGAAACCCTTCATTGATCTTGAAGTGGAAGCCTCCTCAGAAAATGATTCTGAGGTTAGCAGCCAAGTAGCTTCCAACTTATCCACCCATGAAAATTCTGCAGGTCTCTCCAATGACAGCCTCACAAACTGTTCCAATCTCACAAATGCCATAGCTGCTCAATCTGGTTCAGAACCAGTTTCCCTTGACTTAACCCTTTGCTTCAATAATGATGAATTAGGCGGAGGAAGGGAATCAATAGGATTCTCATTGTCAAGCACTAGTGAAAGTAGTAATGAACCTGCAACCCATACTACCACAGCAGCTATACCGCGAGTGTTTTCATGCAATTACTGTCAGCGAAAGTTCTTTAGCTCACAGGCACTTGGAGGTCACCAGAATGCACATAAGCGAGAGAGAACACTCGCAAAACGAGCAATGAGGATGGGGATGTTCTCCGAAAGGTATGTCAGCTTGGCATCTTTACCTTTACATGGATCCTCGTTTAGGTCTCTTGGAATCAAAGCACACTCTTCGCTGCATCAAGACTTTGCAACACCAATAAGGCCACAAGATATCAGAAATAGTGCAAGATTTGATGAGGGGTATGTTGGTCTGCCAATCTTTGTGGAAGAGGATGAGGCAGAGCTTTTATGGCCAGGAAGTTTTCGACAGGTAGCTGAGGCAGATGATGCTCATAATTGTCAAAGTTTTGTACTCACAGGGACCTCGAATATGAATTTTTTCCAGGAAACTCCAGCAGCAGACTTGGACAATTCTACACCAGACCTCACATTGAAACTTTAAGACCTTCAGGAGTTAATTATCCGGACTTGCTTCAGTATTTCTTCTTTAAAATTCTCTCTTTGTATAGCAAGATTGTGCATGAGCCATGGCTCAGCTTTTATTCTTATAAGCACTTTCTTCTTATTTGATCTTCTTTACTTTGGTGTTGTGATATGTATGCTAATGTATAAGATCTTCACAAGGATTATTTTGGAGCTTCAATATTGCTTGTTATGATTTATATGATGCTTTTGATTTGCTGTAACTGTTAAAGCTAATTGCTTGTTTGGTCATACTTCTCATTTTTGTCACTTGTGAAGTTGTGATCAATCTTAATCAAGAGCAACTCATTGATGTTGAAAATCATTGTATGACTGCTTATAGAAATTAGTTGCAGTTATAATATAGTGAAAATCTACTCTTTTTTGAGCATTGAAAGAAGATTTGTCTCCGTGAGACTTGAACTTTATAACTTGCTATTAAACCGGCGTGACCCCTTGCCACTGGGCTAAGGCAAATTGAAAATTACTTTCAATGGCAGTAAAGCATATTAGGATTTGATGCCAGGGTTTGAACCTTTGCAAATAAATAAATAAATGAGCATATCTTGTTGGGGGGAAATTCATATGAAAGCAGAACTATTTTTTTTTAATTATTATTATCATTTTTTAATGAGCATGGGAAGAGAGAATGGAACACAAGTTAATGATGTTATATGGATGCACTTTCGCGCAGTTTCTTGGTTTCTTCAAATGTATGCTAAAGTATAGTGATAGAGCGCTTGTCTCGTGGTACAAAACATCGAGATTTCAAATGCCAGCATTCTTCCTCCCTTGAATAACAAAACAAAACAAGTCATTTCCCTGAACTGATTATGGAAAAAATACTTGCTTCTGTCGTCTCAGAGTTGTCGAGTCATCATGGATAGCAGTGCTTATTATTGACATGACATTGACAGCAATTAGAAATGAAAATTTATACCATATTTATGGGTAAATATTTGAACTCTATTATATCAAAACGGATAATATTTAAATTGACTGATTACCTATATTAAAAAAATAAATATAGTATACATCAGGTTTATATATTTTATATAAAATTTTATATATTTTAATATTTTATATAAAATTTTTAGCATTTTAATATCTAAAATAATTCTTATATTTTCTTAAATATAAAAATAGGTTCGAATTGATATAAATGTCTTTAAATAATTTATATTTCAACTATTAAAATTATGTCATTTTAATGATAGATTTTTAGTAATTTAATAATTTCATTCATATTAACATGGTGTCCTTTAGTTTAATTAAATAACTATTATATCTTTTATTATTTTATTAAAAAAAAAAGTCATTTCATATCCTTAATATATAATGTTAATTATAATTTTAAATTTCTTTTGTTCTCTTATTTTATCATTTTGTTCATTCTTTCTCCTTAATTTTTTCTTTTCTGGATTTCCATTTCTTTTCTTCTTAGAATCGCTTTTCTCAAATTCTCTGTAAATTCTCCATTATCAAACTTTCTATCTCCTTCTCTTTTCTCTCTATATCTTCTTTCTTTTCTCTAAATTTTCTTTTCTTTTTTCTAGATTTTCTTTTCTTTTCTCTATGCTTCTATAATTAAATAATTTTTTTAAATTAATATTATTTTATGATTTTCTTTTTTACTTCTCATAATTTTGAGTGTAAATATAACAAAATAATAGACAATTTTCTTGTACTTGAGACGCATGTATCTACTATCTAGATATTTCGTATTTACCATATTTAAAGTTAATATTATCCGTGACACTTATTTTATTTCTTTTATGTATTAATATTAATCCACTCCATTTGATCTTCACTTTTCCTTACATAAAATAATTATTCAGATACACATTTTAATATCATCACATTAAATTTAACAACTTATTTAAACACTATATTTTTTAAAATTTTAGTATTTATAACTCCATATCAAGTAATTAAATCAAATATTATAAATATCAAGTAATCAATTATCCTAAATCATTATATTTTTTTATTATATAAATTTATTTTATTTTTTAAATCAAATATTCTAAATTTACATATATATTTAAAAATAATTTGGTAATTATTTGGATAATAGGTTTACCTACGGGTTGTTCGAAATCTTATGGACATGGAGAAAAATTTAAAATTTATTACTTTAATGAGTATGAATATGAATATGGAAAGACATACAATTTTTTGAATATGGGTAAATATATTATATTATTTTACCTATGTCTTACATATTGCTATTCCTAAGCAAACTAAATAATAATATAAAGTCCTTTGCTCCCTGTTTTTTCAATACACTTGCAAGATTTCTCACAATAATTCTTGGTTTGGTTTTAGTTCGAAACAACAATAGAAGTCTAGAAAGTTTATGTCATTGATAGTTTCATTCTTTACTACTCCCATGACCTACCACTAATTTGATAATTTGAGAAGAAGCTGATGATCAAATCTCAACACGAAATCTGATTTTGAACTTGTATCCTCAAATTAAAAAATATATATATATATATATATATAATTAAATAACTAGTGTCTTAATCCAACAATAAGATAAAACTATTTTTCATGTGGGTTTAATCCTCACCAATCGACTCACCAGTATTCAAAAAACACAGAATTAAATTTTGAATAATTGATTTCATAATTTAAAAAATTAAAAAAAGTCTGGTATTTAAAAAAAATAATATTCTGAATTAAAAAGAAAATTGATATCAATAAAATAAAAAATTCAAAAAGTTTTTTTGATTTATACATACATATATACAGAGAAAATTTTTCAATTTTTAGTAATTGATATTTGCAATCTTTAATATAGATGAGACAGTATTTTCCAACATATAATTAATGTTCATAATTTTTAAGAAAGAAAAGATTTTTTGGGCACTAAATATAACAATTTTATTATATACAAAAAGTAAAATTTAAAATTTTTAGAGTGTATTTAACCGCTCCCAAAATTGTCTCTCTGCAAAACACTAATTTATTCTAATTTCAGTTTGAAAACAGAAAAAAATATATACATATGAAAAAAAAAAAAAAAAAAACAATTGTCAAGAGTCATGTCTTTTCAATTCCCCATTATCCTATATAAACACAAGTTTCCCTCCACCGTCAGTGCCAAGAATCCTTATAGCAACTCTCAAACTCACAATCACAGGTGTTTTCTTCTTACCAAAAACTAATTTTCTTTTTTCTTTTTCAAATTCGTTTTCTTTGCTTTATAATAATTATTCAATTAAAATTTTGTGATTTTCACTTTTGTTCTTTGTTTATTTAATTATTTCATCCTTATTCGACGTCTTAATTTTTCAATAAATTTTGTTTTGACACTAGATTTTTTTTTTCATATATATATATATAACTTATCTTATTCCTTCTTCGTTCTTATGATTACACATAAATTAAATTAAATAATTAAAGTCATATATATATATATATATATATATATATATATATATATATATATATATATATAATGTAAAGAAAAATAAAAAAAAGAAGAAAGAAAATTAGGAAAAATCATAGTGGGTATGATTCTTGAGATACTTTCCATATTTGGATTGTCTAAAATAGACAAGCCAGGTCGATGTATATATACATATATTTATATAATTTAATATTTGAATTGGTGGTTTTAATTTGGAAATATAAAAAAAAAAAAAAATCAGTCACATCATTGAATTTGAAGACATATATAGTCATATGTTCAATTGATTTGCAATGTTTGGCTGTCTGTTTAAGTCCAAACAAAACAAGTTCATTAATTTTATTTATTTCCTGTCTTTTTCTATTTCTATTAATTAATAATATTTATTGATTTCACTTTCAAAGAATCCTCTTTGTACTAAATTCCTACTTGGTTCCTTTTCTTGCACTTCAAGTTATACAATCTTAATTACATTAATTTATACTATTAAAATTCGATTTTTTTTTTCTTTTGGTTTTGCAGAGAAATTGAAGATGGGTTTTCATTTTCATGTTCTGTTTTTGCTAATTTTAATGGCAATTTCACCCATGTTTGGCCATTCATGGAGTTTGTTCTCTTCTTCTTCTTCAACAGAGACTGATCACCCTTCACAGAACAATGATTTTATTAGTGGTTCTGTGGCTGAATTTTCAATGGATGGCCTTAAAGATGAGAACGGAATAAAATTGGTTGAAAATGCCAAAAATAAATTGCGTGGTTCAAATTCTTGTTGGCAAAATTCTTATCAACAACTCTTTGCTGGCTGCTCACAGATTCTTGCTATTGAAGAGAAGAGGTCAAGATTTGCTTGGCATCTTAGTGATTGTTTTCAAAGAGACTCCGGCCGATCGCCTTTTCCTAATTGTGATACAAAATCTGCCATGATTAATTGTCTCAAGAAGCTAAATGAAAATGAACATAAAGTTTACCTTGAATTCTTGCTTGAAACCAATTCCATTTGCTATCAATTACAGTTAAGTACAGTGTTTTCCCCTAAATATGACAATGAAAAGACACTGCTTTGATACGATAGACATTTTATGTGTTTCTTGTGCCATCGATTGAACTTTAAATCTCAATTTATAAAGAAAATTACAAGTCGAGCAGACCTGACTTTTGTAAAATTTTTCATTTTCCAAATTCAAATTAAAGAAAATTTACACAAAGAAGAATGCCTATTTCATTATTCTATCAAATAGAAACTAATGAAAATGTTTTAAATTTTTTTTTTTCAGGTCACACTCATTCAAGCATAAAATGGAGAGATTAGTGAATGACCTTAAAGATTCAGCAGAATACACAACAGAAAAACTAGAAATCATACAAGAAAGAACAAATTCAATATCGAAGAGCTCGGATCATATTCATGAGACGTTAAGTACAATTGATGTTGGTGTTCAAAATGTGGCTCAAACAACGAAGGATGTAAAGAATCATTTGAATGTTTTATCTCAGCATTCAGAGGCTGTTTATAAGCAATCTAAAGAAATAGCAGATTCACAATCTGAATTGCGAGAAGAACAGACAAGAATGAACGAAAAGTTGAAGGAAGGCATGGAAACAATTCATGATTCTTACACTTATTTGGGCCAACAGGTGGAGAATTTAAGAAATGAGGCTGCTGAAATAGAGAAGCAAATTGATACAGTTGGAGAAACATTGTCTTCAAGGATGGAGAATTTGCAAAATTCGGCTAATGACATTGAAGATAAGGCAAAGAAATCTCTGAACAAGCAAAACGAACTTCTAGATGGGCAATCCTCTGCACTTAAAGGTCTTCAACTTCTAACTGAATTTCAATCAGAAGCACTAGAAGAAAGCAGGTAAACTATAAAACAAATCGTGGAAATGCAGTCAAACTCGAAAGAACATTCGTATTTCATTGGTATCATTGTTAAATTGCAGGAGTACTCTTCAAAGATTAGTAGAATATGGTCATCAACAACAGGAAGAGCTTATCCAACGCCAAGAACAGCTTCAACAAGTTCATGACCACTTGATTCAAAATTCGAAGTCAATATTAGCAGCTCAGGTTTGTGTTTCCATTCCATTCACGAGTAAAGTTTTTGTTGAGAGTTACATTACATGGTTTTCATGATTTTTACAGGAAGCTTTTGAATCAAAGCAAGCAAGCATGTTCATTGCGCTAGAAAAGCTATTTACCTTGCATAATGCTATGTTACTCGAATCGCGAATAATTAAAGCTTTCTTCATCTACGCTATGTCAATCTTTATCATCTACATGTTCACTAGCACAAAACAAACATATACCGTAAGAGCCAGGTTATACATTGGTAAGCTTAGTTTTCTCTAATTTTCTTTTCTTATTTTAGTTTTGAATGTTCAAGTTCGAACATAGCATTGTTTTCTGTTTATGTTCACAGGTCTTTGTGCTACATTCTTGATAGAAGTTGCAATACTTAGATTGACAACAAATGACATCGAACAACAACAATGGCTAATTAATTGGGTCAGGTTACTCTTTGTGCTTCTCTCATCCATTCAGTTTCTACATGCCATTTATACATACAGGTTAGTAAAACAAAAACTTGTTAATGGGTTTTCAAGCATTTGCTAGAAAATGTTATTAGAATTTATATTTTCTAATTTGAAGAAATTATTGGTAACTTGTGCAGGGACTACGAAGTTTTGAACCATCAAATGATATTAACATTAATCGACAAGGTTAATGCTATGCAAAGAAATGAAGAGTTGTCGTGGAAGACAGATAGTGATGTAAACTGGACGTCGTGGGTTGAAAATGAATTACCAGAAGAAGTTAATTACTTGGAGGATCCTGACTACATAATTCCAGAAGAAGTAGTTGCAGAGAACTCAATTTCAACTTCCATAACTAGAAAGTATCATCTTCGTTCTCGCCGCCAGCGCTAAAAGTTTCTCTCTTAAATCCTAGCACACCAGTTTTCTAACATTAGCTCAGGACTGATATTTATTTATTATATTGTCTGTGTTGTACCTAAGATTTTGAGTCCATAATTATCTGCCAAGTTTCCAGCACAACTGTCATGCGATGCGATTCTTCTTTCTACTTTAACCTGTTGTTATTTTGATAATTAATGTTTGTTCTCTTATTCATGTTACCAAAACAAAATATCGCCCTGCCAAAGTAAAGGGAGATTTCTGCTCAATTCACAACCTATTACAGCTGAAGAGCTAAACTTTCCTTTTTTCTTTTGGGGAGAAATTACGGAGCTAAACAACTTAAATATGCTTTTAAAAAAAAAAAGACTAATATTTACAATACAAGACTTCAAAAACCTCTACTTTTTGGAGGACCTCCACGCCAAGCCATGGCTTTCTGCCCAGCTTCATGTCCATAGTTATGGTGATAGGCAGGAGGAGCAAGTCCATGAGAGGCAGAAGTTGGAACCATCCAATGACCATGACCTTGCTGCTGCTGCTGCTGCCACGAAGGAGCAACATTTTGTGAACCATGAATCACATTCATTTGGGGCTGCAAAGGCACGGATGGCAGTGCAATTTGTTGATGCATATGAGCATGTAACATTGGCACTGGCTGTGCCTGCGGGTGTGAAAGCTGTGGTTTGTTTTCTTCAGGATGCCACTCGGGTATATCATCATCATCATCATTCCATGGCTGTATCGCAACCCCTATACCTTTATTATCCTGCCAATTACCTGAAGATGGAGCACTAGATACTGGTTGTCCATATCTTTGAACAAGCTGCCTCATTTGATCTACTGGACGAGATGGTGTTTGGGAATGTGCGTGAAAAGGGGTGACTTGGTTGGAAAACTGCGTCCTTGGTGGAATAGAGCCCCTAGAAAAGTTGAACTCAGGTAAGTCATCATCATCGCGATTGGCGGGCGGGCCAAATCCAGGTGGTAGATCATCATCATCATCGTCAGGTTGGGAATTAGTAATGGCAGCAGATCGCCCATGGGAAAAGGTCTGCTTAGGTGTAGTATTAAAATTGACATTAGAATCCTTTCCTTGGTGTCTCCTAGACGTGAAGTGTTGCTTTATTGAATTGTGTTTAGGGTGTGATGCAGAATTGGGTGATGCTGTTGATGTTATTTGAGGTTTTCTCCATACAATAATACCAATTAGACCATTATCAATAGCATTAAGGGTCTCGACTTGGTCCTTAGGGAGGACCTGGCCGAGCATTTCACTAGTCTTCGAATGAGGTGGGCAAAAATAGAGTTCCACTCCAGGAGCAGGCTCACCCAAACCCACCCTCCCATCCATAACATATGAATCAGCCACCTGCAAGTAGGCATTTTTAGCCACCAGTTACAAGGAAAATTGCAGCCCAGCAACTAAGTAAATAAGAGTTTCAACTTTGCTTTACCTCACTGAGACTTGCACGCTCACTATCTGCGGACCCCTCCTTGCAAACAAAGTGCACAGCCTGCAAAAGTAATAATTGAATGTCATCAAAAAGTTCCAACTATAGGAGACAAAATAAGACCCTGCCTATCGCATACAGCATAAAAGGCAAGTGGAACGCTCCCAGACCCAGTCAATTCCATTATTTTCCTAGTTACACCAAATTAGAAACTAGCCAAGTTTGTATTCACAAAAATGTCTCAGGCTTGCCTTGGTTTCTCCATTTTATAAAGAAGTATAAAAGAGAAGCATTCTTTTTGAGGTTGATTAGCATCTTAAGATACAGTTTCCAAAAACTATCCAAATTCATCAATAGATAAAAGAGTTGGCCCCTGTTCATTCTAATCCGGCAGGAAACCATTCGGCAATCTGCCTGTGATGGTAATATGAGTTTAAATTAGTCATGCAAATCACATCATTATTAAATAGAATTGGGGAACAAGACTTCCTCCAAACCGAAAATAAGGAATTAAAATTTCCCTAGACAATTCATTGTTCGTTTCGTTGATGTAACCCCCAATTTAAACTTCTCTCGGGCAAAGAGTTTGTACAAACTCTCATTAGCCTAACATAAATGCATTGACCACCGTTGCAAACACCTCAGACTGATACTGCACTGTAGCTGGGATCAACAGAAAGGCATGGAATGTCATCCCTATTTTGCAGATAGCAGTAACATAACCAAAATTTAGTACGATGACAAGAAACTTGAGATACCATGATGGCACGGCTTCGGGACATTGGAAGCTCTTGGAGGAACTTCTCAAATGCATCTAGTCTTACTCTCCCCTTTATGTCCACACAACCTGGCCAGTCTTCTGCAGAAGTCTTTTCACCACTACAAATCAAATCAAATACAGAAAAATATAAAATCAGATCCATAATTCAATGACAAAAGCATATCAAAAAATCACTTTAACAACAAATTTAAGATGGAGATTCAAGAATCGTGCTTGCTATCAGCATTATACATATATTTAGATGATAGAATTCAGCACTTTTTCAAAAATCAAAATGCAATAATGATCCCCAAAAAAAATGAAGGGCATAGTAAACACTTCAATCCTATATCTCATTAAAATATAAATAAACAAAAAACACCAAAGAAGGTGGGCAACTGTTAGCAGCTTGGAACAACTTTATCATGATTTTGTTTTTATGGGATACTTACCTTTTAAAATGGCCAATAACAGAGGCCGTGGCTGAAATATTTAGCTGAAGTAAGCCTTCCCAAACAAGTTCACCCTTGGGTATGCCAACAGGAGGTGCTGCTTCTGATTCTACATGAGTTTCCAAGGATTTCTTGTCAGCATCTGATTTGGTGTTTTCAGGTTTACCAGAGGTAGTATCATCAGGTTTTCTTAGAGTTGCATCAGAAGACTTGGATTCTGAGCCAGCTTTTAGGTTGTCCTTCTCAGAGACAAGTGCTGTTTTTCCAGTATCCACTGGTATATTTTCAAATGGTGGCTCTGCATTAAGAGATTCCATAAACTCATCAAGTGAAACAATTGGAGGAAGAAATTCTGAATCTTTCAATTCATCATCCACCATGAGCCCTTGCATCAAATCAGTCCCTTCACTAGAAGGAATCATGAGAACATTCTGGTCCTCCGAACTACTCTTTTCACTAGCAGTATTTTTTCCTTTGTCCTTCATTTGATCAGGTTTCGAGGGAGAAGAGGCTTTTTTCTCCTTTGGTTTGGGTTGTATCCGAGTGAGTGAACTTGCCCCAACAGCAACCTCCACGGAGACACTGTCCTGTGGTTCAACTTCAACTTGGAACTCACCCTTGTGCGTTTTCTTCACCAAACGTCTCATATCAACATCTGTATCAGGCAATACCACCATTTGGGCAAGCTCCTCAGCTTTTGCAATCCGCCATTCAGAAAGTTCCTTAGATGCAAGCTCCTCTGCGGTCATAGAGCAGAGTTTATCAGGGGGGATTTCTCCTGACATAACCCTTTCTCTCAATTCAGGATTATTACGATCCTTCAAATTGAATAAAAGAGACCTGCCTTTCTCCTTATACTTCTTGTTTACTCCACCAAATAATTTGTAAAGTTCTGCTTCAATTTTAGATGCCAAAATTTCGGGTGAAGGAAGCGCTTCTCTGCCACTGTCCCTGCTAAAATCTTCCATATCTGGCTGTTTTTGGGCTGCTTCAAAGTCCTGTTTTCCTGCCACACTCATGTCAGTCTCCAATACCCATGACAACCCATTTCCCTGCAAAAGTTCATCTTTGACAAAAAAGCTGTCGCTAAACGAAGCATCTTCATTGCGTAAATTAATAGTTGACTGACAGTTCTGACTATCATTTTTTGAGACCTGTATATAATCACCAGTATTGTTAGAAGAAATTTCTTGAGATGTACTTTGACCACCATTACACTTTTGGGCTACAAGGCCTTCCTCAGTGGGCACAGATTCCTTGTGCTTGACAGAGACATGACTGGCAGCATTAGAATTACTAGAACAATGTCCAGAAGGTTGAGAATTCCCCTGCATTGGTCCTTCAGTATTAGCAGCATTGTTTTTTGAGTTATTACCCTCACTTGAAGCTCTATCCTGCTGCTGCAAAACCAAAGCTAATGCAGCTGCCAATGACTCTGTTAACTTGGACCTCACAGATTCAGATGACTCATTTTGAATCCTTGGAGATGGTTGTCCACTTTGATTTTTCTGAACTGATAACTGCTGTGGACCAGCTTTGCTAGAAGACAATCTCTTAGATGGTGCTTGCACACGCTGCAAACCAGAAGTGTTGGAAATAGACTGCGATTGCATTTGCACTAGTAATTTGTTTGGACTAGATATTGGCTGCAGCCATGGCCTATGTTCCATATGTGCAACCCGCTTGTTAGGCATTGATAACTTCTGCAACCCATAATTGTTCGATGTTGATTCAATTGGTGCCTTTCGCTTGCTCAACATTGACATTTGCTGGGATCCCACATTGTTCAGAATGGAACTGGATTCCATTTGTCCCAGTTGTGTACTAGACAACAAGAACTGTTCTGGCATCAGATTGTATGCCTGTGGATTCATATGTCCCATTTGCAAATTCAATTGGGGAATCTGCTGCGATAGTGCATCAGCAGACCCTGGCCCCATCATTCCCATGTGCATATTTGACATTGACATTTGCTGCAATGCAGGGCCATTAATCCCAGGCCCCATCATACCCATTTGTACGGTTGAATCCAATTTATTTGAAACGGGTTCAAGCTGACCCATTTGAATACTCTGTATTGGCAATTGCTGTGACACAAGATTGTTTGACATGCTAGACTAAAACCAGGAAACATATGCAAATAACAACTGAAAAAAAAAAAAAAAAAACTTCATATAAATACATGACAGCTGAATCATCAAAGCAGTTGCCTAATCGACAAAAGTAAAACAGGTGAGTAAAAATTTTAACTAAAATGCAATCTACAACGCTTGAACTTGAAATTCACATGCTAGAAAGAATAATTTTAATTCAATTACATTTCTACGTTTTCCAATATTAAAAATTCACATGCAAAGCAAGATTTAAAAAGTAGAAATCAAAATTATGAAATTAAACTAACTAATGATTGCCCAATATGAAAATTACCAAATGTAATGAGACATGAAAACTACCTGTTTAGAGCCAATTTCTATCCCAATTGTTTGCAATCAGTAAATCTGCTTTTGGATTAGGGTTTGTTTATGAAAAAGATTGGATTTGGGGGTGTGTCAGTGATTTTGGGTTAATCTACTAATTAGGGTTTATAGTTGCAGAAAGAGAAATTCGAGACGATGGAGAGAGAGATAGAAAAAGAGAGAGAGAGGCGGTAGTAAAGAGATGACATTAGGATTACAAGAATATATATACATATTTATTGGAATTATTTTTGTGGCTGGGATCAAATAATATTTGATCTAACGGTTTATATTAAAGGAAAAAAAAAAAAGAAAAATTATTAGCTATTCAAACCTGATTCAACGAGCTATTTATTATCATTACGTTTTTTTTTTTTTACATATAAATGCTAGCTGTCCAACTTAAAATTATTAATTATTAATTAATTAAATATTATAAATTCTTATTTCAAATATATTATATGTATTAATTTGTTTAAATTTTAATTGAAAATTTAGAAAACACAATGATATAAAAAAAAATTAATTAATAAAATTACTTTATACAATTAGTTTTAAAAAATTAAGCTTATATTAAATTATCTCATTAAATTTTTTATTGAATTACAATAAAAAAAAGTTTTCTAAATAATTTTTGAATTCCATTTTTAAACAAGCCTTTGAGATTTCATGAGGTTCTTCAAGCCATTTTCATGCCATACATATAAATATTCCAACTAATATTATAGACAATACAACACCAAATAGTCCTCTATTTTAATAATTTTCACCATCAAATTAATAAAAACTCATACAACTACGGTGGATGAGTGATCCACAGCAGTATTTGATAATTGATTTATACTTGTATATTACTTTGTTTAGTGATATTGCAAGTTAGCATAATAGTATTAGAATTCTTCAATAGTAAATTTTATTTAAAGTCCAATTATTAGTTTTTTAATTGAAATTTTAATTTATTATTTAAGTGAATTTTATTTTATTGAATTCTTTTTATTGATTTTGTTGCATCATAATCCTCTAAAATTTAATTGGATTGAGCTTGAATATTTTAAATATTTATTTGAGCCAAGTTTGAGTTTTAAAAATGAAAATTCAAATGAGTTTAGTCAAATTTTGAATTTCAAATTTTATAATTGAATTGAGCTTTAGTTCAACATTATTTATACTCAGACCTAACTCGGCTTGACTCTATTATATTCCTAATACAAATTCCATGATCGTAATGGATAACGGATTCGCAATAATATTTAATAATTGATTATTTATGTATATTTGTATGGTACTTTGGTTAGTGATATTGCTAGTTAGCATTATAGTATTAGAATTCCTCCATTGTAAATTTGATCAAAAGTAAAATGGTTAATTGTTTTTTCAATTGAAACTTCAATTTATAATTTAAGTAAATTTTATTTCATCAATTTGGCTAGCAATAACATCATAATTCTTTAAACCAAAAACTGAAGGATTATGTCACAACTTGAACTTGATGGCATGTAATCAGCACTAGGAAATGAAAAGTATAAGATTTCTAGGATTTATAGTATGTCTGACTACTCGTTAAATGATAAAATTATAATGTGATAGTTGTAACTATTAAAATTTATGAGCCTATATTTATGTGGGCTTATAATTAAGCAAGTGTTAGAACATATTTGTACAAAATCAATTGGCTTGTACTAGCTCCAACACCCACTCACATATAAATTCTTTATACATTTTGTTATTATTTGATATGGGATTCATTTCCCAATACACCCTTTCAAGTGCAACTGAGCTTGATCTGTGGCCAATATCAACAGGTCAGTTAACACTTGCTTATAAATGGACCAGCTGGCATTTATTCTTCAGCTTTGATCAGGACTGGCATCATCATTAGTCTAATAATGGGGGACCTGAACAAGAATCCCAGGATCCACCCGTTTGGATATAAAGTTCTGATACTATATTAAAATCTATGGGCTCATACATACGTCAACTTATAAGTGGGCAAGTGTTGAAATCTACTTATACAAAACCAATTGGCTTTTATTAAGTCCAACACCAACTCACATATAAATCTTTTATACATTTTATCATTATTCGATGTGGGATTCATTTCCAAAAAGTAACTGCCACAAAACTAAGACTATGGTCCCATCTATTAAGCAAAATTGGCTAAACATGAAATCAATGCCACTCAGAACTATCATCTCAATCACATTTAATCATGATCACTGGTTCTTACTCAACAAAACATCTCATCAACTCAAAAGAAACTAAACAATTGATCAAATAATATAGAATTAAGAAAGTAACAATGCGTAGTTCTAGAGTTTATGATACAGTACAATATGAAATTCTACATAATTGAATAATAATGTAAACTTCACTGCCAAAAAATGAAATGTAGGAATACACAAATAAAATTTTTTCACGAGCTCATCCTGCAAACCTGGAGAAAAATATTGAACAAAAATGAGCATTTGACTCAATGAGTTATACAATTCACAATATAACATGCCATTCAAAAGTCAAAAATGAAAATACATATGCTTATCAGACAAACAATCACATAGTCAACCAAAGATAGGAATTAATCGATAAAAATCGCACTAAACCTCAAACAGGAGAGTAGATCCCTATACTTGACTCTCTGAATCCAAATATTGTCTCTTAAATGAAATAGGGCCCAGCCGTTACTAGCTTAAGCCATGCAGCTCTGACTAAACTAGCAATAGGTTTGGCGATGAGCAAGCCTAGTTGTCATACATCAGTAGCTCATCAATCATTATCATCATAATCAGATTCACATGGAACACATACATAACAAAAACAATCACATAGGTATGCCAAAATTCTTAACTTATGTTCATAATGCATACATATATACACATACAAACAAATATGGCATGTATATGTAGATGTAATTAGGGGTGAGCATTATTTAGTTCAAACCAAAAAACTAAACCGAACTGATTAATCAATTTGGTTCAATTCAGTTTCGATTTTAAGTGCAGAAAATTTTGGTTATTTCGGTTTGGTTCGGTTTTTAGTGCAAAAAAACTAAATAAACTGAACTGAATAGTTTATTATTATTATTATTATTATTATTATTATTATTATTATTATTATTATTATTATTATTATTGTTTAAAAAATAAAAAATATTATAGCATAATATTATAAAATAAATTGATTCAAAATTTGATTTAATTATGCTATAATATTTTTATTTATTAAATTGACGGATGCCTAAATTTTGGAAAGGGATGATGAATGCTAAAATTATGGAGATTAATATCAAATTATATAGTAAATCAATGTGATTTATTATTATTATTATTATTATTATTATTATAAAATATTTAATTTCCTTATTTACCATATTTAATTTCTAAAATAATGTGATTTGGAAAGGGAAGATGAATGATAAAAAATTATGAAGATTAATAGCAAATTATATAGTAAATCAATTTGATTTATTATTATTATCATTATTATTATTATTATAAAATATTTAATTTTCTTATTTACCATATTTAATTTACAAAACAATGTGATTTGGAAAATAAAGATGAATGCTAAGATTATGGAGATTAATAACAAATTATATAGTAAATCAATGTGATTTATTATTATTATTATTATTAAATATTTAATTTCCTTATTTACCATATTTAATTTTCAAAACAATGTGATTTGGAAAAGGAAGATGAATGCTAAAATTATGGAGATTAATAGCAAATTATATAGTAAATCAATGTGATTTATTATTGTTATTATTATTATAAAATATTTAATTTCCTTATTTACCATATTTGAAAAATTATTTACCATATAATCAATAGCAGTCTTATATGGTAAATGTAATTATTTTAGCATATTTAATTTCCATATTATTATTATTATTTTAAAAAATTACTTCCATTGACCATGCATAATTTATGCCTAATTATATGGTAAATGTAATTATTTTAGTATTTAATTTGGCATACAATCTTTGTATGATATTGTAATTAGTGAACTTACTTTAATTATTAGAAGGTTATAAATGGTAATATTCTTTCAAAAGGTAATTATAACAATTTTATTGTGCTTTAATATTAATTAGAATTAGATTTAATTTATTTATTTTAAATTAAGATTATTCATTATATTAAAAAATAACTATAAAAAAGTAAATATATTTATTTAATATATTATTTTACACAAACCTACCATTTTGCAAAATTCGGTTTTAACATAATCGAACCGAACCAAATCAATTTTTCTCATTCAGTTCGATTTTACATGTAAAATGGTTCGGTTCGGTTTATAATACTAAAAAATTTATTTTTTTTTGTTTAGCTAGTTTAGTTCAGTTCGGAAATCGAACCAACCAATGCTTACCCCTAGATGTAATATTAAGTGAATAAAGGAATGAAATGTCATATTAAACTATATAACTCACATACTATATGGGAACCTAATTAACTTTCCTCAGTTGTTTGATAACTTGAAAAACTCTGGAAATACCTATACTAGGTAATAGATAATGGATATTAGAACAAGAATAACTCAAATAAATCTGCAAGATTATACCTAGATTACTCTCAAGATTCTGTCAAAATTTTAGCAAAATCTTCCTTAAAATTAGGACATTACTCTACTGCAACAAGGAACTAATGCTTCAAATTAACATTCACAACTCACATCAACTAATCAAAACTCATTGACCCCTCTTGGGTCTCCAAACTCAATAAGTATCACAATTTCAATTCATCAATAACGTAACTATTTGGTCATTTATAAATAACGTAACTATTTGGTCATTCATGTAAAAAAGGCAATTTATGAACTTTTTTTTAATAAAACTATTTTAATAAAAAACCATTTAAAAATTAATATAATTCATTTAATTTTACATCAAAACTTGATAATATTTTCTATAGATATATTAAACTCATTTTAATACTTAATAATTATAAACTTTCAATTTTTGATAAAACTTTAATTTTAACTTATAAATCCTTGAATTCATGATATATCTATGTGTTGAAGAAAAATATATAAATAAACTCACATAATTAAATTTAAAGGAAACCATAAATTGCAAAATCATATATAAACACCATTTAATATTTTATAAAATTAGTTACATCCTGTACTCAAGTTAAAGTAATATAAAGATTATATAAATAAATTCATGAAAATTACTACTTAACGAATTATATGAGATTTTGAAATAAGAAATTAATTTCACTCATAATAATTTATTCATAGACCAATTTAATTCTAATAATATTCCATTACTTTATTTATTTTTTTTATAAAATTATTTTCAATTAAATCATAAAACTGCTAATAATTTCAATTAACCAACAATAAAAACAAAATTTATATTAATCCATAATTCATATATCTTTCAATTTAATTTCAATAACACAGTTAAAATTCATACTTATATATACACTAAAGTTTAAACATCAATATGGAAATCAAAATTTTGAAATTAACACATGAAATTGGATAGAACTAGGATCATAGAATGTGTTGAAAAGACGAAATGAAACTACTAAAAATAAAGTCCCACATGCCTCCGCTGAAGTCATGGCCACTGCCATAGATGGTAAAGCTGAAGGTCGAGAGCTACACCACCGATCAACTTGTCTTGATATCAAGAGTTTGAAAACATGGGCCACTTTCCCTTACTCGCCACCAATTGCTAGAAATTAGGGTTCAAAATTTCGGTGGCCTAAATTTTAATCTACATTTCCAGTGGTAGATCAATAGCAACATAGGTACCAAATTGAAGCTCTAGATGAAAGGAGAAAAATGGAACTGGTTCGCCTGAATCGGAGGTTGGAATTGGTGGATATTATCATTGGAAGCTCTTGGTGCTAGAAGCTTTGACCAATGTGTGTACTACCACTGATTGCTGTCTTCCACTGTCGTTGCTTCCTCTAAAGGTCGTCAATGAATGAGATATCTGCTGGTACCGATAGTGTTGGTCGGTGGACATCGGAAATGGCTTGGTCAAAGCTCAGCTTCCACTTCTCTCTCTCTCTCTCTCTCTCTCTTATTTGCATTCTTTCCTCCCTAACATAAAAAAAAAAAAAAATCTGATTGGTCCAAAAGGGACTAATTAGGCTGCAAGTAATGTATTAAAATCCATTTTTTAATAACAACAACAACAACAGTGACTTTAATTAACAACAATAAAAATTACCCTAGCCGTCTCTCCTTTTCCTTTTCTCTTTAGTTTTTTCCTTAAGTTTTATTTCTTAAACCACCACCGATCTTCTTTTTTTATCGGCGATGGTTCCAATATTTTCTATTAGATTTAATATAAATAATCTCGTTCTTACTGTCATTGCCACATCTATCACCGACTCCACTCATTCATTCTCTACCATCGCTCGACACTCCTTCTACTCAATCTCGTCTTTGTCTCCTTGCATCCGCTTTTGCCTCCTCATTGCCATTTTTACTATATGCTTGTGGTGGATTTGTGCTTACTATTGTTAGGATGATACTTTTTATTTTATTATTTTACATTAGATTGTACTTTATTTTTTTTAATGTTAATTTGTCTTCTAATATTGAAAGTTTTATTATGTCTTCCCATGTTGGAAGTTATTTTTTTCTTATGAATCTGGTGGCATATCTGTGCACTGTTGCATTTTAAATGCTCGCAAAACGGACAACAACTTGTTACGTTGTTTCACTATTGCAGTAACAGTTTTTCAAAACTAATTATATAGCAGTTGGATATTCTATTAAACATTTACGATCTGTGAATTAGTTTGCTTTTGTTAGAGTAGTTGATTCTATGTCAAGTCCTTTTCTATTGAAATTTGTATTCCACCATTAATGATTAATGAAATTTAAATTTATTTCAAAAAAAAATTAAAATTATTATCTACTTAAAATTTATAATTGAAAAATAATAATTTAGTACTGATAAATAATTTTCTTTAAGTTTTAACAATCAATATGAATCTATATTTTCTTAAATTTTAGAAATAATTTTTTAAATTAAATAACAATTTAAAATAATATGAAAATACAGCTAAATATATTTCATAATTATAAAATTAAAAATTTAAATAAATATGAAAATTTTATTATCAATACAGTACATATAATTAAATAATTATATCTCCATATAAAAATAAGATTTTCAAAAATAAATAAAAATTCAGATTATTACATATTAGTTCAATTAGAACTTTAAAGTGACAGAGATAATCACCATAAAATAATTTAAAACAAATAACTATTGTATAGAAAAATATAGTCTAATAATAAACATGAGGAATAAATATGAAAATAAAGATTGGGCCTCTTGCATGAGAGGCCCCAGCATAAACAAGCAGGGTTTGAAGAATTGGGTCATGGCAACAAAGGGCGTTGTAGCTCGACAAAAACACCTTCAAACTGGGAACTTGAAGCACTATCCAAGCGAAGTACTTTTTGAGCTTGAGCTTCACAGCAAATATCCCGAGCTTGATATAACCCCTATGCCCATTTCCTCCTTGAGCAAGTTTGAAAGGTCGAGCTCCCCAATATTCCTCACCACTCTCTAGCATTGCAAGCTAGGTGAATCAAGACAAGCCAATTTTACTAGTCAAGTAAGGAGTATTGCATTGACATCACAACTCACAATGGCATGACGCATGGCAGCATTAATGCCCTTCTCGTGCTACAGTCAGCATGATAGAAAGAGCTTGACATGGGTAGCGGCTTGCTTGTCATTCTCGGTGTTACATGATTTCATCCACCTTTATGATGAAGGCATGTGTTCCTCAAACTAATATGATGAATAGCAACTGCAGTTATAAACTAACATTCTCACCAATGAATAGGTTCAGACTCACCTCTTTCTCTTGCTAGAATATTCTTCCTCAAGGTTGATCATTTTCTTCCTTGAGAACTTTAAGAGATCAAGCCAACTTAGTCATCAGAGAGGTATTACCAAATACAAACTTAGCCCTTTAATACTCATTTGCTTGTCTTGCAGATCCAAAAAGCCAACTTAGATCCAAATTCATGCAAAAAAGACCTATCATCCTTCTTTAAAAATCTCTGGATCATCAATTTTGTTTAGTGACATTGCAAGTTAGCGTTAGAATTCCTCAATCATAAATTTGATTAAATGTCGAATGATTAATTGTTTTCAATTGAAGTTTTAATTTATCATTTCAGTAATTTTATTCGATTGATTGGCTAGCAATAACATCATAATTCTCTAAACCAAAAACTCACGAATTTATTCAATTAAAATTTTAAAGGGCTAATGTGATAATCGCGATAAAAAATTTAAAACTAAAAATTATTAGATATTTTTAATTTCAAATACATAATCAAGTCATAAAGCACCACGAAACACAGTAGAAGATTAAATAATGCTTGATGCATATATTATTATTTGCTAATCAAGAAATTAACTTACAATAAACTCATTAAAACTCAAAATGTGTTAATTACAAATAAACAGGTTCACAACCAAGATCAATAGATTTCTTTGCAGCATCTAAAACTAATTGAGTCTTTCTACTAATTTCATGCCATTTCTTGTCAGGGCAAGAAACATAATTCCTAACATCAAATACAATCCTAGCAAGTTCTTGAACCATCAAAGCCTCCTGAGGCAATTCATTAACAATTTCAATTTTTTCAGGCTTCACATTCCACCCAATGTGGAGATTTACAAATTTTGCAAGAAAAGTGTAGTTAAAGAAAGCAGAATCCTCCTGAAAAGGGATTATAAAATCCATCAAAGTTATTGATCCATTCGACCCAACAATTTTCAAATCCATGGATGAATGGGAAAGAAACGAACAGTGAATTATAGCATTTGTATTGTTTTCTTGATCTTGATGATCATAATTTAATGAGGCTGAAAAGGATAAAATTACTCCAGCTGAGTTCTTGGTTATGTCAGGTAAAGCAGTAACTGTGTTTGGTAATTTGTAATTTTTTGCCCATAAAATACTTCCAATGCAATACCAACCTAAATCACCAAGAGCACCAAGACCATCCATTTCTGGTTTTACTCTTATATCTTTTTGGAAAAATTCTTGAGGTGGTGACATTGTGGATGTGCTTTGAATCTGAGTATCACCATGGAACAATAAAAATTAATTAATAACTTAATATTACATTGATCGAATACCTCATCTAACAAAAATATAAATATATATAGAAAAATTGACATTGTGATGGCAGAGATGAGTTTTCAACTCTCAAAATCCTTAACATTAAGTTAATCTAATATGAAAGAGAGAAAAAAAAAAAAAAAAGACTAATTATGTACTATTTCCATCCCAAAAAACTTATCCACTATTCCCCTTTAAGATGCCTTAAAAAATTTGCTTACTTTAAAAATAGATATAAATATTCCATTTTATCCTTATTAAGTGAAAAAAATATAATAAAATTTATGAGTTGGCAAACAATTAAGATGTTTTCTTAAGTTGCATGAATAACTTTTTTGAATCCGAGAGCGCAATATAAAAGAAAGGCAATGATGATAACAAAATATATTTTTTTTTTCTTTGAGAATAACTTTAACATTTTTCATTTTTATAATTTTACTATCAATTTTAAATTTCGTAAATTTTATCATAATTTAGAATCTTAATTTCAATTTTTTAACTAACAATAAAATAAAAATAATATTATTTTGTTATTATTTTTTTGCCCAAATTATTTTATTATCAATTAAAAAGTTATAAGATAAATTGAACAATTGAAACTATATCAAATTATGCCGTTAATTTCTAAATTAATTGCCCTCTTTAACTTTGTTAATTTGATAAGTTATCACTAACTAAACTAGTAATTCAATTAATTAAAATTAAATTAATAAACAAAATTAATTAAATATTTTATTTATAAAAATGATATTGGGAGAAAAAAAAATAATATCGTATATTCTTGGAAATTCATGAATCATTTTGGTTTTATTTTTAAAAAAAATTGTGGTAGTAGTTATAACAAAATATTTTTTTTTTCTAAAAATCATGATTAATTAGAAAAATTAAAAGGGAAAAAAAAAAAGAAAAAGAAAAGAACAAAATAGATATGAACTTACAAATCCTATTCCACCAATGAGCTTAGGATGGGAGAGAAGTTCTTTCATTTTGGAAGTTCTAGGGTGATGCAACCACATAGTTCCATCCATGAATTGTACACCATTAGATTCACAAGCATCCAAAATATGATCCAATTCAACTATATCAAGGGCAGGTGGCTTCTCCACTAGCAAATGCTTCTTCTTCTGGGCAGCCAAAACAGCCCAATGGAGATGAAGGCTAGTTGGCAATGGCATATAAACAACATCTATCAATGGATCTTCAAGAAATTCTTCATAGCTACCATAAATTTTTATGGGTTTTGGTAATTCATTTTTAGTGGCAAATTGCTCAGCTTTTTCAAGCGAACGACTAGCAATCGCATGTAGTTTTGCGTTTGGAGCTAAGTTTATGGCTCTTGCCAATTTTCTTGCTACGTTTGCACATCCCATTATACCAAAACGTACTGGGTTTTCTTCTGCCATTTTTTCTTTTTTGGGTTCTTGGAGCTGTTTGTTTGGGAAGGAAATGTGTTTTTTTCAATTCTAGTCATTGGGTGAGAAGAGAATGCGTGGATTGTTTTGGACCTTTAAACTTGTGGATAGGCCTAAGAAAAGTAGGAAATGAGTTGCATAGTGGTTACCTGAGGGAGGGAATTGAAAGTTTTTTCCTTACACTATCCAATAGCACTTCACTTTATCTATAGGTTTTGTTATCTATACGAACGAGCGAATTGGATTTTCTTTTCTGAGCATGTATAAAATGTGAGATATAAAGATTGACCTTGCAATACTATATAAGTTTGTTAAAGTAGGCACAAGTGGAGGGTCTTATCAAGTAAGATAACTTTCTAATCATACAACTATGATATGTGCTGCTTCGCTACAACAAAGAATAAGGAAAGGGTTATCAACTTACGACCAAGACCACTTTACAAATGGTTAATCTCTCCTCTTATGAGAAAATTATAGAGTCTCAGAGGCTTCTGTCTTTTTTAAAGCTTACAAAACTTCCATAAGGTAATGATAATTCACTTACCGATGTAGTCCAATAAGTATCAATGTTATGATGGCTTCACTCCAATCAATTAGGATACTCACTTGGGATTACTTTGGACGTCAATCAACCCCCTCACTTCTGTTATTTTGGCTTATTATTCTTTCCCTAACTCGACCCCCCTTCTCGCTTCTCCCGCTAATCAATGCACTAAGCCAAAAGATGAAGCGTGTTATACTAGATTTAAGACGCCTCCTTCTCCTTTACATATTATGACTCTTATCTCACGTATTCGCATGTGAGCTCTAATCCAAGAGAGAAGGAAACTCTAAGCAATGAAATGAAATGTATGAAAGTTGATATGCAATGGTTAACTCATTGATTTGAGTCTTATCTTAGATTATACTACTACTAAAGGCTGAAATCAGACATCAGGCTCAACCTTTCAGAAGAGCAATTTCATATCATCTCCCATTCTGGGAAAACACTTTCTTGGCTACCATTGTCGCTAAAATCCTACTCTTCACGTAAGCCCAGGGTAATTCTTTCATAAGGCCTTCATTAATTGAGCTCAAATCAAACTTGAATTAATCCCTTTTTAGCTCGTGAGTTATCCCTTTAAATATTCAAACATGCTTAGTGAATTGATATCATGTTTAGGAATGCTAACCA
The DNA here is from genome assembly GCA_947687605.1 of Reutealis trisperma. Lineage (NCBI taxonomy): Eukaryota > Viridiplantae > Streptophyta > Magnoliopsida > Malpighiales > Euphorbiaceae > Reutealis > Reutealis trisperma. The sequence goes on from CANTUT010000430.1 coordinate 1,047,805, forward strand.
AAGGAGAAATAAAAGAATAGGAAAGATAAGCTTGAAAATAACTTAGCATTAAGAGCCTTGTAAAACATAACTGGCATTTCCTTCTATCATTTCTCAATTTGCATTTCATTTCAAGTTTTAATTGACACAAAGTATCCGAGATATTTAGATTTTGGGATAGAATATATTTTAAAAAAAAGTAAATAAAAATAGGATAAATTATTATTTAGTCCCTAAAATTTGACATAATTAATTAATTAATTTCTTATTTTTAAGAAACTAACTAATTAATCATTTAGTTTTGATTTAATCAGACTATTTAGTTCTTCCATCCAGTTTTTACATTTTTTTCATTAAATTTTATAAAATACCCTTGTATATATAATAAATATAATTTTAGTTTTATTACTAAAAAATAAAAAATTTAAATTAATAAAAGTAAATTTTTTTGTATAATTATATAATAATTATATTTAATATCATCAAATTATAAAATTATTTATTATTATATAGTTATTATATATTAATAAAATTAAATAATTATTATATAATTATATGATTATTATTTAATTTTATGAATTTAATTTTTTATTTTTAAATAATAAAATTAAAATTATATTTATTATATATACAAGGGTATTTTAATCATTTTTTATAAAATTTAACAGAAAAAGTATAAAAACTAGACAAAATGACTAAATAATCTAACAGCCAAAATTGAGAGATAATTAATAAATTTTTCAAAAAATAAGAATGAATTAATTAATTAAATTCAATCTCATATAGTAATTTGCCAAAAAAAAAAAAAAGACTCTTTTTCTTATGTGATTTTTATATAATTAGACCAAAAGCCAACAAAAAAAATACATTTTTACAGGGTGAAATTTTATTTTTCAAAAATAGCTTCAACTTCACTTTTTATTTACATATTTTTTTTCCTTTGTTTAAAAACCAGCTAGTACTTAAACCTAATAACCCATTAATCAATGAACTAACACATGGCCACAAACCTAAATCCAATAGCGTAACAATCAATGAGACAATGAACTAACACATTGATTTTTCTTTTTTAATTATTTTTTATTTTTTTTTAAATATAAAAATCTAAACCAATGTTGAAATGGCTTAATTGAAGTTAATTGAATTTAAATAATAAAAATCTTATCATATCATTCTAATTAATTAGCATATTTTTTTAGACAAAAAATTATCAAATATTTTACGTTTTCCTCAAAAAGAGTTTATGATTTTTTTTTTACGCTGTATTTGAAATTTAAGTACTAATATCATTAATACTATTAATATTTGATCATTAACATACAATATAATGGGTAAATAAAATTTTTAAAAAATTAGAAATTGCTAAAATTTAATTTTATTGGTATAAATTAATTTTTTTTCTAATAGATATCTTTTAATTAAAATTTGCTGGTGGACTAAAAGCAAGTATGCAAATATGAAATCAACTAGCCATTAAATAAATGGATACTCTAAAAAAGAAGAATTTTCAATTATGTTTCTATTTGTTTCTGATTAGATCAATATACTAGTAGTGTCAAATATTATTTCTAGTATGTAATACTATTTCCACATACCGAGAATTTGAAACAATAATTTTTTTCTAAAAAATAAAAAAGCAACCATCATTATATATGGCATTTGTTGAATAAGATTAGAAAAACATTTAATATATAAGCATTATTTGTTAGTACTGACATGTAGTATGAATTAGAAAGATAAATATCTTATAAAAGAAAAAAAAAAGAATAAATAATAGTAAATGGTATATATTACTATAATATTTAGTATCCATTTAGTATAAAATTAATATCTACTGCTGTTTATACATAGTGTAAATTTATAAAAACTAGCTTCTTCAATCAAAGCAAGCAATTGTATATCACAAAGTATCATATATATTCAATTTATAACATATGGTATAAATTAGAAACACAAATCTCTTATAAAAAAATAAACAAATAACAATAAACAATATACATTATTACAACATTCAATATTCTTTTACTATATAATTAGTAGATAATAATGTTTATACATAGCTTAAATTTACAAAAATAACTCATGAATAAAAAACAAATAATTTATAGCATATATTATAAATTAGAAACATTAATCTCTTATTTTAAAAAAAGAAGGATCAAATAATAGCAAACGGTACATATTATATAAAATTCAATATTCTTTTAGTGTATAATTAATATCCAATATTATTTAAATATGGCTTAAATTTATAAAAATAGCTCATGAATGAAAGCAAATAATATATAGCATATAGTATAAATTAGAAGTACTAATCTCTTTTATATATCTATATAAAGAATGAATAAATAACAACAAATAATATATATTATTATAAAATTCAATATTCTTTTAGTATATAATAAGTATCTAATACTATTTATTCGATACGAATTCACAAAAGATTAGTTTTTTCACATGGTATAAGTTGAAAGAATCAAACCTGATATTCATTTGATACAAACCACATCCCTAATAGTACTCTTTAATTTAAATAGTATTTTTAGTATAATAAAGAGTATTTTAGTTAATAAACAATAGCAAACTTTACAAAAATATGGCTTAAAAATTTACAAAAATAACTCATGAATCAAAGTAAACAATTTATAGCATATAGTATAAATTAGGAACACTAATATATATATATATATATATATATATATATATATATATATATATATATATATATATATATATATATATATAAAATAAAAATGGAACAAATAATAGCAAACAGTATATATTATTATAAAATTCAATATTCTTTTAATATATAATGAGTATCTGATACTATTTATACAACACGAATTCACAAAAGATTAGCTTTTTACATAGTATAGGTTAAAAGAATCAAACCTAAGATTCATTTGATATAAAGTGCATCCGTAATAGTACTTTTTATTTTAAATAGTATATTTTGTTTAATAGAGAATATTTAAGTTAATAAAAGTAGCAAACTTTACTTAAATCCAATAGATTCTCTATATTTGTTATTCATTTTGCTTTATTTTATAAGCATTAATGATTTTAATTTTTTTTAAATTTGTCCAATAGAAAAAAAAATAGTATTAAAATTATAGATATTAAAGTGCATGAAAACTTTATATTCTATTTATTAAAGTTAGAATAGAATGTAATATTTGACTCTCTAGAAGTAAAAAGTCAAACCAACTTTTTTTTTAAAGATAAAAAATTATTTTAGTTTTATAATAGAGTTTTATACAAGTAAAGAGTTTTTTGAAATGTTTTTAAATTAATTTGATTTATAAGACTCACACTATAATTTTAGCCAAAATTTAAGTCCAAATTGAGTTTTACGTGGAGTTATGGAGAGCTAGACTTATTAACTTTCATTTATTAAAGTTAATAAATATAAATATAAATAGAAAACAGAAAACATAAATATAAATGGAATAAATAAAAAGTTAATAAGTATAAAGAGAAAATATTATTCACCTGAAAAAATGAATAAAATAAATAATGAATATAGCCCCATAGACCTATAAATTATAGTTTGACCCCACAATTTTAAATAGTTGACAGCAACATAATCAATTCAAATAGATTCTTAGCACACGTGGACAAAAATAAATGAACATTGTGTATAAAGTATGGTGAGTAGGGCCAATTAAGCTTTGGTAGAAATGAAAAGAAAAAAAAAAGTTATAAAAGATAACAATAGAGGATAAAAATATAAAAGAAAAGTGAGGCTGAAAAAATGTTCTTTTTAAAAAATGGCTATCGTGTGTAATTTTTTCTTTTTTTTATTGCCATTTAGACCTGATTTTAAGTTCAAGCTAAATTGAGCTTGATTCGAAAAGTCAAAATTCTACAAATATATAACTAGAGATCAGATACAAGCACTTAGGATGCTGCGACTAAAATTAATTGGAATATCCTTTCGAGTTTGGGTTTGGAGATAGTCAAGGCCGAGTCCTTCCCAACCTAATAACCTGGCCAAATCGAAACTAGCCTTCATTGGTTGATGATTTAGGTTGAATTAAACTCATGAACCAGCCTATTAGACCATTATTTAGAATTGTACAAGCTGTGTTTGAATAGAAAATTTCAAATCAAGAATTTAAATTCGGCCTTTGGGCAAAAAAAAAAAAAAAAAAAAGAACTTAAATTCGGTTTTCAATTTAAGCCTTACACATCAAGATTTAGACTTGAAAAGAATGAGAAGAAACTTATGTCTCAAATTCAATAAAATGTAAGGCGTATTTGAAATGACCTCTTTCTAGTAGTCGTGTCAAATTTATAGTGGAACAAGTAGTAAGCCAAATTCATGTATATAATTTCCATTTATAAATCTGTCCAACCAATAGAAATTATGTATTCATGAAGCTCGTTCAAACCCAAACACTTTCAGTTTAGATCCACACTTGTCCAAATCAACCTTAAACAGGACTGTATTTTTTACTCAACAAATTACCTACACAACACTTTTAGACTTTACTATAGTGCACGTAATGAATACTTAATCCCTGAGCTAATTATGGCCATTAACTAGAGCAGTATAATGAGAAGTTTTAGCAATAGAATAACTAAGGGTATATATGGTTTGATTTCCTAGAATACTACAGCCACTGCCACCATACAGCTAAAATCAAAGCAAAGGCAAGAAAGGCAAAATAATAATAATAATTAAGAAAGAGATGATGTGTGTCCATGTCTACATGATGAAGAAAACAATCTATAATGAAAATGATTTTCAATAATGGCAATAGCAGCAGTAGCAGCAACGACAATAGTAGTACTAAATGTGATAAATTGTTAATAATATTAGCTGCCACACAATGATAGATTTAAGATAAAAGCATTGAAATAGGCGAATCAATCTCTACTGCCCCATCTTTTCTTTGGGGTGGCTGCTCTGAAAGGCTTGGTGGTTTTCAGGCTCAAGCAGAGACTTCATAATTGTCCCTGTACAGCAACCCAACATAACCAGCTTACCTGGTTTACACATTCTTAACCTTTAGACGTGTTATATAGTATCTAAATGCCAAAGCAAGTCAGCTTCACAAAGAAAACTGATAAAATATGATAAACCTATTAAAAGAATAATTCAAAGCAGATGTAATTCACTGATGGCTGCTACTCATGCCAGAAAAGGGCACCTTGAAATATGTGTACAAGAGCATTGCAGCCAGGGGTAAATTCAACCTTCTTACTAGTCAAAATCAATATTTCAACAACCTTCTCACTACTATTTACGTGTGCTGGAGAGGACAAAAACAGTGGCTCTGTGTTTGTTCTGTTTAAATCCTGCATTTAGAACACAAAAACAGGGTACTCCCGCATTCATTCCGGTTAATAGAAGTAAAAACTATGCAGTGTAAACCTGAAGATATTAAGCATTAATTAACCAACTGAAAGTTCAAAAAGCCACATTTTAGCTCCTCTAAATGAATGAGAGAGCCACTCATATAAAAATACATTTATTCTCTTCTCAAAATTTTCAATGTTTCAAACAGTGAATAATTTTGAAAATCTGCGTAACTTCTACATGCATGATGCAAAAGATATGTAGAGTTGCCTGAATATTATATAATTGTGCAAAGGAACCTGTGCTTTTCAGGTGGGAGCAAGCTGCCAAAGATTAACCTGATCAATCAATTGATTGCATAGTATCAACAAGCAAAATACTAATGAGGATCTAAGGAGTATGATCACCATGCTTGTACACCAGCATACCGGATTCAGTTGTAATAGAACGACTGGGAAATAATTTGTTAGCAATGAGGCAAAAAAAAAAAAAATCATGAATGAATTGACTACAGTAAACATTGTCACCAACACTCTTGATACATTCATTGTATTTTCTTCTTTGAAAAGAGCTAAACTGGAAAACAGCAGTCTAGGAGAAAAAAAAAAAAAAAAAAAAAAAAAAAGAACAATATATCTAATATGACAAATACATGTATCATATTTAGAAATGTAAACTAGAGGAGAAAGAAAGACTAGGCAAGCTTGTGGAGGGCTTTGAAATGCCACCGCTTGCAATGCATGATAGGCATTTCTCTTTATCATTACCGAAGCCACTCAATTGACACAAACTTCAAAATAATGAACTCAGCACTCATTCTCTCATGTTATCTTCTTTATCATTGTCTTCCATATCACTTATATCAAGATCAGCAAGCAACTCTTCCAGTGGAACAGATGGTACATCTTCCCCATCAGTCATTGATGCCATCTCTGAAGGCTGATATTCTCTATTTCGATACAATGACATATTGAACCTCAACTCTGGGTTCTCTTCCAGATCCCTCAAGAACTCTTCATACTCTGTGTTTGTCTTTTCACGATCATTTCTACCTCTTGATTCATCAACTTCCATATTAAGGGACTTCAGCATCCAGGCACGTGACTTCCCACGTTTCCTCTGGCGCTTCTCCTCATAGCTCTTCTTTATCAATATTGCTTCTGGAAGGACCAAGCCTTTGTACTTGTCCAGCTCAATATCATTGCTGTTGGCACCATATAGGTCATAACCAAGGGCCTGATCACCAGGTTTCAAAATATGGCCTAGATGTGTTTTTATATAGAAAATTGTATCGTTCTTTCCAAAATCTGACAAACGAGCTACTTGGGCCTCCGCTAAAGCATACCTTGAACCACCAACATTCACTTCATGAGAAATACTTTCAACATCTAATACAATATATTCCACAAGCTGCCTGCTAGTCAGTAAAGACTTGAAGGACGTCCTCCAGTACTGGTCAGCATCCAAGTAGCATTGTCTGAGAGTGAGAGGATCCAATAGAGCTATGCTATTTGTCACTTTTGTGCAGATTACAAGGGGGCCAAGATTCCCCAAACTAACTGCAACTTTTGGGGGTAGACAGATCAAATCTTCACGGCAAATTGGGCAGATTTCAACAGAGAAAGTATATTTATAATTATAATTGTTGCTTTTAGGATCATGGGACACAAGTTGTTTGTCATGTCGACTCCTCATTGGAGCAACTTTACCCAAAAATTCAACAAACTTAACACCATGACTTCGATTCCCAAAGAAAAAATCAATACCTTGATCCATTTGTTTGATCTTAATTGCACGGACTGCAGCATCATGCTTCAAAATCAACTGCTCCAAGTAAAAGAAAGTTCGTCTGTGAGAAACATGCTGCCGGAGTTGGACAGAAGCAACCCACTGATCAGGGTTAGCCTGCACCCTCGAGCAAGATTCACACATGGATTCTTGCTGAACAAATTCAGCAACATATGCTTGTTCCAGTACTGCACCATTAAGAACCTCTTTTTGAACTCTCACCCTGACCTTAATCCTCTTGGAATGTGGTTCAGTCCAAACAAATTCTGCATGTACAAGCCTAACTTCTTTCAAGTTAAGTTTTCTTATACAAAATGTTAACAACTCCCTCGATTCTAATTGTGCCTTAATCCAAGTCTTTGGTGGATCCAAATAGGTATTACACTCGGGGCAATGTATAATGATTACATGCTTCTTCAAACCTTCAGTGATGTCAACTTCCGCACGCAAACATTTAACACACATATTAGCAGCATTTGGTTGCATTGGAATGCCACATTTACAACATAGAACACTTCCAATGGTTTGGCGAACCATAAACATGCCTGTTTCTTCGGCCATGGCTGGTGAACATAAAATGAGAACTCCCATAAATATAATTCATTTTTTGAAACAAACAATTAGAATTGGAAGAGTTCAAAGAAAAGAACTGAACAACAGACAGCTAGCATAACATATCAGCAGCTAACTCATCAACAACAGCTACTACTACAAAAATCTCAAAAATACCAACTCAAAAACACAAAAAGCAACAATCCCAATTATTTTATCATCTTCTTCCTAAGTTTTTATGCAATCTTTCTCCAGTTGTTAAGTGTTTAAATTCTCAATCAAACATAACTATATCTAGGAAACAATTTACAAAAACATAAACCTCTAGTCTGATATTAAAAATAAGCACCAACAATAAGATTAAACTAAAAGAAATCACAGACTCAACAAGACAAGAAATACAAACAGAAATGACCAGAGGCAGAGGTATCAATCAATCATCTAATCAATTAACAAATAAATATTTTCTTTTCCCAAAATTTTCTCTGAAACCAAACAGAAAATTAAAGCAAGAGTTGATACCTGATCTATTTGAAGACAGAACAGAACAGAGAAATTAGGAAGAAGAAAGTGAGGGAAAATTTGGGAAACCCTCAGAGTCGGCTCTGAAAAGGTTAGAAACAAATAAATAACCTGTGCACCGACTTGTTTGGATCACAGCCCCATATCAAATGATTTTGATTTTAGGTCAAATGATTTTTGGGCTTTTGGTTTTTCGGTAAACCAAACAAGGCCCGAAAACTTTTTCTTTTTTTTTTTTTTTTTTTCCAGAGAATACACCTCTGTAGAAAATTAGTATGATAATCAAAGTATAGAAGTTCAAAAACATATGCTCTCTCTAAGGTTTTAAAAAAAAAAAAAAAGAAGTTGAAATGATTAAATAGTGAAAGTATTTTTCAATTAGAACTGCATTATTTGTTCAATTAATTAATATTTAACAACTGAGTGCATGTAATTATAGACTAAAATAATACAATTTGGTTTCATACACTAAAACCTTTATAAATTAATAATTTTAAAAATATATAAATTTTATTAATTTAAAAGTATTAATTAATCAGTAAATTAATAATTTATTAATTTATTAAAAGCGTACTTATAATTCAAAGGAATACTAATTTAATCAATTAAAAACTTATTTTATTTTATAAAAATATAAATTATTCCATTAATAAAAGAGGCTAAAAGTCTAAGAAATATAAATCAATTTATATCTACTTAATTTGAAAGTATAATTTAATTGTATTAATATTATCAGTGTAACTGACTTTTAAGAAAATAACAATATCCTCATATTTTAGAAAACTATGATATATAATTTTAGTAAATTATTAATTTATGATATGAATAGGACTAATAAGTTATGTAAAGTTTTCAAAAAAATTATTATCTTATTATTTTATTAAAATTACTAATTTAATTTGATAATTCAAGCTAAGACGCAAAAATTATTATTTAAAAAAATTATTAATTTATCAAAATATTATTTTATATAGATTTTACTGTCATATCCCTCATACTTGACTACTTATTGGTAAAAGCAACAAAAGTTTCAGCCTCCTTTCACAAAATTTTATTAATGGTGCCATCATATTAAGCCAAGTGTACATCCATTGGCAATCACATCACATTTTTTTTCCTGTGTAAATTGCAATGTCTCATTAAACATTTTAATTAGGGCTTAGATAATATGCATTACAATCTAAATACCCCTTATAACTCTTTTAGGGGTTTGACCTATCGCATTCAAAAATGCTTTGTCTATATGACCAAATATGAACACAGTTTATCCATACATTCACAAATTTTAGCAGCATCTCCCCTATACAAATGATAAATGGAATTACTTCATTAAATTAACCTAAGAATTTTTTTGAAAATCCGGCAGAACATCTCCTATAAATAGACATATTCTTCCATAAAATGGATTATCACATCACTACACACTAGGTCAACAAAATCATTTTTGTTATTTAGATGAAGGTTGTAGGTGATGGTCTCTTAGGATTGTGAGGTGAAAGTGATTAAGATAGAGGTGAAGTGCTTAGGATAGAGACTAGAGTGTTTAAGGTTGAGGGGGAGGGTGTTTGGGTGGATGTGAGATTTTATAGGGAAGGTATTTGAATAGAGGTGAAAGTTTATGGGAAAGGTGTTTGAATAGAGATAAAAGTGTTTGACCCTTCTTCAGTTCAAAGTGCAATCTGGATTTGAGATGAATGCATGTTTTGATATGCAATATGGATGTATGATATGCATGAGGAAAATATTTCATGAGGATGCAAAGATGCAAGGTTTTGATTATGGTACATACAACCTAAGGTCAGGATCTAGGTTTATTTACATGCAAAGGGTAAAGGTGGCTTGGATAGAGTACTTGTCACACTAAAGCAATGATATACCTAACCACATATGAGTCAAGGAGTCTCGTGTAGATTCAATAGTACATATTGCTCTTTACATCTTCGAAAAGGATCAAATGATTTATCACAGGATGGATGATTTCGCTATTAGTGAATAGACCGAAGGAGGATTACCTACTTGATACTACTCACTACCCATTGTCTTCCTAAAACTAGGTTTAGAGGTAAAAAGCCTATAAAAGTGATGCATGAAAGTCACAACAATGTTAAAAGCCAAACTTTTATTTTTAAATCAATTAGTAGTCCTTTTTATTTTTTATTTTTTATTTTAAAAAAAGATTCTCCCCAGTGGAGTCACTAGTTATGAGGCCTTGTTTGAGCATCAGTCCAATCCTCTAAGGGAAAATCGAAATACTCATTTGAGCTAGATCTCACGATGAAACCCCCAAATTCAAATTGATTGATTTTGAAGAGTCATCACCTTAATTTTATTTTATTTGGGAAAAAATTAAGGGAACAACCTAAATTGACTCCAATTAATATTTCAAATAAAAAGATTACTAGCCTCGAAATCAAAGAAGATTCGGAGGCTAGGTTTTCAGTCTATTTAACAAAATTAGTTTGGCAATGAACTTAGTTGTGACTCAAAACTAATTTCATGAATTATGCATATACAGTTAATTGGTGCATGACATTTATCCCATTCACAAATAAACAACACATAAAAGTAAAAGAAAGTAGAAAATTAAATCTAGATTACAACAAAAATCCAATTAGGGGATACTTCCCTAGCCTTTATAGGTTTTAGGGAAGTCACACATTTCCCAAACTAACTGTAATAAAATCAATGTATGAACAAAAAGAAATTAAATTAATGAAGAAGGTGATAGGGGGAGAAGTTGTTCTATTTAAATTAGACTTGATGCTTGATGAATCAAGTATGTCTGCGTATTCCTTTGAATATGAATAAGAACTCACGCAGTTCTCCCTTCTTGAGAAGGGGCTAGTTTAGTCTAGCTATTTTATCATATTTTGATTGATTGATTAAAAGAGAGTTGAGTTGATTGATTTAACCAATTGATTACCAAGTGGAGTTAATTAAATAAGATTCCAATTAACTACCTTAGCGAATCAAGAATTAGGTAATGAGTATTAGAATATAAATCCCGAGGAGGAAAACAATAAATAAAAAAAAAAGGAAAAGAAACTTACCTTGGATGGAGGATGACAATTAGCTTCACATGGCACGACAACTTGCCTTAGATGGCAAGTGGTGGCTAAGCTCGAATGGCAGAAAAGAGCCTTGGGCAATAGACTTGCCTTGAACAGACGGGTGGAAAGCCTTTGACTCATCAGGTAAGAATCAAGGAGAAACCTCCCAATTCGCTTTGCGAAGTAAGGAGCAAATGCAAAGCGAAAGAAAAAAGAAAAGAAAGCTTTAGAACTAGAGTGGTTTGCTTTATACAAAGGTTTTTAAACTTCCAAAGTTCATGATTTGAAGTGTGGAAAAGTTCTCTATATATAGGGGAAAAGATGAAGGAGGAATGCATAAACTTTAGATTTGAGATCACGAAAAAAAAATAGAAAATACAAGTATGTGTGACATTGCCACATAAGGCTGTGCTGCAACCATGACACCTAACCCCAATTCGCCTATTTTGCTAGTTTTCATTTGTTCTTGCTCATTTCTCATCCAGTTTTTGGGATATTAGTTGCGTTGTCTTCATTACTCAATCCCAAATGATTTGAAGGATAGTTCATAGGTCAAAGGGACAAGTTTCGATCCTCGGGGCTTCATTTCCTAGTTTTAATTTTGGCAATTGCAGCTTTCAAATGCCTGTTTACCGAGTCTAAGCACCTCTAAGTTCAAATGTAATATGAAAGGTGCAAAATTAAGAGTTCTCGCTCAGCAGCCAACACTTTCCTATGTTCTAATGAATCGCCTGACTCTCCTTTTGCATGTAGTTGATCTAGGAGACGTCTCACTTTATTATGCAAATGTGTTAATAAAGTCAACCTAATAGGGGTTGAATAAACACTTTCTTCCTTTTTTATTCCTGGTCCTCCCATTTTCATAGGGCCAACATCTTTCTTTAGTTGAACAATTAATTCCACCATAAAGTCTAAAGAGATTTTCCTTAATAAGTCAGAAAGAAGTTAATTTTCTTGAAATGTGATTTTCCTATATTAAAAAATTTCTTGCCTGTTCTTCACTCTAGGTAAAGTCCACCAAAAGTATATCATGTCCTATAATTGATCATTCTTTAAAAAAGGGATATTTATCTTCTAATTGGCTTTTTATTTCAGCTATTTATGCATATTCAGAATCTCCAAGATTATTTGGACAATTTAAAAAGATAAATTCTATTTTAAGTTTTTCTTTTCTATCTTTTACCGTTCTACAGGTCTAAATATGTTCACAATGTAAATTTAAATGGTCTCTTCTTTATCTAATTGAAAATTGTTTAGCATCATTATATACTTTTTTAGAAATTATATTTTTCCTTTAAAAATTTATCCATAAACTAAAATATGAATTGTAATGTTAATTTTTCAAAAATTTGAGAGAGAAATTAAAATTATAAAAAATTTTGAAGTAAAAATATAAATCAGATTTTTCAAAAGTCCTATAAAATTATAACAATTAAAATTAAAAATTCTTCATATTTAAAGGACTGTGAGATGGTTAATGACCATCAATGTTTGGATTATTATTTACAAAAAAAGTCGCATAAAAAAACAAAATATCCGTAGAATGGGCTGCTTAATTAATAGGCAGCAGTATAAAAAATAGAAAAATATGCTAAGATGAGTCCAGTTAAGCCCACGTGTTGAAGTCAAAAAGGCTACTCTTCACACTCGCTTTCATATCATCCCTTCAAAAATTGAATTATTTAGAAAACGAAATCTTAAAAGCACTAAGTTCACCACTACTACCAAAAAAATCAACAAATGTACTGAAAAAACTGTGATCTCTCTCGAATTCTCTCTTTCTTGCCGGAAAAATACATACTACTCTAATGGACGGTGACCGGCCTCACGAATCGGATGAAATTAACGGCTTTGATGAGACCGAGAACAAATGGACTCGCCGGAAGGAGGAGACTCTCTACGACGTGCTTCATCGTATGCTGGCAACGATCTCGGTGCCGGATTCTGGTAGTACCGCTGCATCGGCGCCTGTGTTGCAGCGGATCAAGACTTCTGTCTCCGAAAACGGTCCTCTTCTTAAGGATGCTACTAGAAACACTGGACGGAAAATTCTTCTCTGGACTCGCCGGGGCAGCGGTCTCCGGGCACTCCTTGTGCTCTCCGTAAGTACTGTGTGTTACTTTAATTGTTAATTTTTAATATAATTACGAAAAAGCCAATGTTTGATATAGTTATGTTACAGTCAAACAATTTAAACCAAATTGCATTAAAAATGTCTAATTATTGAATTCATTTATAGTAGACACTATGTAAGGCTTTAATTTGTTGTTTTTTAGAAATAATATTCATTGATTTTGTTGTATTGCAGTTGCATCATTATTCTTTTTCCTGTAATTGAAGATCTTGTTTAAAGGATTAGACTTGGCTGTGAAAACTGAATAGTTTTTGCTTAATATGCATGGAAATACGTATTTTAAGACATCTAAGAAATATGCAACTGAAGTCAGCCTGTTGAAATGTATGAATGGGAGTACAGTACAATTTATGTGAGGAAGGAAGTGATGTTCTATTATGGTGTAATTTATGTTCAATGAATAAGAGTTAAGACAGTAGCGACAATGTGCATAATAAATACAGTGAGATAGAACAGTGACCTATATCATAGCAGCAGTTACGGTATCAATTAAGGGATGAGATTCTTGCAGGTCTAACTAATGATTGTGATACAAAATTCTATTATTTACTATGAATTGATTCCTCTTCATGGTTTGGGGTTCATTAAATTTTGTGCTACTAGTGTCATATTTGTGGTATCAAGTGATGATTCATTCATTTCGTGGTGTTTTTCTTTGAAATCATTCAAAGCATCAAACAACTGAAAACTGGAAATGAATGTTAAATGGTACTGACTGCTCCATTGCTGTTGTAACAGCATGTTAAAAAAACTTCAATGCCTCAATATACCTGAAAGCTCACTAGAATTTGAAATTTTAATCTTATTTTTTCCCCCAATTTTTTCCATCATCTCTTCTGGATTATTGCAGCTGCTTCATATTAAGTTTTCATTGCTTTGTTATCAAGTATGGAACCATGTTTTCTATATATCTTCACAGCTTTTCATGATTGTTTATTTTCTAAAATCTCTGCAGGTTGGGACTATTACTCTTCTTACGCTGACAGGATTGCTTGTCTTTATGCTTTTCTTTCTGGCTGCCACTGTCAATGCCATTGTCGTCTCTCTTCTCATTTCTTTGGCAGCTGCAGGAGGCTTCTTGGCTATTTTCTTTGCCTGTGTAACTGCTGTATATATAGGGGCATTATCAGTTGCCGCATTTGTCATTTCTGCAGCAACCATTTCAGCAGTTGTAGCTGTCCTAATAGCTACAGGTAGAGCAAAATCAGCTTTTCATTCTTTACTATTTCTATACAACCCCAATTTTTACAGATTTTTCCTCTCCCTGTTTGACTTGGGTGTCCAACTCAATGAGTTTGAGGCCAGAATTTTCATAGAAGATAGCCACAGGTGTAGAACATAAGGACTATATCTCCTGGGATTTTTTGCCAAACACCAATCCCTCTCCCAAGAAAAGATAATGAGAAAAAATAATAAATTTTAGGAGTTCTTCACTTCTTTTTTACGAAGAACCTGACTTGAATTTATTTGGCTACCTTAAAAGAGGAAAATAAAAATTAAGAGCTAAGACTAGAATTATGCCAATCATGATACATTAATTCCCAAGGTCTGGAAGCCAATTTGCATGCTTCACTGTGAATATCTGGGGTGGTATTTCAGTGCAACAACAAGAATGAATTGAGCCTGTTGGTTGTCCTATCCTTGTGGGGTCTTATATCTGTTTGGTGTTTCATCTATGCATGCATGAGCATCTAGCTGCAGTTTTCTGATGATTGGAATGCTTACATGTCTTGGCATATATGCACATGATACTGTTAAAAGTAATTACAATCCATTGCTTTCTAGTCCTGGGCCATGTGATCTAAACATCATTTTCATATCGAGGCGTAACATTACATAAAGCCTTTCTATATAATATTATGATGTTACAAACCATTGTGTCATAACTGTTGCATTTTCTTGCTTGGTATCACAAAACTTGTGTGAATCAGGTTGGGTTGGATTTTTCTGGACTGTCTGGTTGGTGACTAGGAAAAGTGTGGGCGTGGCCAAGCACTCACTGAGCATGACTGGTTCAGCAATCTCAGCTTACTCTTCAGCTCGGCATGCGCGGCGCTTCCATGAACCAGACAAGGTGTCAGATTAAGCCATGACACATCAAAGTCCATGTATGTAGATATCCTTCCATGCACTAGATATATTTGTACACATCTTTTTGCTTCCCACAACTTCCTCAAGACTGGCTGCTATGAAAGTTGTTTGTTACTAGTGATCATTATGATTTGGGAGCTTATGGTGAAATCTACAACTATAGTTTGAGATGACATCTAATTAGGTTTCTGTATTATTTACTCGGTCCCGTAACTTGCTTTATTGTCTATAGAAAATAAATCTGTTCTACCGCGAACATAATGTTTAGATATTTGCTTTTTCAAACTGTTATTGTATAATTAGCTGATGCAGCAAATATGGGATGCTAAGTTGTGATTTCATGTTTCAATTTCCAAGATTCAATTTCATGTGGCTAAAATGTATTTTTCAACTTCTTGTAGGCCTAAAAATAGAATGATTATCGGGCTTGTTTGGTAGATTGCTTGTGTCCTCATCTCAGCAGCTAATAATCATTTAATACTGCAAAGGTTTTCCTTTTTTTTTTTGGGGCCCAGTATATAAATTAGTACTGTAAGATTGAAATTTACCAAAAGGTATATATAACGAGTACTTGATAAATTTTAGAGAATTCTTTTTTTTTTTTTTTCTGAACTTCTACATAATACATCTTTTTTGTTAAAAAATGTTTTTTCAAGAATTTGCGTTGCTAATCTTTAATATCAATGAAACTAAAGCTAAATAAAGTTTAGAAACGAATTTTATATTTTAAGTTCATTTATACCAAAAATATAGGATAGAGGGCCTTATTTGTTTTTGTTTGGAGGAAGTGGAAGGAAAGGCGAGGCAACACGAGGACAATGCAAAAGGAACATGTATCTCATTCTCTTTTTCTTCCTTCACTTTGCGAATTCTCCTTTTATTTCCCATAATCATCTTCGATCTTCTTCTTCTTTAACAATGGGATTACTAGTGTTAATTTTGCTCTCTCTCTATGGGACAGGGAGGCTTGATAGTCTAAGATCACTGTTTCATTCCGATTCTCCACTCCCAATCTTTCTCCAAGATTTTATATATATAAATATATTAAGTTAATAATAATCTATTTGCCAATTGTTTATATTTCAAAATAAAAATATGAATTATTATTTGTGAATGGAGTGATTATTAACATTTTATTTATCATTAAGAAATAATATTAAAAAGTTGTGTACATATTTATTTATTTAATAATAGTAATATACAAAATATAATTTTGTATAATATACTTGAAATGAAAAATAAAAGCGAGGAAACGTCTGCTGGTCTCATTTTCGCCCTAATGGCTATTGGATAGAAATGGTAGTTGAAAAACTTGCCTCACCCAATCCCCATCCCATTGTCATTCTTAGCTTGTTTTAAATATGTTTGATTCATTTATAAATTGATGGAAAGTATACTTTTTAATGGTCAATAATGTCCTTATTATTCGACTAAAAATATAGTAAAATTAAGGATAATTTTGTCATTTTATCTTTTTTTATACATCGGTTCACTTGGAAAGTTTAACTTGTCTGCCTCCTTCTAGATGAGTTACTTTATGGTCATTACTTGCCTTGCGATCATTACTTGCTTTGCCGTCAAGGAAGATGAGTTGCAATCTTTCTAATACTCAACACTGTCATGCAAACCAAATAATCTTCAAAATTTACAAATTTTATCATTTTTAGATTTATTTACCTCACACACCGAATAAGACCTTAATAATACTCTTCATTCATGTTGAAAAAAAATTATCGTTGAATTAATGTATACAATTGTGTTTCGTGTATATGAATTGACCTTTAAGATAGTAATTAGTTTGATCTAGTCTGAATGGTTAGACTATAACTTCACACAAGTTAAATTATAATAGTATGATTCTTTATTTACATCTTCTTATCACTTAAATGCATGAATAGTAGCTTACATTTGCCTTTTTTCTTATCATCAATTAATATACATATAGTATTATAAAAATAATAATAATAACATACGTATAGTTATTTATGGACTCTTCTTTGATTCACCGCCAACCTGAAGCTGGATATTTATCTATACTCTCATCTCATGTCATCGTCTGCTTATAAACCCCAGAAGCAGAGTCAGTATTGGGTCAATAAGTCCACAGCCCATGAACATGTTAATACTTACATACTGTCATGTAATGGGCTTTAACATGGAATCTATAGAACTTGGTGAACAAAGAAGACTATAAGGTAAATTATACCATTGGTCCTTAAACTTTCCACTAACTTTTATTGAGGTTGTAAAACTTTATTTTGCAATTACTTAGTCACTTTACTTTTTTCTTTAATTCATTTAGAAGTCACTTATCATTTTCTGGTCACCAAAAGGCAGATGTGTAATAAAAAAAAAATTAAAAAAAAGAAGGGAATATCCTCATAATATTATTGTCTAATCAACTGAATATGGGATCCATTATTTTCAAACTAAAAAAAAAAAAATAAAAGTTTATTTTTTAATTTTAATAACTCTCTCTCACCATTTTCAATCCCTTAATCCCTAAAAATCTATCTTTGATTTTCCCATAGTAAGCAGTTAGAGTTAGAGCTTCTTTCTTTTTTCCCCTTCGATCTAAAGTCATAAAGCAAAAGGCAAGCTAACTGGTAAAGAAAAATTTTACTATATGAATGGATGATTTATCTCTAAGCATTAGATATACAAGAATGACGGGGAAACAAAGTTAATAGTGAAAGAGTTGAAGGACTTCCAAGCTTAGTTAGTATTACTGGCAAGAAAAGAGTTGTGGATGGTGGATTTAAGGGAGTTAGTATGACTTATTATTAAAGGGCATGAGGATAATGGATATGTTGGAAAATTATTTGAACGGTTTGGTGTTGTTAATGGAATTTTTTAAGGTTAAAAATTGAGAGTTAAAGAAAAGAATATGAAAGGATATGGGCGGACATAACTGGGGTTGACCTGGCCTGAAGCCCATGGCAGCTCCAATAGCCCAGCCCATGTCCCATTTACATCAGCCCAAGTCCCACTAAGTGGTTTTTGCTTTTTTGATGGGTAATTCGTGGGTCCCTCTCTCACCACCCATGTGCAACAATTTTTATAACTATAGCCTGGCCCCATACCACCCCCTTCCATCATGCCACGTAAGAGCTCTCTTTATTTATTTTTTATTAATATAATATATTCTTATAAAAGCAAAACTCACTAATTATTAAAAAATTTCTACATGTTTCAAATAATTCTTCAAAAAAACTAAATTTACATGAAATTGTAATCTTTTTTTTTTACATCACAATACTATTGTAAGTTTCAAAATTGTTGCATATATATTTTTTATATTATATGGATGATATTTATAAGCTTGCAAAGAAATTTTATCCTCTTAATTTTACTGGAAAAGAAATTCATGCTCTGAAAGTTGAGTTGTAATATTACATGTTTGATATTCACACTGATGCTAGGCTTGGAGAATTTAGTACACTTTTAGATTTATGTTAAGTCTTAATTTGCACAAAGAGTGCATAATTATCGTTTGATTTAATTTGTGTTAATTCTTTATATTTTTATGACGATAATTGAACATGCATTTTCAGCTATAAAACATTTTAAAACAGTAATTTGTGGAAGAATAAAAGATGAATTTCTTGTTAATTATATGACTTTTTTCATTGAGCCAGATTTAACTAAAAAGTTAGACTTAAATTGAATTATTGATGAGTTTTATTATAGCTCGTGCACAATTAAAATAAATATTTTATTATATTTATTTTTAATTTAAAATTTTATATTTGATGTCTACTTACAGTCCACCCCCATCTAAATTATGCATCTGCCCTTGAGAAAGGAGGAGGAGTACAAGGAAAAGAAGACAATGGAAGCCATTAAAGTGCTGTTCTCCTTTTTATTCGATGATTACAATTTGCGTATGATATCATAACAATACTTATTATTTTTTCTTTTTTAAGTGTTGAAGGTAAGATTTAATGCTTTGATTTTATATTTATTAATATTATTGTTGAATTATATTTCTTCTTCTTGATTTTTAAACTTCTATCTTTTAGAAATAGAGAGAGTTAGGGATTGACAAGAATGACGAAAGAGAGTTAAGGATTGAGAAGGGTGGGGAAGAAGATGGAGAACAATGAAAAAGAGAGAATTATTGAAAAAAACCTTTATTTTTTTTCAAGTTGGGAGAACAATGAGTCCTATATCCAGATGAATATAAAAGAGTATCATAAGAATATTCTTTTTATTTTCCACATCAGCCTTTCAATCGTCAAAAAATGGTAAGTAACCGTCCATTGAAATAAAACAACAGTTAAGTGATTAAATAATTACAAATTAAAGTTTTGTGACACCAATGAAAGTTACTGCCAAGTTTAGTGACCAAAGATTTGATTTACTCGATGACTATATATACACTATGTTCTGCAAAATGATTTTTTTAAAATTTCTTTTATTAATGATAATCTCTTTTATGGAATACTATAAATCTTCGTTTATATATTAAAAATATTACATCTTGATTTAAGAATAAAAACATAAAAACATAAAAAGTACTAAAATTTTTACTACTAGAAACTTATCACTTAATGACTATGACTAGTAGTCGGTAAAATAATAAATTTAGTCGCTAATTGTATATAGTGACTAAAACACACAGTTATTAAAAGTTGACTTGTTAAAATTTTTAACTGAGAGAAGTAGTCGCTAATAAACAATAAGATTTTTGTTGTTAATTAGTGAATAGCAAAAATTGTTGGTAAGGGAGAATTTTAGTAGCTAAATAACTATACTGCTCCATCATATGCAATTGCAAATGGTGACTATGTGGTGATTATGAGATGATAGTCACTAAAGTTAGCAATTGAAGTATTAGTAGCTAAATTTAGTTGCTAACAACAAAAAAATCCTTTCACAAAAATCTCCATTTATAAAATATTCTCTAAAATTAGAGTTTCATCAATGGAGAATTTTCTTGAAAGGGTTTTTTGTTTGTGTTAAAATATAATAGAAAATTAATTTATAATGAGAATTAAGTTTATGATGATATTTTGGATAGATTTTTGGGAAAGTTGTACGTAAAAAATGGAGTAAAAGGTAAATTCTTCCTAAATATATTAAGTTTGTGCGAGTCACATTTGCATATTAAGTTATTATGTAAAGTCAGTTAATCACGCCGTTAAAATATTTAGAGAGATTACCAGCAAAAGTGAAGGATTGAATTTTTAGGTAATTATTGTGAGCCTAAGTGAATAAAATATGTAATGAGTAGTAGCAGTCACCCAATGGAATATTTCAACAATTCTGCTTGACATCAAAGTTTCATTTGAATCAATTAATGCTTTCAAAAATGCAATTTTTTTAGTCGGTTACCTTGACTTAATATGATGTCTTGACCAAATACATTTAATCTCTATAAGTCCTAATTAATCCAAATTAAACGTTTTGCCTCAGTAGAATTGATAAATCCATCCATGAGCCACAATTGTTGCTCATGACTTGAGTCAACCAAGTACACAAAAATATCTTCTCCTAAAATCCAACTTTTCACTTTTATCGCTAGTCTATATATAAATATTTTAAAGATATGACATTACTTAAAAACAATATCTTATATACATATGAAGCATACAAACTTATCATATTTAGTAAAAAATTACCTTTTACCTCATATATTACATCCTACTTCGTCAAAAATCTATCTAGAATATCATTAATAAACTTGTACAAAAATTAAATTTGTCATTATGCATGATACCTAAAACAAAGATTCTCTCTACGCAAGCCTTAACTTATTAATTGATTTATTCTCCTTTTCTATAGAAATAGCATTTCCAGACTTATTTAAACCTCCAATTATTCATAGATAGAAGGGAATTTCACAACTCAAAGGTAGAGAAGATAAGCAATAGCTATTTTTCTTAATATATGTTATGATAAAGAGCCACTGGGGTCATCTTCTTTTCTACATTTGGAGTTGTGTAATTCCCTTCCATTTATGAATTCTTAGAGGATAAATCCATTGTAATTTTATCTCTATAGAAAAGCAAAATAACCCAGTTAATCAATTAAGACTTGTATAAAGAAAATCTTTGATTTGTATATCACACATAATGACAAATCTAAATTTATTTATTATAAGATTAATTTTATTGACGTACATATACCTAATTACAATTAATTACTATATTAATGTGACTCATATATAGTCCTACATATAAATTATCCTAATAATATATTCTAACTGAATTCCGGCATAGTACTAACTATAAATACAACATACCCATTAAATTCACACAAAACCTATACATAAAATAGCACTTCTAATATATTTTCCTTCTTAAACCTCAACTTCATCATAAACATAGAATCAATAATCTCATCATAAATAGACAATTGATAATATTTATCAACAATATATAGTATATATATATTAACATTCACAACGCACACTTATTATAAATAAATTAGCACATCTATAATCAATATATACACATACAACACAACAAACTAAAAATTTACTTACAACTAAATTAAATATATTAATTTTAGTTAATTTTATTAATTCTACTAATGTAAATTAATTCTACTAATGTAACAAATATAAGTATTTTTTAAATTTATATATTAATTATTGTAAATCTGAAACTCATCATCTACCAAAACTATTTATATTAATAAAATACTTCTATTTGCTAATTTTATCTAATTAAAGTAACAAAATTAATTAATCTAAACTAATACAAAATATCCTAAAATATAATAGTACCCTAAAATATAAATTACTTAAAATTAATCTAACACTTGATAGAAATTACATCATAATCAAAATATATTAACAAAAAATAGAAATAAAATGTATATAGGGATTAGAGAGTTTACTTGGATGCCGATGACCGAATTAATGGGGAAAGGGATGGAAACAGTGACGATGAATGAATTTGGTTTACCGAAAATTGGAAAAAAATTAATACAATATAACAAAACAAAATAAAAAATATATATAATCAATGAAAGCTAAATAACCTGTGAACATGACGAATGGCATCTTCCATCCCCTAGAGGTAGAGAAGGCCGAATTTTTGCAGTGCCAGTTGCACGGAGAGAATGAAAGAGAGAGAAAGAAAAAAAAAAAAAAAGAGAGAGAGAGAGAGAGAGAAAGTGAAAAAAAAAATTAAGATTTTTACTTTTTAAACTCGAAATTAGCAATCCCAACACTTAATCATTACTTTAGTCGCTAAACGTAAAATGGCTCATAATATTGATGTTTAACTAAACCACATTTAGCGATTAAATACTTAGTCACTCCTTTAGTCTCCATTTAAGGACTGTATTTTACTCTCTAAAATATTCTCGCTTTGATGTCAATTACGCCCGCACATAATTGGTTTCACTGTTTGTGACTCATAGGTGTTAGTCGTTGATTAGAGTATAACTTTAAATTTCTAAATGACACGCTATAGTTTGTTGCCACTATTAGTGACTATTTGGTTGTTAATAAGTCGTTAATATTCATTATTTTACTCATCTTCTTATTGTAATCGCTAGTTAATCTCCAACCAGTCACAAATTACAGAGTAAAATGTTGTTATCGCCAAATTTAGTCACTAATTCAACAGATTCTAATAGTGATAGTGGCTTGAATTACTTCCAATACTTGTCTATCATATTGATAGAGCATTTAAACTGGAAACTTGATAGGAAGCATTTGTTTGGTGGCTATTAAGCTACAAATTAATCTTTATATTTTAATTAAGCCCGGTTATTTGAATATCAATAAAAATTCAAAACCAACTAAAAAATCATAAATAATTCAAGAGGACGATATTCTTTTATAAGAGAAGAACACATTACTTTTATGAAAAAAAAAAAAACTAGTAAATCTCATCAAATAAACAAAAAATCCCAAAAAAGAAACTAAAAACAATAACACTAATAATAAATCAATATTAGAAAATATATAGATTAATAGATTTAAAGAGACATGTATTTATTTAATACATAATTTAAATAAAAAAAGGGAAAGGAACCACAAATTGGCGGTAATTCAAGGAAAAAAAAATTATGAGAGAACTAAAGAGAAAAAGAAAAGAGAAAGCTAGGGCTTTTTAATACTAATATTATGAAATTTGAATTGCTAAGGGTTTCAAATTAATAAAAAAAGAAAAATATTGTTAAATTGTACTCTCAAAATTAATTTTGTGATAATTTTTTTTAATTTTTAGCATTTGATTTAAATTGAAATCTCTTAACCTTATAAAAAAATATGTTAGTTGATAAATGATTATGAAATGTAAAGGATATGCATGGCTCATACATACTATTTGAAGAATTCAACACCGCCTCACTTGATTTATAAGGCTCCATTACTTAGATTTTGAGAAGCTTCTAGCAGCAACTCCCTTTCACCACATTAAGGAAGTTTATAGGTTATTTAATTAATTAATAATTAAAATTATAACCAACATTGAAGGTTGATAGTTTTGGACTTCAATTCAACGACCTTAGATGAGTATATATACGGTCTTTGGCCATTGTGAATGTGTGTAAGAGTCGTAAGAGTAAAGTGTGTGAGAGAACGAAAAGTTAGTGCCATATGTGGGTACTTATAAGTGTGAGCAAAGTGAATGTGAGTGTAGTGCATGCCAAGTGAGTGGTGAATGTATTTGTGCTAGTAAATAAATATTATTTTCTTCAAGGAATGTAGTATTAAATGAAGCATCTTCCTGGTGGTCACTACAAGAGGTAACTCTTCCTAACTTAAGAGAAATGGAAAAGAAGTTACATGAAAGGTTCACAATAGAAGAAAGCCCAATTCCTGAACTGGTGGAAAATTTAACACCAGCTTCACAAAAGAGAGCTACTAGCCCATGAAAAACTAGAGTACATTAAAGAAGTACTGAAGATACTCAGCCAAGTCAACATGAAATTTATGGCAAGAATGAAATAACAACAATAAGAACTGAGAAGACCAATCAGAAACTAAAAGCCCAATCCAAAGTATATTAATGTTGCACTTGTTGAAGAAAAGGAGTCAACGACATTTGAAGAAGCTATCAAGAAGAATGAGTGGAAGAAAAGTGTGAAGGACCAATTCCAAGCATTAAAGGAAAATCAAACCTAGGACTTAGTGCCAATGCCTAAAGATGTAAAATCTCTATCATATAAATGGGTTTATAAGATAAAGACTCGTAACATATTGATAGATGTAAAACCTCTATCAATATCAGGCCTTGTTAGTGTCATATATATGTGTTTGTGTATGTGTGTGTATGTGTGCATAAGGGTATGAGAATCTCAAAACTTGCCCCACCCCCCCTTGTGATTTCTTATAAAAATGTGGTAACCAATTGGTTGTATATATGTTAAGCATTTTTGTAAAAACTCCCTCTATCCTATAAGCAGGGCTTAGTCTGATACTCCAAAATATCGAATAGAATCGAAATACCGAACTGTTTTAGTACTATACTGTAAGAATTTTGGAACTTAGGGTGAGAATTGTACCAAAAATTTTAATTTAGTATGGTATTGATTCTTAACTCATATCTACATCTAGAACTATACCAAATTGGACCATATTTAACCAACCCAATAATTGGGCCTATTAAAATTCAAATATTTTAATTAGGCTTAAGGCCCATAATAATAATAATAACAATAACAACAATGATAATAACAATAGCAGCTAAGCAAACCCTAATTTACTAACCCTAAACACAATAAAACTCCTATACTTTTCCCATCAGCTGTCGCCAAAGAAAGGGAAAAAAAATCTCTGGTCTCTTGTTCTTTTCTCCTCATGACTCTATCTGTCCTATAGCTTCTTTTTATCTCCATCTTCTCTGAATTCTCTGAATCTCCATCTTTTCTGACTTCATCTTTATTCTCTATTCAACTCACAAAAATTTAGTTTTGTTTCTTTGAGGTTGATTTTCTTTTAGATAGATCGAGAGAGAGAAGATCCTAATATCACATATTTGAAGTTCCAAACAGTGCATGCAAATGAAGATTTTAAGATTTAAAGAACACATCAAGTGAATTAGACAAGTTTTGAATTTGTTCATGTTATCATACTTAATTATGTAGATTTAGGGTTTAGATTTTAATTTTTTAATTTTAGGATGCTTGATCTCTAATTGTGATTGAACTAGATTTTGATTCTATGGATATAGGATTTATATTTTAATATGTGAATTTTAAGGTTTCAAATCTTTGATTATTGATAACTCTATATTTTTAGAGTTATTTTATTTATTTAAACTTAAATTTTAGCTCAATTCTCAAGAATACAATAATATTATTACTTATTTTTAGAAATAAATAGTTCTACAATTTATAAATAAATTATAACATATTTTAAGTATTTTTATTTTATTTTTGCAGATCAAAATGATGCAGTTAAAATAATGATGCAAGCAATGATTCAAGTTTTCAATCTATGAGAAATAAATTCAATGGTTGGTGACCAAAATTCAATGGTTGGTAGCCAACCCATTTTTGAATATTGATAAAGAAATTTAATGGTTGGTGATCAAAATTCAATGGTTGGTAGCCAATCTAACTATTTTTGAATATTGATGAAGGAATTCAATGGTTGGTGGCCAACCTAACCATCAATGTTGAATTTTTGATATAAGAATTTTAATGGAACTTGAATTCTTCCACAAAACATATCTATAAATACCATGCTTGGCAAAAGAAAATAGCATCAAAGAAAATCCATAAAAAAAAATATGTAGAGAGATTTTCATATATTTTCTTAGAGTAGATTAGTTTTATTTTTTATTTTGATCAAGAGGAGGAGTTTTTGGAAACTTGAGTTCATCAAAAATTGTATCCCAAAACAAGTTTTCTCTAAACTCTATTCTTGAATTTAATTATAAGTTATTATTATGTTTATTATTTTTATTGTTAATTTAATTGTTTATTCTCTTTTAATTATGAATAGCTAAATTTATTTTTCTAGGATTTAGATGTAATCTTTTGATTTACATATGATTATTTATATTTAATTGATTGGATTTGATTGTTGGAATTAATCTTTTATCTTAGAATTTAATACTTTTAATTAACTGGCTATTAATTGCATGATTTAAGATATTGTGTGAAGTAGCGAGAGTGGAAACACAATATTAGTTCATTAGGATAATTGACTTAGGGAATGTATTGCTTAGAGATAAGAATACTCCTTTGTGATTTTTAAAAGGATTTTCATAAAACTTAATGGGTTTGTGTTAATTGCTTATGATCACGAGAGTAGACGTAAGGTTAATATAAACACACATGTTGTATCTTGAGAGAGAACATCATATAATTTAGGAAAATCTAATCATTAATTCCAGCAAAAATAATCCATTTAAAGATTATAAAGAAATCATATGTGATCAATTGATAAATTCTAAATCCTAAGCCTTTAATCTTATTTTATATTATCATCATTTATTTACTTGAACTTTGCTTTAGCTTAAAATACGACTTCTCATAATTGATTTTCTAAATAATAAAATATTCAATAGTTTTGGTACTTGTCAACCTTTCTCGTGAGATCGACACTTATTTCACTACTATATTACTTATTCACGACCTGTGCACTTGCAGAAATTGCGCAACAATTATGATTGAAATTTGTTCTTTAGATTTAGGGTTTTGAATTTTAGTTCTGCCATGTGTTTATTAATTCTTCCTCTGCTCTTCTTTATCAAAATGTTGTTGCAAATCTATTGCTATTTATGTTGGTTTCAATTGGTGAACTACTTTGCACCAATTGAAATTGAAAAAAAAAAAAAAAAAGAAAAATTATTTGGCTTTAACAAGAAGAATATAAGAATTGGATTGAACCGAATGTCCTCAAAGAATCGAAGTATAGATCCGTACTGAACCGAATTTCTAATTCGGTATAATATAGCCCCTACTAGTCAATTCGATTTGAGACTTTTCTCAGTATCGATTTGAACTGAATTGTACTCAGCTTTATCCATAAGTGCAGGCATACTTTTTTTTTTTTCAAAATATAAATCTATTTTTATTTTAAAGAAGTAATCAGTTTATCATGTTACTAATGTACCTTTATTAATGTGCATGTTTATCAACAAATAATAATTAATGGTATTTGGACTTTTAGAGGAGTAATGAACAACATATTGAAAAATACATACGAGTCAATTATTTAATTACGTAATAAAAATTTATGAAAAGTATTTTAGAAAATATTTAAGTTTATATAATTAATTTGACTATATTAATTTTACTTCTTAATCTATATGAAAATAGATATATATATATATACACTTGTGGGACGGAAGAAATATATACCAATAAAGAGAGAGTAGATTTGGATTTATTAAACTTATCTAATCCTATTAAATTTAACCAATCCAGAGTTTCACTCATACATATAATGGCATGATATTCTGAAAGAAAATATTAAGAAAAAAGAAATAAAAACAAACAATTACGCAGAATAGGTAGATTTGCAGCTAAGGGTAAGTAAACCGATGATGGATCCCTAGTATCACAAATAGGTGTAATGGCCAATTAAGAATGATGTTTTCAAATTAAATGAATACGAACAAGTCTTTTCAATTGACTTGACAATGGCCTACGATTTCTCTCTTATGTCATTATTCACAAAATTTATATGAAACTAAGTATTCTCTGTAAAGCAACTGTCATTCATTTGTTGTGGTCTCGTTTTTAAGTATTTGTGAAAACGACTGGGCATTTACTCTTTAAAGTTGTGTTGATTAGAGCATGATTATTTGGATTTTAGAATTTGCATGCATCAAGAAAACATCTTCTCATCTATCCTTTTGTAGCTCTCTCAATTAGGATATCAATCATGCTAGCTGTCATTGCATGTTATATACTAGAGATGGAAAATTCTCACCGTGTTGACTTAGGAAAAGTCTTGCCAATATTGGATATTTATACCAATCGAATAAGATAAAAACATATAAAGTAAAAAAAAGTATCGATATCTTCTCACTGAGTAAAAAATACAATAATTCTTACTTACACAGGGTGCATAGTCTTATCTTATATACCAATGAGTGATGAAATATATTAGTAAATATGATTTCTTTATCAATTTTTTACCTAATTAAAAGACATACATATCTTTTTTTACTCTATGTATTTGTATCTTATTCGATTGGTATATACATCCAATGTAAACAAGTTTTTTCCTCAATTTGATTTATTTAATTTGATTTAAATATGATCCTTTTAGATTTAATCAAATATTATATGAACTAGACAATACAAAAAATAAAAAAAATATAAATTTCAATTTTTTTGTGAAAATATTAATTATATCATAAATAACTCAACATAATATGAAAATAAAGTAAATCAATTTGACTTGTCCCAACTCGATTAATTCGTAAGTATATATTTTCTTTTATAATTTTTTGGTAATACATCTTTAAAATTGTTGTGTGATCCGAATATGAAATTAAAAATTAAAAAATCATATAAAATAGTGGTTAGTCATGAGCATAGGGGAAGCATCGGACCTAATTCTATTATAATTATATATGATGCATCAATTGATGCAATCAAGATGAATGCTGATCTCAAGCACATTGCTAAGCGATTTTCAATAACTGCAATATCGAAAATTAGAGGACTCAAGATATGTGCCTGAAGGATCACTTCGATACTTAAGTTAGTAAAATTATGATTTATGAAAAGTATATGAATTATAGAGTTTAAATTTAGGAGTTTAGAGTTGAGAGTTAAAAGTTAAGGATCATTTCTTTATGGAGATTTAAGAGCTATTTATAGTGATATCTTATAATGTAAATCCTTATTAGCAGATGATTTACTTGTTATAATATCTTACTTGTGAACGGATTTCTCTTTCTACTAGTGATCTAGTAAGATATAAACTCTTTAGGCATGCTTCTAACTTGCATAGTATGACCAGTTCAAAATAAGTATGTAACAATATATTTATTCACTCAATATTTATAATCACACTTTATCTCTATCTAAGCCATGCACTATAAATATATATACATATATAGAGAGAGGGTACATACTATATAACAGTAGCAAACCGACACCAAACATTTGCTTTAGGGATATATATGTTAGGACCACAGTAACGCTTTCCATATCACAAAAATAGGCCTAGAGCCAAGACCATACTTGATTATCTTTCCAAGGAATTTTAATTAATTTTTGATATCATAACCAAACACTACATTACCAGTATAGTTTAGAAGTGCACATTGTCATACATAGAAATAGCAAATCGGAGCAAATTCTTCATAATAGTATGATTTGATAGTAAATTCAGATTCGAGTTTCCCACTCTAATACTGAAAAAAAAAAAAAAAAAAGAAAAAACCTAAACACCATTTACTAGTAAGAAAAAGAAAAATGATATTCTCCAAAATTAAAATGATTAGCCAGTTTCATTAGCAAGTTTAAGCTTTACAAGTAAATTACAAGTAATCAAACACAACCAAAAAAATAGCAGAATCCCTAACTATTCTTCAACTTAATTTAGCTAGAGTTGATGATAACTCTCTCTCTCTCTCTCTCTCTCTCTATCCTCTTCCTTTTCCTGGTTTCATGTTTGTTGTCATTACAAGTTCCATGAAACTTCCAATTAAAAAAAGAAAAAACTCAAAATGCATTGAAACTCTAGAGAAACCCACCATTAACTTCTTCTTCTTGCTTGTTATATATCTATTGCCTTCCCATTCTTGAATACGATTGAGGAGAATAGTCAAGGAATTTCAATCGAAAGAAACTAGACAACAAAAGGGTATAGCAAAAATTATTATAATCATCATCATCAGTTATGTTCGTTTCCTTGCCAATCTGGTCTCCCTAATGTGAACTCCAAGCTTGGGTTCTTGCAATCCAAATTAGAACCTAAGTAGCCCTTCAGCCGAGTTGAATTGCAATCCTGCGATATTTTTTTCCCACATATGGTTGTAATTATCTCTTGTTATAATGTATATATTTTTAATTTCAAATCAAAATTTATGCCATTGTCTAGTGGCCAAGTGATAAGAATGTCCATCTCATATTACAAAAATTAATAAATAATTCAAACTGTATATAAACTAAAGGAATTGAGAAAGTAAATTTGGCTATTAAACTCGTGCCCTAATTATTGACTATTTTTCTCTAGCTTGTTTTGACAAGTAATTTTTGACATACCAGAAAAAAAGATTAAAAAAAAAGGACAAGTTGAAGCTTGGTACTATGTTTGTGATAGTTTGATATATACCTCAATTGGGTGTCCAGTTCTATGTTGTGACTGGAATGTTGCTTCTCTATGCCCATCCATGTCAATATTGGAGTTTGTTTGTGGCCATGCTTCTCTACTACTGACATGTAAATAAAACATTTACATTTAATTAGGCCTTAAGAAAATGGACATTACATATAATACAAAAGAATTGTACTGAAATTGAAAGACTTTTGAGAATAATTACAACTAGAGTTTGGATCCTTCTATATTATTAGAAATATGATCTATATATCATGTTGGTGTAACCTTTACTTTTAAAATCAAAATGAATGACCCAGATTATTTTTGGAAAATTAAAATTAAAAATTTTATAGACATAACATATTGAAATTAACTTTTCTTCTCCTAGAACTAGACTTTTAGCTTAAACCAAAAAAGGAAACACTACACACCAAAGGTACATGAATATATGTTTGCATATATATATATATATGGCCACACAATAATATGAATATGTATTTGTATCAAAAGGCCAATTGTGATTGCATTTATACCACAAATTTAGAAGAGCATTATACGTATCTACAATAAAAGGGAAAAAAGAAAATAGTAATGCTTTTTTTTTTTTTTTTTTTAAGTTATTAATTATATGCTAAATTTAAATATCATACTATTTATATAAGTATTTGCGACTGCACTAACTTATTACTCTCTCTATTTCACAATATCTATCATTTAAAAATATTGGCATATAGATTAAAGAAATCATGAAATTATCTTAATTCTAAAGCAAAGAGATTAAAATATCCTTTTTCTAATTTTTGATATGGAGAAACAAAGGCAATTAATATAAATGGTTTACTGAAAAAGTAAAGGAAAATAAAATTGAAGAAAAAAAATAAATGTCACTTTTAACTCTTAAAATGATAGTTATTTTGGAAACAAAAAAAATTTTCTAAAACAATCGGTACTGTGAAAGGGAGGGAAGATGTGACTTACATTATTATTAAATAAAAAAATATATTTCAAATAAATTGGAACGAGGGAGTAGTATTCTTAATATATGTGCAGCTTTCTAAAATACTTATTATTATAAAAGGAAGGGAGTGCAAGTATACCAACTGTACAAACAAAGTAAAATTATTTGCACTTACATTAATTAGTCAGCATTCATATTAGTAGGGTGGAAGCTATAAAGCACCTAAATTTCAATCACATCATAAATTCGTAATATAACAATAATCTAAATAAAATGCATGTAATCATAAATGCATATATGACTTAGTAATAAATCAAGATCTGAATCCCATTCTCAAATGTTCCAAAAGAACAATTTCTTAGTAAAAGAAAATATCGTCCATGAAAGTCAAATCAAATCAAATATGCATCTTTTACTGAATTGCTCACAAATAAGAATATATATATATATAATCATCTCATATTTATTTTTTAATTAATGGAATATAATTTAAGTAGTTTTAAGAGTATATGCTCACATAAGTTTAATTATTCAAGTATAAAATGATACAAAAATTTGTATGCCACGTTCCAAACAAACAGCCAAAATTGAGTTATATGCTGAAAATTACATCTTATTTTCACTCTAAAATTGAAGATCAAGAACATAATGTTTTTCTCGATGGAGATAAATGCTATTGTCAATTATTATTATTATTATGAAAAGCACTATTTTATCTATCCAATTAGGAGATCTGAATGGCAGTCTTTTGCAAATATACTTATACTAATTATTGATTCAAAAGTAGGCCTATATGTGTATAATCATACTGGGTCGAGTTGTTATAGTATCAAGTTTGAGTTCAACTCGGATAAAAAATTCGGGACTTTAAATTCAATACAAATTTAATTGTGTTTTTATTTTCATACTTGATATTAGTTTGAAGAATGCTTGAAATATTTAAACTTGACTCTATCAATATTAAAAATTTAAATAAAATTATTTATTATTGTAGAAAATAAAATTTGAATAAATTCGAATTAGCTCAAGTTCAAATTCAAATAGTAAATTATTATTATTATTGTTATTAGAAATCATATAAAATTTAAATATCCGATCAGATTTACAAGTCATTCAACTTAATTATTATAAAATTTAGGTTTAAAAAAAATTATAAAATTTAAGTTCGACTTTACTCATTACTTGAATTATTTAAATTTGAGTTTGAATGCAACTCGATAAAAATCAATGTGAATTGGCTTAATATTAGTTTAACCTGTTGACACTCCTGTTCAAAAGCTAGCAATACTAGCTAAATGCTTTTAATTCACTATCCTTTGCTCAAAGGAAAAATGAGATCTTCCAATTCATTTCATTTAGGAAATGAAAAAGGGTATAGGTTCATATTAAAAGAACTTGTATTTTAAGTAGAGACCAAATTAATTAAAACGCCACCTATTTCTTTTAGTGTGGATGGACATATCACCACCTACCCTACTAAAATTTGCATGTTTCCAATTAATTAATTAATTAATTAATCAAAGAGTACCAAAGACAATATCCATATATTACTAACTGAGAGAGATTTTCAAGGCTCTATTATAACCCTTTGTCAAGCAAACGACTCTGCCCTTTTCTAATAATTTCAACTCTGCTAATAAATAGAATCAGACCCCACCTCTCTCTCTTTCTAATATATATATATATATATATATATATATATATATATATACATACTTGGTCTATCTAGATTTTGTTTATAATGATAAGAAAAAAATATATATAAAGATTTCGTTGTTGAAGAAAGGTTTGTACTTGGATTATTAACTATTATAGATATAATTAAACAATGTAGTAATCTACAAAGATTATCATAAAAAAGAAAAAATTCTTGTAAATCAATACAACTTTTCAGTATTGTAGTTCATATAATTTTTTTTTATGGATTATATGATAGCTAGAAATATAAAGAATAGAAAGTGATATTAAATAATTTAACAATTAAATAACTTTTTTTTTTCTTTTTTCTAGCTATTATGAATTTCCAATGCACCATAAAAAAATATTTTTTAATCTATGGCTTTGTTCATCACACAAGCCAAGAAATTCAACCTAATTAATGTCCTTAAGTCAATCATTCTCAAAGAAATTCTTGTGAATAGAATACAACAATCTCTTTTTCCATGATATGAAATACCTAAGCTTATTGGCTTTGTTTCTTTGCAACCAATATGAGATAACAAACAGAAAGTAAAAATTGACATCCCTATCCTCCACCAAAATAATGCCACCCAAATAAAATTTTTTGAAATACAATTAATTTCTATGACTGAGTGAATAGAAAAGACCAATCAAACCCATGATCCCAATTTTGAGTTAAATTAATTCCATTTATTCTTTTGTCTATATATATATATTTATATTTCTTATATCATAACAATTATACATATGCATACACATACTAAATGTGCACTTTCACCTTTACTAATTAATTCTATCTTTTCTTTTACTGTTTTATTTTTGATTCATTAGACTACCTAATTTCTTGAAGCTCAAAAAATTTAATTAGATAGCGGAAAGAGGCAGAGTTATCCTTATTGTGTAACTCATATGATATATCAAAAGAAATTTAAGGAAAACCAAGAAAGAAGAACAAACCAAAGGAATATAGAAGATGTATAGTATAAATTTTAAAAATGGGGATTGGAGAACATATAGCATATTTGATATGAACTTTGAAAAAAGAAGAGCACTCAAGTCCAAGGGAAGTAGTCTCTTTTTGGTCATGATATATATTCAATGTCCTTGTGGAGGGAATAAGAACAATAGAGTTTATAATATACATATATATAATTAAGAACAGTAATACGATATAGTTCTAAAAGAAAAAGAAAAAAGAAGTGCATAATGTTGATGTGGTTGCTTTCTCCTATCCTAATTATAAAGAGTATATTTGATTTGCGCTTAATTAATTAATAGCTTTTTCTTTAATAATTATAATATTAGCCTCAAAGCAAGATACATAACTAGCTACAAATCTAATCTTAGCAAGAAAAGAAAAGCCTTAATTAAAAGGAAAAGAAAGAGAAGAAAATCAAAAAAGCAAAAGCTGCCACAATAACTCTTTTATTCTTCAAAAATTGGTGGACGTGGGTTTACATTTCTAAGCTATAATAATAATAAGGTACCATGCAAAAGAAAATGGAAACCACTGCATTAGTCCATCAGTTTTATAAAGTGTTCCCATATCGCGCGTTTGCATTATAATACAATGGTTCAGGTTAGGTCATGTCAGATCAGGTCAGATTTTAATAATTTTTTTTTTAATAATATACATAGAGTAGTAGGAAGAGTTAATTAAGGAAGAAATGGTACCTTGAAGAATTACTCCAGAGAGTAGTGGCAGTAGCAGCAGCCGTGGAAGGGAAGTCTATTTCCTGTTGCACTGACCCATCTGAAGGTCCTCTCTGATCGGAAAGTCGGCGAAGGCCACGGTGGTCATTTCCTCCGGTACTAACCATTGGAGACATGTCTTCTTCTCCAGATCCATCTGATTGGCCTTGAAGAAATAATTAGTAATTAATACCATCATCACAAGGGGTAAAAAAAAAAAATAATGAAATCAATGAATGAGTATAAGCAATGCCATGTATATGCATGTATACATGTATATATGGATGTGCATATATATATATATATATATATATATATATATATATATATATATATATGTATATGTAATAGGGTTTGGTATAAATGTAAGAAATTGAGATGACAGAGTTTTCCAAATGGGAGCAGTAAATTACTGAAAACGATACTAATATTAGATAAAAAAAAAAGAATAATGTATAAAGAAAAGGTAAAAATGGAAAATAAAAATAAATCAATTTGAAAAAAAAAAAAAGAAAAGAAAAAGAAAAAGGTTAAAATATTGAAGTCTAAGCAATACGAATTACCTGAGGAGGCTGCAGGCTTGTCAGTGGTCTTAACAGTTCTATACATCTGCAAAGTCATTGGGAAGCATTTAGCCAAAAAAAAAAAAAAATTTAAATACAAATACAACACATAAAACAAAATAATAATAATAATAATTTGAAAAGAAAAGAAAAGAAATTAAATTTGACAATTAAAAATGAAAATGGAAAAAAAAAAAAAAAAGAAAGAAAAAACCCAAATTTGAGAAAACTGTATTTCTCTCTCTGGTATTTCTGGAGTTGTCTTGGATTCATCATTAATCACGAGGTTGATGTTTGATAAGGTAGTAATGAGATGTTTATTATTGAGAAATGATGACTACTTTTGTCTGTTATCATTCTTTCTTCATCCTCTTTTATTTTTTTCTTTCTTCTCTCTCTTCTTTCAAAAGCAGAAGCTTGTCTGCCCTGAGACGTCTCAGAACTTTCAGAGGCTCATGTACATATTTCTCCCTTTTCCACCGTTCTTTTTTTTTCTTTAATTTAATTCATTCACTCTCTGCAGTCTGTCCTTTGGCTTCTGTGCCCTCCATGGAATACAATACACACTATTAACATTTCAAAGAAAGAGAAAGAGAAAGAGAAAGAGAAAGGGACCTGTAAATGGCTCTTCACATGAGCTAATGTGAGATCTTTGACATCCATAAGTTCAAGAACTGACTTAGGAGTAGCTCCTAATTTACAAAACCAAAAATTTATACGAATCAAAATGAAGGTAATTAATGTTAAATTAGTATTAAAAAAAAAACAAATATATATATATATATATATACTTTCATGGCCACCAAGAAGCTCCACAGCATGAACAAATCGAGCATGAAGAGTGCTAGTCCATCGCATTCTTGGCGCTCTCATGCTTCTCTTTGTTGGAAGTTTAGGTAAGAATCTTGATCTAATCAACCCATTAGACGCCTCGCCGGATCCAACACCATACTGGTGGTGGTGATGGTGGTGGAGGTGGTGCAGTTGGTGAGATTTAAAAGTGTCTATTGAAAGCCCGTTAAATCTTGTAGTTGGTGCTAGCCGATTATAAGCAGCAGGCAAAGATTGATGGTTAGTAGCTGATGAATTAAGCATAGAGATGGGATCTAAACCTCTTCCTCCTCCGCCTCCGCCTCCTCCGATATAATAAGGTTGAGAAACAGAAGAAGAATGATAAGGCATTTGATAAAAACACATCTTGGGATCTTTATTCTCTCTTGATTGTTCTGATGGCAAGAAAGGAAATGAACGGTTGTGGTAAACCGGAATACCCTTTATCGGTCTTAAACCGTCCGATACATCAAGTCTAGAAACCCCATGATTTATATTACTTAAATGAGAAGTGTTATGACTAATTTGCTGGTTTTGATGATGATGATGATGATAAGGGCTGTGTGGTGGTTCTTGATCGAGCCGAACATTTGCTGGGTGGGCAAGAGAAAGCTCAGTATAAGCTTGAGAATCAGAAGCAGTAGTAGAAGAAGAAGCTGTTCTCATGGAGCTAACTGTTCTCATGGAGCTAATAATAGATTTATGAATACTTTCTTGTTTGCTGCTCATCAAAAGATTGAAGCTTGTAGAAGTAGTAGTAGCAGTAGTAGTGTCAGCCACTTTACTATTAGATAGTGAAGAAGAAGGTGAAGAATTAGGAGGACTAATATGTAAAGAAAGATCAGGAACTGGGTTTGAAGTGGGTTCGATGAAAACCCCTTCTAAGGGCATTTTCACTTGCTTTTCTTTATCAATTAGTATAGATTTCTTTCCTTTTTCTTTCCTCTTTTTTTTTTTCTTGGGTAATCTAAGCTATACTATATAGCAAAAAAGAGAGAAAAAGAAAAAAGAAAAGTAGTGCAAGTATAGAGCAGTGAAGTGGGTCTTCAAACTTTTTTTTTTTCTCTCTTTGAGTTTTGGAAGATGCAAGAATTGATGGATGAAAAGCTTTGAAAGAATTAATTTCTTGATTTAAGCTTTAAAGATTAAAGAAACTAGAAGGAGGAGGAGAAGGAAGAAGAAGAAGAATAGAGGTTAAAATAAAGGTAAGGGAGAGAAAAACTAAAGACTCATAAATCTTCTTGAACAAACAAACATGCTTCTCAAGAAAGAGAGAGTGATGAGTGAAAGGTAGAGAGAGAGAGAGAGAGAGAGAGAAGGAGAGAAGAAAAGAAAGGCATGTGTGCTGTCAAGCTAACAAAGAGAAAAATAAATAAAAAATAAAAATAATATATTGATTATATAACAAAATAAAAATTAATAGAAAAAAAAAATCCAGAAAGTGCACAGAAAGGAAAGACCAGAGAGACAGAGAAAGAGAGAGGATTTGGGTGTGGTGCGCCCTCGAGAGTATATCTTGGAAAATGACACTAGGGAGGAAGAAGAAGAACACCAGCTCTCTTTCTCTCTCTTTCTTTGGTCAAAACTTAAAAATAAAATTAAAGAAAATAATAATAAATTAATTAATTAAAAAAAAACCAAAATAAAAATAATATTAAGTATGATGACTTTGGTTTTCCTTCCCCGGAGACGACGGGATATAATAAGCTAGAGAGAGAAAGACTCTTATTTGTGATTCTTTTTCTCCCCCGCCCTCTTCGCCTCTCTCTTTCTTTATTTCTTAGCTATTTATTTATCTATTTTTTAATTTAATTTAATTAAATAAAAAATAGGTATATATCATTCCCATGCTATGTATACAACAGTACAACGTATACATGTAGATTATTATTATTTAAAAAAATTGTCAGTAGATATTGAGATTATATTCTAAAACAATAATTATATTGTTAATAATAATATTATTATATGGATAGATAGAGGCATTGACCTTGCTAAGAGAGAGAGAGAGACCCACAAAGGGGTTTTTGTTTGGATTCAAAGTGTACACATCGTAAACCCTAAATCAACATTACCTTCTAATTCCTTTTCATACTCTCCCAAATATTCCCTTCTAATCTTTCAACAACCTTTGTCCACCATCATCCTATGCCTTTTTTATTATCTTATTTTGTCATTTTTATTTTTATTTTTAATTTTATATATCTATATATCCATATGAGTACCGTCCAAAAACAATCCTACACTTCTCTCTCCCTCCCTCTCTCTCTCTCTCTCTCTCTATATATATATATATAGGGTTCCAAGACCCTAGGCTAGCTACCATACTTAATCTAATTAGATAGTAATTAATCTTTAATTAATTTATATAATATATTGGGATCTCTTACTCTTATATTGGGGACTAACCCCTTTCTTTAAATGCTGTCTTTAGAGATTTTATTAATTTAATAATTAACAAAAAAAATTATAAAAATAAGAGGGATAATTGCAAACAAAGACCAAAGTATCAATCAATTAAAATTATGGTCACTACAATAAATATTAAACTTAATAATAAATACTCCCTCCATCCTATAAAAATAGTTCACTTTCTTTTTACACGCAGATTAAAAAAATATTATTTAAATTAGTTGATTTTGTATATATTTTACCAATATACCCCCGTATTATCATTAAATATATAATCATGAATATTAGTAAAGTATTTTCTTGGAATTAATCACTTTTTAATAAATTTGAAAATAATTAATGGAACATTTTAAAAAGAAAAAAAGAAAATAATGTGAACGGTTTTCTGCTTTTTTCTCGTAGTGTGAGAAGATGATAATAATAGATAATATTTAGACTCTTTGAATATTTAATATTCTAGTATTCCATCCGTTCTACTTCAAGTGTCACTTTAAAAAAAAATTCATGTTTCATTTCAAATGTCGCTTTTATAAATTCAAAATAGAATTAATTGAAAAATTCTAAATTTATCCTTATTTATTAAATCCCTTTAATTTTAGCTAATTTATTTATTCTCTTTTTTAGCATTCATGAAAGAAGGTTAATTAGATAAATTACTATGAATTTTTTTATAAAATTTATAGTAATTTATCATTATCTTGGTCTGTGTGTTTCGTTCTTATATGATACTTGAAGTAAAACGGAGAGAGTACTCTACTAAATTGTTGTACATTTTTAAGTAGTTGATGACAAGAAAATAAATAAGGGCATAATAAGAACTAAATAATTTAACACATTTTAAAAAGGGAAAGTGAATTATTTTTATGGGACAATAAAAAAAAGAATAGTGGACTATCTTTATAGGACGGAGAGAGTACTTAATAATGTGAAAAATAATAGTTAACAATAAATGCATAATCATAATAAAGTGTTGGATCAATGGGATATATTAGACATTTTTATTATTTAATCAAGGGTACTATTGTCGTTTCAGTGATGTAGTAAAAATATCTTAATGTGCTAGAAAATATTTATATAGTAATGTAAAAATTTTATACACAAAAAATATTGCTAATAATTTTTATTAGTATTAATTTTTAACATACCTTATCTTTAAAAAGTAAATTTTTTTTGTTGTAATGGATTTTAATATTTAAAATGGACCATAATGTTTAAAACATTACAATTAAGATTTTTCTAATTACGATAATTAATAATAAAAAATAAATATATTTTTTTCTTCACAGACCATATGCTAAGATCAAAACCAAAAATACATAATGGTGATTCTCATCGCTATTAAAATGGTGTGC
The DNA here is from genome assembly GCA_947687605.1 of Reutealis trisperma. Lineage (NCBI taxonomy): Eukaryota > Viridiplantae > Streptophyta > Magnoliopsida > Malpighiales > Euphorbiaceae > Reutealis > Reutealis trisperma. The sequence goes on from CANTUT010000430.1 coordinate 1,087,913, forward strand.
TAATATATATTTTTTTTCACATGAACTTGACAGTACAAAAACTATGCTCTGACTAAAATTAGAGACCAATTAAATTAAATAATAAAACTCAACTGTACATTAAGTTTTTAGCTACTTTTGAAAATTGCATTTTGAGTTTTTTTTTTTTTTTTTTTTGCTATTTTTGGTGAATTACGATTTAAAAAAAAAAATTCAATTTTCTCAATTTATCAATTGCTAAACTCTAAACACTATAAAAACATGTCAAAAATAGTACCAATAGATCCCCAAATAGAAATTAAATCTAATATAATAATCACAGATCTAATAACAAAACATAAAGAAACATGGATGCCCACTTTATTAGGTAAAGAAAAAATAATTTAAAAAAATAAATCTGCTAGGAAAAGGGCTTACCCACCCTAATAAGCTATGGCACAAAAGTATTTTTTTTTTTTTAGGTCGACCAGGCTATCATCAGATCAGTTTATGAGTTAATTGAGATTAAATCCTCATTTCGAACAAATTTAAGTGTACATTGTCGATGTTCAATATTTACATTTAGGAATTATCTCATAAATTTTAGACTATATTTGGTTCATGGAATAACTAAGAAATAGGATAATTATTTCATATGAAATAGTTATTCTAAATTTTGGTTCAAATTTTAGACAAAAATACTAATTTCATGAAATAACAATTTCATAATTTTCATGAAATATATATTCCATAAAAAAAATTAAAAAATCAATATTCTTTAGGCTATGGAATAAAGTATTTCGATTTTTACCCTTAAAAAATATTGACAAGTTTAAATTCACTACTATTGCTTGGTTTTTTTTTATTATTATTTTAGATTTTCATTTTCATTTTTTATTTTTTAAATTTTAAGTCAAATAAAAATTTTATTTATTATGCATTTAAATTATTTTTTAAATAAAATTTGGTAAAATTATACTTAATTTATTATTAATAGTGAAATTAATTTATAAGAATATTATGGTCATTTATGTAAATAAAATAATTATTCTGTACTATAAACTAAATTATGAAATTGAAATAATTAGTTTATTCCTACCCTATTCTATTTCTCAATAATAGTTATTTTATTTTTTATACATTTTATTTCGCGAATCAAACATAATCTTAGTATTAAAAACCAACACTGCTGAATAAAGAGAGGCAAAGAAGATAAGAGATATATAAAATATTACGTATTTATTAGGGAAGAAGGGGTTTTAGAGTATGCTTTTACATATGGTAAAGCAGGGATAGTAAAAGTTGCCTTTGGCTTATAAAGATTTAGCTTTTGGGGTAACATAAATTTTAAGGGTAGCAATATAAGTTCAAATTCGTCTCCAAATTAACATATAAATAAATTGAACTTGCTTGAAAAAAATATGGAGAGAATTAATTGCAACATATAATTGGGATTAAGGAATAATATTTACAATTTAATTAAAAGATATACACTTGATGCCTTTGATCTAATAACTTAGTGATTGGAGAACATGTCTTGTAATGTTATCAAAATTCATGAATTCAAATCGAGTACATTTAAGGATTCTTGATAAATTAAAAACAATAAAGATAAACACTTTATATAATGTCTTATTGATCAACGCATTGATATAAGATTGAATGATTGAAATGAATTAATTTAAAAAATTAAAGATGAGATAATAATAATTAAAAACTTTATTTCTTAACTAATTTTCAAATGAAAAAGAAATCGAAGGGGCCACCTCTTTTTCACTTTTAGTTTTTTTTTTTTTAACATAAAATGAGTGGAGAATTCGAATTTGAGACCTCGTCTGATTAAGAAACACTAAACTAATTTTGTGGGTCTTTTTAATTGCTTATATATTTATTTTTATTTAAAAATATATATATATATATATATATATATATATATATATATATATATATATATATATATATATATATATATATATATATATATATATATATATATATATATATATATATATATATATATATATATATATATATATATTTTTAGCATTGTAAAGGAGAATCAAATTTAAATTTATTGCTTAAATCATATATGTAGTTACTACTATGTGTGTAAAATCAATATTTGGTTAACAAGAAGTTATAGTGCGCATTCAAATTTCAAATGTTAATATATATATATATATATATATATATATATATATATATATATATATATATGCTATTACATTTAAAATCATAAATACATATAAACTAAAAGTAATTAATGATAGGGGACAAAATTTAATGTAACTTAAAATAATATTAAAATTGAATTAATATTTGTAACCCATTATAGGGAAATAAAATTTTAAAATTATACATAAATATAAGAATTTATTTTACTTGTAAATAGTAATGAGAAGAAAATAGAGTTTTTGTAAATTAATTTATGATTATAAGTTGCAATTATCCATATGAAACTCAAGATTTGAAAGTTTAATTTAAATTTAGGAAAAATATGTATAAATTAAATAAAATATTAAAAATAGAGAATATAGTTATATTTGGAGACTATTAACAACTTTCAAATTTGCAATAATCCCAATTTTAGTGTATAAAAACTAGAGAATAAAGAATAATACCATTGTTAAGAAAAAATTAACAATACTAGCAAATTTCTTGCTTGTGGCAGCCATCCCCATCCATAAGCCAATTAAATTTTCAAAACTAAAACTACAAGTTAAACATATATAAAAGGTATAAGAAGAAATAAATGATAAAAAATTGATCAAAATATGTATGAAAATAAAATAATTTCCTAAATATTTTTACATATTTTAATGTCTCAGCTAATTTATGTAAAAAAATTAAAAATAAGTGGATTATAGAAAAAAAAAAAAAAAAGAGTTAGAGAAAACTACAACTATAATTAAAAAAAATGCTAAATAGAAAGAATTAATAAGTTCATTTAGCAATTTCATTTTAATTTTTGACAAGCAAATTACTGTAGATGAAAATTTTCATACTGTAGATACTTCACCATTAATTTTGGTATAACCTTATTATTTATTTTATTGTGGTCATTAATGGCGTAAAAAGTGGTTAAAGCAGATGTGTTGGCTTCAACCCACTTGAAAATGTATATATTATCTTTGTATTGTTAGTCTAATTAATTTTCATATTAGTTTTTTTAAATTTTTAATTAATTGATCCCTTTTGAAGTGGCTTTTATTTTATTTATTTTTTTTTATCACTGTAAGTGTACAAGTCGATTATATATAACGAGTAATTTTAAAAAATAAAGATGTCAAATTTACAGATAAAAGGAGTTGAGTATCAATATATTGAAATTTTCTAATAATTAATTGATAGAAATGATGATTGTTGGATTAATTGTTTGTGGCAGGAGCAAAAATAAACATAGCCAATTAAGCAATTAACCAATTAAATTAAATCTCAATAGGAAAAGGATCTAAGATTTAGATTTTGACTTACTCTTAATACTTGTGGACCATTCGCATACTCATGTAATTACTTCACTACAATAAATGATCGATTTACCAACTGATTAAAAGTAAATAAACGATCGATAAACTAAAATACAGACTAAAGAAGAAGCTCGCTATAACCCTTGTCAATAAAATATTACCAAGCGAATTTCTTATCAGTCAGTAAATTTACTGTCTGTTAAACAGTCGGTAGACATTTACAGTTAATTGATAAATATATTTTGAAGAATAAATTAAAATGTGATAATAGTAGGAAATCGGTCAGTAATTTTATTAAATATAATACTAAATAAATATATCGGTCAGTAATTCAGTCGGTATCTGTTTTATAATATTATAAAATAATTAAATTTGATTGGGATTCGATCGAAAAATTTATAAAAAAATAATAATTTATTAATAGAAGTGGTTGCAAAAGTAGTCGGTAAATTGATTAAAAATTAAAAAAAATTATTTATTTCAATTGGTAAATCGATTGATAATAGATGATATTTATTTTTTACATTTCAAAATATATAAATGTTACATATACTAAATTATAAATAAAATCCAAATATTATATAATAAATTATAAAAAAAAATAATTCAGTATAAATTAAAATCATATATGTATAAAAAAAATGATAAAGTAGTAATCACATATACAAAAAAAAAAAAACCTACAAATCTAACCTAAATCCACAGCATTGTTAGTGTTGTCTGCATCTAGATCCACGATGTATTCATTCTCATCATCACCAAAAGTATGAGCAAGATGAAGTGGAGGAGAAGGAGGAGGAGGAGGAGGAGCAACATCAATCTGTAAATAAGGTGGAGGAAGAGGAGAGGGGGAAGAGCAACAACAATCTGCAGATGAGATGGGATAGAAAATCAAATCTACTGTGCTAAGGCTTCTAAGGGATCTCCCATCTGCTGCTGTAACTATTGCTCCATTTGTTGTTGTATTTGTAGCTGCATATTTCTTATTGTCTCCTGAACTCATTTGTCTATCTCCTCCTATATCTGCTCAGTTATAAGAGGCGGTGGAGGTGGAGTAGAGATGAACTGGTATTAGGCGTGCCTGTGAATAGACCCCTTATAGCTTTCCTTTCTCGAATCCCTAGTCTCTTTAAGATACAGGTCTCTCTCATCCACAAGTGTGGGCTTAGTGGATTAGAGAGTTGGCTGGGCATATGCTGGCAGAGGTTCATAATATCCTCTTGTATTTTATAAAATAATAATTATTATCATAATAGCTCAAAATTTGAATTTGCATTTTAATTATAATATGTCTCCATCCTAATTTTCTATAATTGTATCAATTCTTCAATAAGAGGCTACAAGAACGCATCTAACTTCCATTTGAGATTATTTAGCCTAGGAATTATTATATCAAGAAACAAGAATTCCTCCTTCATGTACATCCCTAATGACATATTATATGAGATGACAATGATCAACCAAGATGAATACTGATATCTAGATTGATCAAAAGATTGAAAACCATCAATGCATAATCCAAAATGGACATCGTGGATTTTAAAAGTAAATATTGGATTTACCTAATTGAAATACTTACATGCTTCGAAATCTAAACAGTGTTGCATTACACCCTCTTCCTCATCACACTCAACATGCCATCTCTTATACTAGGCAGTTGATTCAGAAGCATATAACTTTTGCAGCCTCAGAGTTAACTTGCATGTATTCATATTACTATTTCCCCCATTATAAATTGCAATTACTCCTACAATAGTGAATCTTCTCAACTGGAAGTCCCAGTCCTTTCATTAGGCAATGACTCGCTATGCTATTGCAATATCTCATTATAATACCTTTCACATAGATGGTGCTATGATTTGATATTCAAAAGTCATGCTGTGGCATAGAACTTTGATTATTTTTCACAACTAGGTCACAAAGGCTTATTAGTTGCATTTAACATATCATATAGCTTCTGACTTGTAGGATTCAATTCTTCCTCAATTCCAGTCCAATCAAATCTCGAACTAGTGACATCCATACCATATTATGATATGCAGATAGAGAAGCATCATATTAACTTGGTAATAATTTTCCTTTGAGATTGAAGTTCCTTACCCACTAACTTTATTATGCAAATACCAATTGTAATAACCCAACACAAAATCCCTCTTTGCAAAGTGCAGCTTGACAGTATTTGGAACACAAAAATTTTGATTCTGATATTTGTTATAAACACACGGACATGTAATCTTGCCTCTACTCATAAATTGAGGTTGGACGTAACAAATTCAATAAAATGATTAACACCTTCTAAGAATTCTAGATGTAAATATCCATCCCAAAGTCTAGTTTCTATTTGATCTCATAATTAAATTTTGAAAATTAAGGAAATAACATTATTGCATTTCAATCATATAAATGTAGGAAATTTTCCTATACCTAGTTGGTTTTAATTTTTTATTAATTTTCAATATTTAATTCTACCTCTTTAATTATATCATTCACTGTAAGGTAAGAACATAACCCATTTAGAAACTCATTCCTATATAACTATTACTGATACATTCAAAATTTATACTCCTGTAGAAATATGAAATATGTCACAAAGTATGACATATTATCTTAGTGCACCAAATGAAATATGTTACAAATTATGACATATTATAATGTACACTAAGAGAACATATAAAAGATGAAATTTCAAATAAGAGTATGAAATCGAATGATACAACAATCTATACAGACAATAAAATCTTTAAACTATTCATTTTAAAAAATTCAATATCATCTAATTATTCAATGAGAAGGACATTAAACGGACATCTACGGTTATGCCTAAAATTTTTAGTCATTTTTAATTAACTGTATTTTTTTGAGTCTTATTGTTTGAAGTCTAAAAATTCAATTAATAATAACTAAATGCGCAAACTAACATAAATAATAATGTCTTTAAAAATATAAACATTCATCAACTTCGTACAAGTCACAACATAAACATATATATATATATATATATATATATATATATATATATATATATATATATATATATATATATATATATATATATATATATATATATATATATATATATATATATATATATATATATATATATATATATATATAAACTAAATTGACTATTAATTATAACCATTATATTACTCCTAATTTCACTTTTTTTTTTGGTATCTTATTAAATGTGTGCATTTAAAATTTTGTATTTTATGGCAAATTTATTATTAAATTATTCTAATTTTAATCCTAATTAATTATTAATTACTTTTTTTTTATTTTATGAAATGCGTGAAGTCATAAAATTTCTATTTTATGGCATATTTATTTTTCATCTTTGTATATTTTTAATTAATCCAAAATTTAATCATAAATAATTATTAATTTTTTATTTTTTGTATTTTATGAATTGCTTGCATTTAAAATTTCTTGTTTCTTGCAAGTTTATTATTAACTTAATTTTTATATATTTTTTGCATAAACCTGATTTCAATCCAAGTTAATTATTATTTTTATTTTTTGTATTTTATGAGGTCATTGCATTTGAAATTTTATGTTTTATTTTGACATTTATTTTTTTTTATCTTTGTATATTTTTAATTAATCCTAATTTTAATTCTAAGTAATTAATAAATTTATAATTTTTTATATTTTAAGAAATGCTATGTAAAATTTTCAATTTTATACCAGTTTTTTTTCCCTTTATCTTAGTATATTTAAGTTGCATTTTTTTTTGTTTACTTCTTAATTAAGCAGTAATTTTTTTTTTTTTTTTTTAGTATTGTATGAAATGCATGCATTTCAAAATTCATATTTTATGTCATATTTATTTTTTTCTATATCTTTATGTATTATGAATTAGTCGGTAATTAGAATTTAACTATAAATTATTTTTCCATTTTTCGCATTTTATGAAATGATTGCATTTAAAATTTTTTATTTTTCAGCCATGAACCTTTTTCATTGTTATTTTTTATATTTTCAATTACTCCTACATATATAATATTTTTCAAAATTTATTGTTGTCCTATTATTGGTATATTGATTGCATTATAAAATTCATAGTATTTATTGGTTAAATTCTATATTGTTACTAACTTGTCATGCTGAAAACATACAAAATATAATTAATACAAAGTACAAAAATAAATTACAAATCATATGCCAATACATATTATAAATTACATGCCAAATAAATTATTATAAATTACATATTAATTGTAAAAAAAATTAAAATGCACAAATGGTATAATTAATATATCTATCTCTTAGAGCATAGAAAATTCAAATGAAACAATGTGAAATTAATCTCAGATAAATTGAAATAAAAATTACAACCCAATTAAAAAAAAAAACATTATATGGCATACATATATTTAAAAACATAACAATTAATAATATTTAACAAATAAATCAAAAAAATAAATACATACAAATAAATACAAAAAACAACGAAATTTAATAAAAATACACAAAAATTTAATAAAAACACAACAATTTAATATCGCATCATTTTCTAAAAAAAACACAAATTTAATAAAAATACATAAACTTATTAACAGATAAATTTAATAACAAAAAATACATAAATGAAGTAAAAAAATTACATACAAATATTAACACATAAAAATTAATTTCATTACACAATTTAAACAAAATGCACAAATTAAATAAAAAATCTCATAAAAATATTAATACAAATAAAATTAATAAAATAAAACAATTTACAAAAAATAAAAAATAATAATCTCCTCAAAATATACAAAAATTAAACAAAAATTAAACTTTACAAAAAATAAAATTTATCAACAAATTAAACACATAAAAACTAAATCAACAAATTAAAATTTTCCAAAACCTATAACAAAAATTAAATTATAATTATTAATGAAAAAAGAAATACCTAAGGCGGTCAGTGACAATGTGGTAACTTTGGTGACTGAATGATAACAGTAATTGCAAAGAAGACTAGCAATGAGTTTGGAGGGGAGAGAATCAAAATGAAAAATAAAGTAATTAACTTACCTATGTAATAAATGGCTAGCCGAGGAGAGAGCAATGACATGATTGAACAAAAGAGAGAAACACATAGAGAGTGAATGGGAGAGAGATGGAAAATGGCGAGAGAAAGATAGAAGGAAAAGAGAAGAGAGGGGGAAGAAGAAGAGCTACTCGATTATATGTATAAAAGTATATCGACCAAATTACTTACCGTTTACACACAGAACTAAAAAATTAATTATTAATTCATCGACTGAATTAGCCATCGAAATGCTAATATTGGTCGGTAATCAAGAGGTAAATTATTAAACTTTTAGGGTTTATTCAGTTACTGACTGAATTAGGTACTGAAAATCATGTATAACAAATTAATAAATGTTTTGTAATCTTTATTATATTCGACAGTTTATCAACCAATATTTTTTTATACATGGATTTCGGTGGCTAAGTTGGTTGGTAAAATTATAATGCCTGCTCAAAATCCATGCTTGACTTTTGATATACATACATTCGGTGTTCAGTTAGTAAATTAATAAATTCATCGATTGGTTATTGGTCACTATGGTGGCATTTAATGGCTCATTTGGTCAGTAAATTTTTTATCCTATAGAAATTTAGTGCTAGACTTTTGGGTTACTTTCAGTTAGTAATTTGTGTCTAAATGGTTGGTAAATTAATGCACCAATCATTTTTCCAATCTTTCACCGACCACTTTTATCCCTCGTTAAATTTGGTATGTAGTCAATCGAAAAATGGTCGTTAATGACTTTTTAACTTTTGGCTCTTGAATCAGTTGGTATTCTATAGGTAATTACCAACCATATAATGTTGGTCGGTGTATTGGTAATTCCTTGTAGTGCTTCAAAATGCAAAGAATTAAAAATAGCTCTCCCTTAAATAAGTGAAGTCCTTTCTCAAGGTAAATCATTTATACCTATATTAATTGAGTATATATTCTTGTGGTCATAAGTATCAATTAAATTTATTAAACTCTTTGGATGAATATGAAGCATCATCTAGGCATACCCATACCTCCACGTGATACATCTCCTAAATTTATTAGCCCAATGAATAAATGCCTTACTTCCGCTCTTGTTATTTTACGGGATATCTTATAATGTGATCAAGCACTCATTTAAGGGATAATAAATAAACTAAGGATGGTAGATTAATTTTGAGCAACCCATCACAAAAATAGAGTATGTATAATACTACAAGCAATCAAGTCAATCTACATCTTAATCATAGTTGAGAATGTAGCTACTTATGGAAAGATTAAGAAAATAAAACATTTAAGAAAATAAAACATAAATTACATTAAACTTAAAAAACATATTTAATACAAACTAAACTTAAATGGATATATAAATAAACTCTATAAATAATTGCAGAAATTGAGATCCAATGTTGAAGAAGAATCTTTGAAAATCCAAAATCTTAAATTCCCTTTATTCAAATCCTAATCTAATATCCTAAATTTCAACTAAATAGTTAAGAAAAATATTATATTATCTATTTACTCCCTATTTACCCTATTTTTAGATAAAAGAGCATATTTATATTAGCTCTTGAAGTTTCAAATGCAAGATGTTTAAGTTTTGTATAACTATCCCATGATGTTCCCAGGCCCTACATTTTAGATTGTACGAGGATGTGCACTTTTCTTTTTAGAGTAAATTGAGTGTAGAGCCAAATAAAAATGCATGAGCTCATTCTCTTTTGCGTTGCACAAGCTCGTGCTCTTCGAGGTTGAAATAATAATTAAGTAGTCTTGCATGGGCTTGTTTTCCATTTTCTGCATAGGCTCATGCTCCTTTGATTTTGCTAATTTTTGCTTATTTCTTCAATTAATCTTGTATTTTCTACATAAATCACATAGAAACATAGAATAAGTGAACTGATAGAATTTACGAGGATTTTGCTAGAGAATCAAGCTAAACATATATAAATTAAGGATAAAATTGTACAAATGTATATGCAAATATGGAGAATATCAAGTACTCCTAAACTTAAATGTTTGCTTATCCTTAAGTAAAAAAAAATTTAGAATCAATATATAATATATATGATCGGGTCGGGTTCATATCAAGTTATATTATTATCCAAACTTAACCCATACCTGATTCGGGTATAAATTAAAAATTTCACCTTGCCCTATTTATTAAATGTGGAGAGTATTACCCATACCATTATGGTCAAAGCGGGGAAGGTATCCGACAGGCAAATAAAATTGCCATCCCTAATTATCAAGTTCTCAGCTCATCCTCATTCAATATGCTTAACCTACCTAATTCCCTTCGTAATCCTATAAACTTCCTCGGCCTTGTTTACTCTGAACTCTCACATTCGCTTTACTCATCTTGATGAACCAAACCTATCTGTTTGTTCAATAACATCTAGCCCTTTACTCATTTTGCTTTGTATCAAATTTGCCTTCTTATATATCCTTCTCTATCCATTAACTCATAAACATTATTCTTCATATCATGTCTTTTGCCATTCCTATCATCCTTATTACTGCTTCGACTACTTCTCTTTGTAACACCTCACTTCATTTCTATGGTCTAGTATCATCTCCATGGCTTATTCTTACTAAATTTTCATTTTTGTAACCTTATTTCAGTCATTTAAACTCTAACAAAACTTCCTAACTATCCCTTCATCCTAATGTCTCCTCTTACCCATCCTTAAATATTCATTACATATAATAATTATATGGGGTACTACATAATTTCTTCAATTTCTCCAATAAAACTTATTAAATCAAAGCATAGAGAAGAGTTTTTATTGGTGGGAGGCTAGACAGAAGGTGGCTATTATGGTGGGTTTTGGTCGTAGTGGTTGTCTCTGTCTCTGTCTCTCTCCCTCTCTGTTCTCTCTTTTCTTTTCTTTATGTTTTTTTTGTTTCTTATTCTTTCTTTACATTTTTTTAAAAAAATTTTTACTTTATTTATTTTATTTAATACTAATTAGCTCTCTAAAATTTAATTAGATTAATGATTCAATTTATAATTTTAATCAATTATTTAATTCATTTAATTTACATATATACATATAGCTATTTATTTCCAATTAAAAATTGAGGTGTTATGAATATCTCAGCCAAACTTACTTTGAATCACACACTCGTATTTTCTTCTTTCTTTTTCTACTTTGCATTCTTTTCTTTTCTTTTTTTTTTTTTTAATTTCTTTTCATACATCAAAGAATTTAAGAATGTATTCACAATTTCTCTTCTTGATCAAATTCTCTTGGCACATCACTAAATACTTCTTCACCATACTCTTTTTTGAGTTGCTCATCATCCTAAAAGGAAATTGCCGTGCATGGGTCTCTGTAATTCATTTTAGTTTGAGTTGGGAAGTTTCCATGACTTCTTATATATAATAAACTAGCTAATTGTTCTGTATATTTTTCCATATTCCTGTTGTTGCTAGACATTTCATCCATCCTCCCTTCCAACCTGTCATACTATTCATTCGACTCTCAAACCTATTCATAGTGACATTTTCAAAAGCATACTCAAGGATGATTTGTGGTCCAACTTCTTATACCTAAAAGTAGTATTAAGAAATTTGTCCAATGCAACCTCATATGATGGCCTGTTTTCTTGTGGTGATGGATGCCATTGATAGTTCACATGGAAATAAGATTGATAAGGACATCCAAAGTTAATGTCCTAATTTCCTTGATTCCTTTATGACGAGTTTGAGTAAGCACTCCAATCATAATTGTTATAGTCCATGAAAAGCACTTCTTATAAACACAAGAAAACTTTGGAAACATAAAGGTGAAAAACAGAGTGAGGACTAAATTACTAGAAAATTTATTTAATATTGACATCAAAACACCATCTCATCTGTAATGGCATCCAAAAATTGGCGTGGCTCTTTTCTCACTACAAGTATAGGGGGTCGATTGTAACTAGTAGTTTTTTAAAAAGTAAGAATATATCGAATCCACAGGGAGAGGAACTTGAGTACCAATATATTGAAGCTTTCTAATATTTATGTATGAAAATTATAATTGTTAGATTAATTGTTTGCAAGAGCAGAAATTAACTAAACCAATGAAGTAATTAATCAATTAAATTTGATCTCAATGGGAAAAAGACCTAAGATTTAGACTTTAATTGACTCACAATACTTGTGAATCATACATATACTCATGTAATTTTTTTACAATGCAAGGATTAAAGATGACTCTCTTTTAACTAAGTGAAGTCCTCTTTTAAGGCAAATCACTTATGTCCCCAATGCCTACTCTCACGGTCAGAAGCAACAATTAGATTCATTAAACTCTTTGGATGAGCATGAAGTATCATCTAGGAACACTCAAACCTCTATGTGATAACTCTTCTAAATCTATTAGCCCCATCAATAAATACACCACTTCCACTCTCGCTATTTCATGGGATATCTTAATTATGCAAATAGTGATCAAGCACTCACATAAAAATAAGCTCAAAGATGATAGCTTAATTTCAAGCAACCCAACATAAAAACAAAGTATATATAATACCACAAGCAATCACGTCAATCTACATCAAAATCCTAGTTGGGAATTTAGCTACTAATGACAAGATTAAAAAAAGAAAACATAAATTATATTAAACTTAAAAAAAAATCAACAAAAACTTAATTTAAATGGGTATAGAAACAAACTCTAGAAAGTCAAAGAAATTAAGATCTAAGATTGAAGAAGAATCTCCCAAGTCCTTTATTCATATCCTAAATACAATCTAAAATCTAGACTAAGTAATTGAAAAAAAAAATAGTACATTATCTATCTACACCCCTTTTTCTACCCTAATTTCAGAGAAAAAAGCATATTTATATCAATTGTTGAGGTTTCATTTCAAATACAAAGATTTTCAAATTTTATATAGCTGTCCTGCGATATTGCACTATATATAGATAATGAAACCAATTTCAAGGTGGTGGGGGTATTAGGTCTTGAATTCACGCTATATACAAATAAATTGTTATGCAAATCTTGCGATGCAAATTAAAGAAAAAATAATAATGAGGTCCTTAAACCAATGCATTAGACCTAGTAAAAATAGAATTAATACGTCATGAAATCTGCCATGCTGAAAGTTGCTTCAACTATAATTACATAAATGCTAAGCATAGATATTAATATTGATTCAATTATTCTTTTATTGCATCTACTCCATCTTTATGTATGGGCGAGGGGTTTTACTTGATATGATAAAATGTATTTGAAACAGGCATCATAACAAATGATATGATAAAGTATTTTAAACTCAATACCAAAGACACAAGTAGTAAGTACGGATGGAGGCAATTGCAATTATGATAAAGGCGAAGAAGCCATACAATACAAAATTATTAATATTAATGCAATAAAACCTCTTTAAAATAATATTCTATTAATTAATAACCTCTAATATTTAATAAAATTTCATGGAACCAACTACATTTCACGTATATAAATTAATATTTCTACTATCTAATAATTAATAGAAAATAGTTAAAAAAAACTACTAAGAGTATTAATTAGCAGAATCATATTCCTTAGAAAATAATCTAAGTAGCTTGTTTTTTCCCAGTTGTCCTAATCTCTTATTATATATCTCGTAATACTTTATGAACTATAATATGGGTAGGAATATTTGAAAGATTAAGTAAAAAAATACATGAATAAATAATACCTAATTTCTCTTATATTAAATAAAGGAGGGTCATTATTCATATCTACTTCAACTTCTTCTTCATGATCTTGTGACATTGTTATTGCTGTGAGATCTTTTATAGATTTAACGTTAGTCTTCTGATGTTACTTACATTTAATTTTAATTGGGAATATAAACCATCTTTACAACTAATTTTTTGTTGGAAATATATAACAAACTTGTTGTAACTTATAAATAATAAATACTACTAGAATTAGAGATTTGAATTTTGGTTTTTATGTAGATGTTCTACAAATTAATAACCTCTGCTAATTAATATAAAATTATATCACGGGTCATATGTATTAATTTAGGAAGGTTTTACTGTATATAGAAAATATGAGTCAAGTTTATTATATGTGAACTAGTTGAAAAATAATAAAAGTACATTATATATATATTGGTCAATACATATAATCTTTAACTTGATCTTATAAAAATATAATGATGTAGAAAAAAAAATTGATAAGGTAACTTTATATAAACTTAATTGTTGATTAGATGATTTCATATATAAACCTAATTTTTTAATTCAAAAAAAAATATATAAACTTAATTTTTAAGAGAGTTACTTGACACATTGTCAAAATTTTTCAAAATAACTCTTGAACTTGGCTTATATATATTACTAACTAAAATTTTATTTTATATAGTCAATAAAATGTAATTATAATTATACATTATTAATAATAATCATTTAAAATTATATATTATCTAATAAATCAATAATAGAATCGAATTGAAATCAAATTATATATTATATATTTCGGTAGCCAAATCGATAATTGAAAATCAAAATTATCTAATAAATCAATAATAAAATAGAATTGGAATCAAAGTTCTTTTTTTTTTTTTCAAAATAATTAAGATATATCAATTTGATTCGATTATAACTTAGTTGTGAACATCTCTAAGAAAGTGCAAAATATGATTACATAGTGCAAAATTTGGGTGTAGACCTCCATTAACGTACTAATAATTTGAAGTATTAGATGGGAAATCCAAACATTGTACAAAACTTTTATATTGGAGAGGAAGTTCAATATTGCCCTTGTTTTTTTAATTAATTAATTTACTTATTTATTTTTATTTTAGGTCAATAGATCACATTGCAGATTATTTTTTTACATAATATATAAGTTTATATTCATTGTCTAATTCAACAAAAAAAAAAAAAAAAAAAAAAAAAAAGGTATTAACATCAAAATTATGCTTTTCAGAAATAAAAAAACATTTTTTATAATCAATTTTTAAAATTAAAATTTCGATTTAGATCAATTAAGAGTCAACATTTCACATTTAATTCTTAATCACTGATTTAGGTTTTTCAACATACCTATTGGAAAAATGATTTGAAATTAATATTTAATAATTCAAAAAGATAATTAAATTGGGTATACTAAAAAAATATAATTAAAACACAAAAAAAAATATTTTTTGAGATAAAAAATAAATATTTCATTAATTTTTTTTTAGCATTGGGGAAGGGGAATCAATTATGAGTCTATCGCTCAGAAAAATATATATTTTACCGATAGGCTATGCCTCAGTATACTAAATATTTCATTAATTGATAAAATAGAATCATACAAAATTATGACGTCTTACCAGTTATCATATTATAATTCCTCAAAAGTGATATCAAAATAAACAAATGATATGAATAATGATAATAATAATCTTGATTTGAAATATTGGATTATGCTCAACCATAAATAATAAATATTTTTTATTATTTTATGGTTTTTCTCCAAGTTACTGATATGAATACTAATAAATATAGATTTGGTGTCAAATGTATATATGACTTGTAATTCTGATTTAACTACGGATCAAATAACAAATTAATAGAAAAGGAAAAACTCATCATAAAGGGAAAAAAGAAGAAATTTTAAGAAAAATCACCAAAAATAAATAAAAAAAAAAAAAAAAAAAAGAGCCTGTAAATCTATTATTAATATCACAATTAACCTATAAATTGATTCTGTGATTGTGTCCATGAAATTGAAAACTGATCCACTAACTTTTGTCATGAGCCTTTTTCAATTAAGGGACACAGCCTTAAATAGTAATAGTAAACAACAAACAAGCCGTCGAGGGGGAAAAAACAGGCAAACCACAATTAGGAAAAATAAAATCTGTGACTCTCAAAAAAAAATTATACTGTCTCATTAAAGGATATGAGACTGTTGCATCCAACATTGTCGGCAAGAGGAGGCTTCCTACGCAATTTCATCATGCCTTGCCTTGGAGCACTGGGGGTGTCGTAACATCCATCTGAAAAATCAAGATCACAACTAATTAGTTATTGAAATTAATTCATTGAAGTAATTATTAAAGCAAAGTACTCTCTCCATTCTGAAAAAAGTGGCTATTAAAAAAAAATCACTATTTTAAATGTAGTAATGATTTTATCATAATTTGTCAAAAAGATTCCTATTAATTATAGTATAAATTAGAAAAACATTTCTAATACTTAGAAAATGGAAGAGTAAATTAGCCATTTTATCATTTTTTTATTAGGTTGTTAAATGGTCACTTATTTATGAACAAAACTAACTTTTATAATGACCACTTTTTTCAGAATAGAAAAAGTATTAGATAAAATTGTAATAGTATATATAATCACTTATGCCTCTAAAAATTCAATTTAGAAACCCTAAAGCCTAAAATGCAAATCTAAATTTAAAGCAGTTTGGCATTGAGGTTCAGAAAAGCACTTTTCAAAAAAAAAAAAAAAAATTTTTTTTTTTTAGTTTTTTGAGTTCTGGATCTGCCTTTGAAAAAAGCAAAGTGAATAGATATTTTTCTGAAAAACAAGTTTGAAAAAAGTAATTTCAAAAAAATAAAAAAAAATCAGTTAAATAAAAAAATAAAAAAAGTATTTTTTTAATCTTAAATAGCAATCTCAAACAGACTATTACAAAATACACAATATAGTTAAAAGAGAAATAAATTAAGTAGAAGATTTTTTTTCTAAATAAAATAAGGCAAGAATTCAGAGATACATTCAAGCATTTTAACTACGTTAGCATCCTCTTAGCATCAGTATCATGAAACTCTCAACTTAATATAAGAAAACCAAAGAATACAAAGGACATCCCAAATGATAAAAGACAGTTTTTGTTATCATTTAGTTGAACATGATGGTATAACTATTTGAAGTGCAATAATATCTATGTTTTTAGTTTTATTGCAAGCATTCTTCTGATATGTTAAATTGATGGTTTAAATTCAACTATTTAGTGTGGCTTTATCCCTCAAACTTTTATTTTTCAAATTTAATTTAAATCTCTTGGGGCAATTTCAATCTTTCAATTCAAGGCAATTATATATATAAGTCAATCATTCATCCATTGGTTTTGAAATTTTTTTTTGCTCAAGGACAAGCAAACGTTCAAGTTTGGAGGGTATTTAATATTCTCCATATTTGCATATATATTTTTATGATTTTATCCTCAATTTATATATAATAGCTTGTCTCTCTAGGAAATCCTCACAATTTTCACCAATTCACTTGTTCTATGGTTTTATGTAATTTATGTAGTAAATACAAGACTAATTGAAGAAACGAAGTAAAAATAGCCAAAAAGTGAAAATATTATATTTAAAGCCTCAAGAACCCACATAAATACACTCTTTTCATTGAAATTAGGGTAGACAAGTAGTAGATAGATAATATACTAATTTTCTCAACTACTTAGTTTAGATTATGATTAGATTAGGATTGTAATAGAGGGGATTGAAGAATTGGACCTTGGGAGATTCTTCTTCAACATTAGATCTTAATTTTTGAAATTCTTCATATAATTTGCTCTTAAACCCATTTAAATTTCATTTTTGTAATGACTCTTTTATTGTTTTTAATGCAATTTATTATTTCTTTCTTAAACTTTTTCATGAGTAGCTAAATTCCCAACTAGGATTCAAATATAGATTAACTTGATTGTCTGTGATTAGTTTGATTGTTTGTGATTAGTCTTAGTTTTTAATGTCAAGTATGATTTGTTGAATGAAACCTCTCCAACTAGCTTGTGGAAGAAATTTGAAGATTTATACACGTCAAAGTGGTTCATCAGTCAGCTGTATTTAAAGAAATAATTGTACATATTTAAGACGGATGAAAGTATCAGTGTTTGGGACCATCTTAATATCTTTAAAAGTTTAATTACTCGGTTAGCTAGTTTGAGTACAAAGATTGAAAATGAGCCAATAATTTTTTTAGCTTCTCTCCCATCATCTTATGAAAGTTCAATGATAGCAATGACAAATAGAAAAAAATTTAGTGACAATAGAAGAGGAAGTTACTTACTACAAGAAATAAGTAGAATAGCTATGAATTTTAGTGATATATTGCTATG
The DNA here is from genome assembly GCA_947687605.1 of Reutealis trisperma. Taxonomy (NCBI): domain Eukaryota; kingdom Viridiplantae; phylum Streptophyta; class Magnoliopsida; order Malpighiales; family Euphorbiaceae; genus Reutealis; species Reutealis trisperma. Next base: position 1,106,398 of record CANTUT010000430.1, read on the forward strand.
GAATAGCAATAGAATAAACATTATGAAAATTATTGCAATTTAGCGATGAATTTGAGACGAAAAACTAGGGAAGGACACATTTAATCACTATTTTGTCACAAAATGTAGCACTACTTTTGGCACTAATTTTATTGATGGATTAGAGATAGAAAGTTTGTTGCTAATTGATAGTAGATAACTATTTCATCTCTAATTAGTGACAGACATGTTTCCATAGCTAATTAGCGACAAACACATTTCTATCACTAATTAACAATGGACAAGTAACGGGTAAGTTTTTGTCACTAGCTAGTGACAGACAAGTTTTTGCCACTAATTAGTAATGTATAATTAGCAAAAAAAAATTTATCATAAATTTAAAAAAAAAATTCGCCTAATTTTTTTTATTTTCTTGCTTATTCCATGTTTTAGCAATGTATTTTTCCATCACTATTTTCAAAAACAAAAATTCTATTTCCTTTCATTTCATATGCAACTAGAAATGGCATCTATGGAGCAATTATGAGATGATAGTTGCTAAAGTTAGCAACTAAATTGTTAGAAACAAAATTTAGTTGCTAACAATAAAAACCCTTTCATAAAAATCTCCATTGATAAAATATTCTCTAATAGAGAATATTATTAGAGAATATTTTATCAATGGAAATTTTCATGAAAAAGTTTCTTTATTGTGTGTGAAAATATATTAAAAATCAATGTGTTCAAGGATGAATTCTAATCCCAAGGATGCTACTGGGTGATCTCTAGATCTTTCAAAGCCTATAAAATAGAAAGATTAGAGGGTCTATACGATGTGTCTAGTAGGCCACTTTGATACTTAAGTCAGAAAGGTTAGGATTTGGAGAAATTAGTGAGTTTAGGGTGCTTAAAATATATTAGCTGCTTGTGGAGAATTTTCCTTTATTTATAGTGGCTAGATGGAGGCTCAAGTTCTTTTTAGAGCAGGAGTGTATGACGCTTTATTGTACTAGGAGACGGATTGAAGGAGATTCCATTAGAATATGATATGAAATGCATGTCAACAAATTCTAGATGGATAAAAAAGATTAAAAGACATATAGGGGAGGCAACCTTCTGATGATGTTCTTAGTTCGGTTGAGCAAGTCTCTGGTTCGCGTAAGGGTGATTTGCCCAGATAAGTATGTAACAAAAATTAATTTATAATTTCAATTAACTAAGTTTACTGATGATATTTTAGATGAATTTTTGTAGAAGCTATATGTAAAAGATGGGTAAAAGGTAAATTCTTCCTAAATAAGTTAAATCTGTATGAGTCACATTTGCATATCAACTTATTGTGTAAAGTCAATTAGTCACACCATTGAAATATTTACAAAGACTAGTTGATAAAGCATTGAGTTTTAGGAAAAGATTGATCATCGTGAGCTTACGTAGATTAAGTATGTAATGAGTAGCAATAGCCACTAATGGATTGTTTCAACAATTCTGCTTGACATCAAAGTTTCAGTTGAATCAGTAAATGCTTTTAAAGATATAATTTCTTCATGACTTAACATGATGTCTCGACTAAAAAAAAATTCAATCTCCACAATCCTTAATTGATCCAAATCAAACATTTGGCCTCAACGGATTTGATGAATTGATCTATAGGCCATGATTGTTGCTCATAACTCAAGTCAACCAAACATATAAAGATTCCTCATAAAATCCAACTCTTCACTTTTACAGCTAATTTTTCTAAAAATTATAAAGATATGACATGACTTAAAATAATAATATATATGCATACAAAGCACATAAACTTAGCATATTTAGTAAAAATTTACTTTTTACTACATCTGTTACATCTTACTTCACTAAAAATCTATCTAAAATATCATCACTAAACTTGTACAAAAGTTTCATTATACTTGATAACCAAAACAAAGATTCCCTCTACATAGACTTTAATTGATTTATTCTCCTTTTCTATAGAAATAGTATTTTTAGACTTATTTAATACTCCAAGTATTCATAAATAGAAGGTCCACAATTCAAAGGCAGAAGAGAAGATTGGCAATAGCTCTTTCTCTTAATATATGTTATGAGAAAGTGTTACAACCAGCTTCGCTTTTGCCTTCGAAGTTATGGAAATCCCTCCATTTATGGAAGGATAAATCAATTTAAATATCCTATTTTTATAGAAAACTAGAATAATCTAATTAATCTGTTAAGTCTTACAGAGAGAGAATATTTAGTTTGAGCATCACATATAATGACCAATCTAAATGAATTTATTACAGGACTAATTTTATCAATGTACTTATACCTAATTACATTTAATTACTATACTAATGTGACTCATTTATAGTTCTATACCTATATTATGATAACAATATATTCTAACTGAATTCTGGCACAGCATCGACTATATATACAATATATACTAGTAAATTCGCAAAAACTTACAAATAAAATAGCACTTTTAATATATTTTTCCTTATAACCTCAACTTCATCATAAATATAGAATTCAACATTCTCATCATAAATAGATAATTAATATTCATAATGTACACTTATTATAATACAAATTAGCACATCTATTAAATCTATATACACACATACAATGGAACAAACTAAAATTTTCTTATAGCTAATTTAAATTTATTATTTCAATTAATTGTACTAATTGATAACTCTATATTTTTAGAGTTATTTTATTTGTTTAAACTTAAATTTTAGCTCAGTTCTCGAAAATGCAATAATATTATTACATATTTTTAGAAATAAATAGTTCTACAATTTATAAATAAATTATAACATATTTTAAGTATTTTTATTTTATTTTTGCAGATCAAAATGATGCAGTAAAAATAATGATGCAAGCAATGATTCAAGTTTTCAATCCATGTGAAATAAATTCAATGGTTGGTGGCTAAAATTCAATGGTTGGTAGCCAACCTAACCATTTTTGAATACTGATGAAGGAATTCAATGGTTGGTGGCCAAAATTCAATGGTTGGTAGCCAACCTAACCATTTTTGAATATTGATGAAGGAATTCAATGGTTGGTGGCCAACCTAACCATCAATGTTGAATTTTGATGCAAGAATTTTAATGGAACTTGAATTCTTCCACCAAACATGTCTATAAATACCATGCTTGGCAAAGGGAAATGGCATCAAAGAAAATCCATAAAAAAAATATGTAGAGAGATTTTCATATGTTTTCTTAGAGTAGATTAGTTTTATTTTTTATTTTGATCAAGAGGAGGAGTTTTTGGAAGCTTGAGTTCATCAAAAATTGTATCTCAAAACAAGTTCTCTCTAAACTCTATCTTGAATTTAATTATAAGTTATTATTATGTTTATTATTTTATTGTTAATTTAATTGTTTATTCTCTTTTAATTATGAATAGCTAATTTTATTTTCTAAGATTTAGATGTAATCTTTTGATTTACATATGATTATTTATATTTAATTGATTGGATTTGATTGTTGGAATTAATCTTTTATCTTAGAACTTAATGCTTGTAATTAACTGGCTATTAATTGCATGATTTAAGATGTTGTGTGAAGTAGCGAGAGTGGAAACACAATATTAGTTCATTAAGATAATTGACCTAGGGAATGTATTGCTTAGAGATAAGAATACTCCTTTGTTATTTTTAAAAGGATTTCCATAAAACTTAATGGGTTTGTGTTAATTGCTTATGATCACGAGAGTAGACGTAAGGTTAATATGAACACACATGTTGTATCTTGAGAGAGAACATCATATAATTTAGGGAAATCTAATTATTAATTCCAGCAAAAATAATCCAATCTAAAAAATATAAAGTAATCATAGGTAATCAATTGATAAATTCTAAATCCTAGACCTTTAATCTTATTTTCATATTTATCATTATTTATTTACTTCAATTTCATTTTAGTTTAAAATATAAATCTCATAATTAATTTTCTAAATAATAGAGGAATCTTAAAATTGGTACTTGACAAACCCTTCCTCGTGGGAACGATACTCACTCATCACTTTATTACTTGTAAACGATCTGTGCACTTGCAGAAATCGCGCAATACTAATCATACTAAAGTAACTAATATATGTATTTTTAAATTTATATATTAATTTTTATAAATCTAAAACTTACCATCTTCCTAAACTATATATATATATTAATAAAATATTTCTAACAGCTAATGTTATCTGATTAAGTAACACAATTAATTAATCTAAACTAATACAAAATAATCTAAAATATAAATTACTTAAAATTAAACTAAAACTCTAACATTACATTAAAATAAGAAACATATATATATAGTTCATTTTTGAAATGAAAAAAGAAACGATGATAGCTAAAATACCTTTGAACATAATGAATGGCGGCTTCCCTCCTCCGGGGGCGAAGAAGAATGGATTTTTGTAGCGGCAGCTGTGCTCAGAGAAAGAGTGAGTAAGTGAACAGAAAAATTAAGATTTCTACTTTTTAACTTCAAAATTAGCTACTCCAACACTTAGTCACTAATTTAGTTGCTAAACATAAAATGACTTATGATATCGTCGTTTAACTAAACTACATTTAGCTACTAAGTTTTCAGTCATTGCTTTAGTCTCCATCTAACGATTACATTTTACTCTCTAAAATATTTTCACCTTTATGTTAATTATGTGGCCCATAATTGATCTCATGATTAGCGACTAATAGGTTTTAGTCGCCAAGTAGTGATTAATTAGGGATTAACATTAAATCTTTGAATGACATGCCATAGTTTGGTGCCACTATTAGCTACTATTTAGACGCTAATGTTGCTATTATTAATTATTTTATCCATCTCCTTTTTACAATCGCCAGTTATTCTTCAATTTGTTAGTAATTAGAGACTAAAATGTTGTTGTCGCTAAATTTAGTTGCTAATTTAACAGATTCTAGTAGTGATCGCTGATGTGGTTGATGAAAAAGAAAATAGAAAGGATCCTTTGTGTAATCAGTGGGTGATGGATTTTGCTTCACTTTCTATATTTGCTCTAAGAATGAGTGGTTTGATAAATTTGAAGAATGCGAAGTTGAACATGTCAAGCTAGCCAATAATAAGAAGATAGAGATTGAAGGCATTGATAGAGTGAAAATTGAGGTGCATGATAATATTGTTAAAACACTTTGATAAAAGTTTGAAAGAATAAATTGTTATAGATTGATTGGAAGCACAATTATTAGAGGTGGAGCTAGTAATGAATTGAAGAATAAACATATGTTTATGGTGGTATCTGCAAAGAAGGTGCTTTTCAGAAATTGAATTGAAGTATATTTCTTTTATGTTATAGAGGTGGAGATTTGTTATATCTAGGCTATAAATTGATATACTTAATTATGAAGTAATATGCTTGAGCATAAAAAAGATTAATTAAACTTAATAAGCGAGTCGAATGCTTGATGAGCAAGACTTTGCATAAAACGAGCATATACTTCTTGTTTTGTTTGTGTAAAAATTAGGCCAATTATTGAATTGGAGAATTGTTTAATATGATATAAAATATATGGGTAGAGTGCTTTTAAAATAAAATTTTGAGTGTTTGGTTAATTAATAATTGTATTAAATTCATTAATTAGTGAAATTTATTTTGTGCAGTAGAATCATGTTAATTATATTAAATTCATTAATTAATGAAATTTATTTTGTGCAATAAATTGGCGTTGAATCATGTTAAATTTTGAGTCTTTCATATTATTATTTGTTGAATGAAACCATTTTTCATAACAAAACCTGATAATAAAAAAAATTTAAATTAAAGATAGATATGTCACGTGTCAGTATATCGCTTTAATAACTTTACTGGGGCCAATATATATATATATATATATATATATATATATATATATATATATATATATATATATTATCAATTATTAATGTTTATCCATTAATTAGTAATTATTAAATTAGTGTTTACCCGCACGTTGTAGGAGTATTGTTATTATTTTGATTATAAATAACAATATTAAATGAGTTTATAGAAAAAGTAAGAAAATTCTCAATATTTTATAATTATTTATCACATTTTAGAAAATAATAATAATTGAAAATATTTTTAAGAGTGTTCTTTAATCAAATTGTAATATTTTATTGATGCAATAAATATAAAAATTAAATATTTATTAATTGATTTATTAATTACATATAAAATTAATGCTACAAATATAATTGATATGCTATTGTTAAGGATTAGAAATCATTATATAATTAGGAAACTAACTTATAAATTAATATAATATTAAAAATATAATTAAAATGGTATTTAATAGGATTAAAGTCATTGTTTAATTAGGAAAATAACTTACTCTCTCTGTTTTAAAATAATTATCTTTTTAGAAATTTTATTTTGTTTCAAAATATTTGTTATTTTAAGATTTTAATAAAATATTTATTATTTTTTTTCAACTTTAACCTTTCTTTATTACTATATTAAACATTTACATTAATTAGTTTTATTTTTTTTATCAAACTAAAAAAGAGATATTTTAGTCTTTTTATCTTATAATTATGACAATTAAATAATTTTTTAATATATATACACTATTTTAAAATGACTATTAATTTGAAACGGATAGAGTATTAGTTTATATGTGTGTGTGTATATATATATATATATATTTATTTATTTATATACACTCACACAAGAGGTTGGAAAGCAAAAAAATAAATAAATAAATAAATAAAGGAAAATAAGAACTCAGCAGATTAACTCTTCCAGACCAAGTACGATTCACCAAATCATTGTTCACAAAAGCACACACATTAGCAGGAGGAAGTTGAATCTCATGAAACCCATCAAAGAAATCTAATGCCTTATTAGTTAATATATTAATTATGCAATAAACATGAAAATTATACATTGGCATAATATATTTATGTGTCAAAAATAAATACATATATCAAAAAATTTACATGTGAAAAACTTTTATGTCTTGATTTATTAATTATATATATATTTAATATAAAATATATAATTAATATGCTATTTTTAGGATTAAAAATCATTGTATAATTAGGAAACTAATTTATTAATTAACATAATATTAAAAATTTAATTAAAATGCTATTTTTTAGAATTAGAATTATTGTTTAATTTGGAAAGTAATTTATTAATTAATAAATTAATTATACAATAAACATAAAAATTACACGCTAACGTAATAGTTACACGTCAACAAAAAGTACACATGTCAAAAATATGTATACAAACCAGCTGATGAATTAAACAGAAACTTCCGTAACAAATGCTACAACTGCTTAATAAAACAGAAACTTAGCAATCAAATAGAGCAGTGTAAGGAGCTGAAGAAGTCTAATCCCATATTAAGTAAAAAAGGTGCAAACCGTGGTCAGAAATGAACCACGAGGCCTATTATAAGACTTAAAGTTGACAATATTATTATTATTATTATTATAATTATTATTTTCTGAGCACAAAGGATATATCCCACCTGTATGTCATTAATTGGTGCTCAGTTTTGACAAGAATGTATGGTGGAGAATATGGAATAGCCTGTTAAATATTTTGGTACAGCTCTACACCATACAAAATGATGCTCATTCTCTCATCAATCACAACCATTTGATGACCTGGGTCCCACCTTTCTCTGAGCCCTTTTTCCAGAAGAATGACAACACCAATTAAAATCATTCTGCCTAGCCTGTGATACTTACAGCATAAAGAAAATAAATATATACATACATATATAAATATATATTAATTAATTAGTAATCATAAATACATATATTTATATTTATATTACAAAAATGTTAAAGCAATAATTGAATGAATAAGATAATCCCATCAGGCTGGATATATCTGTGATATTTAATCTGAAATTGACGGATGGTATGTTCGTACTTTATTATTATTCGTGCTTTCTGTGAATTTTCTAATAACTGTAATTAGTAACATGTATCAAATAATATTCAAATATTTAATTATTAAATCATATACTTGAAGTGTTAACATACCCCTTTATATTCTTGTAAATGTTTATATATTTAAAAAAGAAATTATATATTCTCATAAATGATTTCTTGAAAAAAAAAATTTAAGTATACCAGTGGATAAAATAATAGAAAAATTCATCATGAATTGTTTAGATTATTCATCTATTTTTAGTGTATGAAAAAATTTTTAGAGGTAATTAAAATGTTAAAAAAATTTAAATTAAAGATTCTAAGATTTTCTTATAATTGTGAAAGAATTTTAAACATTAGGTTATATGATCTTATTTTCCTTAATAATGAATATTCTTGGAATTTTGGATTCTTTTGCTTATGGTAGATTTTTTAGACAGCAACACTGCCTACAAATCTACTAATATGACTTTTTTTTTGAGAGATCATTATTATTATTCAAGTCTTAAAATTTATTTATTTATTTTTACAAAGAGTCTTAAAAGTAATTTAGTTGTCAACTATATGCACTTCTACAGCATTGACATTGAAAATTTGTGGTTAAGAAAATATTATACTCGTGAACATCATGAATCATGTTTACAATAAGATAATAAGGTTTAATTAATGCTTTTGTATTAATTCACTTGTAAATATTTTTTTTTTTTAAATCATAGTAAAAATGCATTTTACTGCTAGAGCCGCCTTTGCATAAACATTGGTCATAGATTCCTACCTGTGAAACTACGTTTGCTCAGATATCTAGAATATTCACATATTCCCTTAATTTCATTGGAGGGGTCCAACTTTTTTTTTTTTAATAACATACATTGAATTTTTTACTTTTAAATATCTTATATTTTTATTTTTATCATATGCAATGAATAAATTTACCACACTTTATTTTAATCTATCGAATAAAAAACAAAAACACCAAAAACACTATACTTATTTACCATATTTTTCATAATATAAAAAGTGTATGGCATAAAAAAAATTTATATACTTTAATGGTCCCTTTTTTATTATTTCAGGCGGGAGAGGGCAAATATATATATATATATATATATATATATATATATATATATATATATATATATATATATATATATATATATATACACTAAAAAAATCTAGTAAATTTCCGATGGAAAAATCCGTAGGTAAATTGATTTACCAATGAATTAAGGACGAAAGTGTTCCGTCGTTAAAACGATAATCAATAAATAAAGCGATAGAAAAAATGTCTCATCGGTAATTTATCAACGAAATTCAGTCAATATTTTATAGAAATCGGTCAATAATTTTGTTCGAAAAAAGATAGCAAATATTACTATTTTGTCAGTGATTTGTTGCTAAAAAATACTATCCATTAATAATTTATCAGTAATTCGTCATTAAAATATAATTAAATATTATTTTCGGTCAGTAATCCGTCAGTAATTTTCAGGCAAAAATAATATTTTAATAAGACGGTCAGTAATTCATCAGTAAAATAACTATAAAAAATAATATTTTATAACTAAACGGTCAGTAATCCGTCAATAAATTTTAGTAAAAAATAATATTTTAATTTTACTGTCAATAATCCGTCAGTAGAATAAACATAAAAAAATATTATTTTATATAAAACGGTCGGTAATCTGTCAGTAATATATTAAAAAAATAATTTAATAATCTTTTCTGTCAGTAATCCGTCAATAAATTTAAAAATAATTTTTAATAATTTTTTATTATGTAATAAATTAATTTTATATAATATATATTAATTAGAAAATTATAAATTAATATATAATGTGAATATAAAAATTTTTCATTCCATAAAACGTAATATTATTTACAAAAAATGTAATATACTGTACATCATATAAATGTTACAAATAACTAAACTAAAAAAACTAAAAAAATAACTAATCATACTCCTGAGCATTATCCTCCTCGTGGCCCTCGGCATGATACTAGTCATGCTCCGGATCTACTATATACGCATTAGCAACAACAATAGAAGCATCTCCAGCTGAAGCTGATCAGAAGTAATAGAAGCCAGTGGTGAAACAGGTAGAGGAGCAGCACCGCCAGCAAAATATCTAGAGAAGAACTACTGCATCTGCAGCTCGACTTGCTGGCGGACCTACTCTTGGACTATCCGCTGCATCTCATGCTACATCTCCTCCCGCATATGAGCTACTCGCTTATCAATCTCATGTTGCATATGCTCAGCTGTAGGCGGTGGTGGCGGTGGTAGAGCTGAGAAAGAACTGGCTCTAAGATCTCCAAATGAGCGAGCCATCAAACTCATCCCATAGACTTTACCCTTCTCCCGGCCCTCAACAGCTTTGAAATATAGCTAAAACTCATCTACTTGAGCTGGCTTAATGGATTTGGGAGTCGGCTGGGACATTTGCACGTGGAGGTTTCCGAGATCCTCCTGTTTTCAATATAATAATAGTTAGCATTTAAAATTTTTAATATACTTTAATAGAAAAAATGCTAATTAAAACTTATATAAATCCGCTGGAAGTGCTGGTCGATAAAGGTTTGTCGGTCTTCCTTTCTCGTGTGGATGCGGACGAAGACCTTCTCAAGAGCAGGGTCTCGACCAAGATCATTTCTCTGTTAAAAATTAAAAGTATCATCCTACATTTAGTAAATAAAAAAATATGAAACTAGTAACTTAAAAATAAATAAATTTTTAAAGTACGAATGATTTAATTACTTATTATAAAAAAAATCGACATCTTACTAATTTCCTGGCATGCTCCCCAATAAGGACAGACCCTTCAGTATGCTTAGATGGTCCACTCGCTGGACCGTCTTTTTCTGATTTTTTATTCATGCTCCAAAGAATCTCAGTGTTTCTTCCAAGCATTTCATGTCTCCTGAGGGATCCACGTCTCTCTCTTTCCCTTGTTCCTGACGTCGTAGAGGAAGTTCTTATATCGAATTGTAGCCTTCTTAAAAAAGAGTACCTTCACCATCTCTAATATAGCAAGATTCTAGTAAAAATACTTCTACAAAAAAAAAAAAATTACAAGTTAGTATATAAATAATAAATAATAATTAATATATAAAATACAAATTTAATTTACTAGTATTATGTATCTATTTAACACATATTACTAACAAAATATTATATTTTATTATATATTATTATAGTTTATTGTATATTATTATGCTTCTTCGATGGATTCAAATCAAGCATGAATTTCATATACTTGTTTATTTTACTATTGGTAATATAATATAGTATCTTCTACAAAAGAAAAAAAAAAAAAAGAGTAGCATCACAAGGCACAATTAAATTATATATATACAATGGACTGAAATAGCAGTTATATATATTAGGGATAACTCTCCATTTTAATATATCTCATGAAATTGATATTGACGACAACTCTTTATTATGTATTATTTTTATATTTATTATTTTAGAATATATATATATATATATATATATATATATATATATATATATATATATATATATATATATATATATATATATATATATATATATATATATATATATGTATATATATATATATGTAATTTTGAATTCTATATAATATATTATTCATTACCTGAAACTCCTTTCAGTAGAACTCCTTTGTCTCCTGAGGCACTGATTTCCAACGCGTGCCTTTAGGTCTCAACTGGTTCTTAAATATCTTGTAAATTATCTGCGTCACATTTACGGGATACACCCTACAATTAAAAAACTTCAATGTTAGTTAAACGAAAAATAAGATATTATAAATTAAAAATTACCTTAAGAAATATAATACTTATATATCTCCCTGCAGTGTGAGATACTGCCTACACCTCGAATATGAAAGCAGGATTGGTGGGGCAGTGGTAGAAACTAAAGCAGTGGTAGAAACTGCTGTAGTGGTAGGAGTTGTTGCAGAGATAATGGTGGTAGGTGTAGAAAATGAAGGATGGGTAGATGGAGAAATAGGTGAAGGAATAGTGGATGGAGGGGTAACAGAAAGAATAGTAGATGGAGGGGATAACAGAAGAAATAATAGATGGAGGGGTAATTGAAGGAATAGTACATAGAGGAGTAACAGAAGGAATAGTAGATGGCGATGTAACTGAAGAAGGGACAGTGGATGGAGTGGTAACAGAAGAAGGCATAGTGGATAGAAGGGAAATGGAAGAAGGAATAATGGAAGGTGATGAAAGTATAGGACCGGTAGATGAAGTAGTAAACATAGGAGGAGGAACATATAAAGAAATCTGTGTGGTGATAGTCGAAAGGGTGAATGTAGGTGGTATATAAGGCAAGAAAGATGGTAAAAAAGAAAGGGTATATAAGGCAGGCCCTCCCTATGAGTGACGCCCTTTCTAGGACGTCGATATACTACTACCAAGAGTATCTTTAGGAGTCGGTACACGTCTTGGAGTCGACATCTATATATTTAGTAAAGTTTAATAAATTCATTTATTATTTACTGTTACATAAAAAGTACATCCACACAAATAAAATACTAGAAAATTAATATGGCGTAATCGCTGAATAATAATGTAAATAGTAAAAGAAAATTACAACAGAAGTTAAAAATGACTTCATTGAAATATAATGTAACATTGTAAATGTAAAAATAATATTCTCTTACACAATTAGGAAAAATCCATACACAATCCCTGGGAAATAAGTACGAAATACACTTATTCAGAATCTATTTCTTCGAACTCATCTTTGTCTATGTTTTCCTCAGACGTCTCGACATCTAAATCAAATTCAGATTCATCATCTGTATCATTATCATCTTCGTCATCCATATCAACTAATGGCTCTTCAGGATCATTTTAAGTTGCAGGAGGCTCATCATCATTAACTTCGAGTATAGGCTCATCAACTTTGTCGCCTTGAAATGGTTCTTTAGATGTTGTATTTATTTCACTACCTCCTTAATCTCTACGACTGATCTAGCTTTAATCTTGCATACTGCCCACCAATCCGCTTTATCTCATCGTAGACTCGGATAGGAAATATAATACACTTGACAAGCTTGCATTGCCAGTATAAATGACTCGTATTTATTGAATCGCTGCCTATGGTTGACTTCAACAAGATTATATTGCTCATGAACTTTTATTCTCACATTTAGTGTTAGATCAAACCATTCACACTTAAACAAAATAGTCCTCTTAATTGAAAGTGCAGGGTATTCCAATTGCATTATATCTGTTAATCGACCATAATAGTCAAATGCATTCTCACTGTAATTGGAACTCTTACATACCCCACTATTTATTGATGACCTACCCGAACTTCGCTTTTCGGTATGGAACTTATAACCGTTCATGAAGAAAATAGGATAGGTCGTAACATATCGTAACAGACCCTTGGACAGATCAATAATGAATTAATTTGTTATTCTATTCGTAGGATCAGTGGCCTATGACAAAAATAAATATATCAATTTGATTGTATAGGATAGAAATTTAAGATTAATTTTTTAAGTAAAGGTACTACATTATACTTACATATGAATGAAACTAGTGCGCAAATTCTGTCTCTAATTTTTTGTCTATATCAATTGTTGATATATTCGACACAGTTTGCTTCAACATATTAATGAATAAGCTTTATTAATAAGGAAAATAATAAGTAAAATGGAAAGGAAACTATGTAGAATGATGAATTAGTTATTTTAATTAAGTTGTAACTTACTCGACGTATTTTGCAACTTCGGAGCAATTAAGAAGAATGTAGGATTGAGCCGCCTTATATTCTTCATCTGTCATCAATCTTGTTTTAGGTCGACCAAATGGTCTCCCTAGATGAGTGAATATTGATAAAATACCAGGCGTATTTGCTCTTTCAGGCATTCCACCATCATCATTTCAAGCTACTCTCCTATGCCTTGTATAGACATGGGGTTCGAAATAATAAGAGCAAAATGATGAAACTTCCTCAACTAAGTATGCATTACAAATGGAGCCTTCAACTCTTGCTTTATTTTTGACATTATGTCTCAAATGTCCATTAAATCTACAACAAGTAAATATCATAGATTACGACATTTGAGTATAAATGAATGGATGTGATTGTAAATATTAAAATGGGTAAATATTTTACCTCTCAAATGGATACATCCATCGGTATTGAACTGGACCCGCTATACAAGCTTCGTAAGCAAGATGTATTGGTTGATGCTCCATGGAATCAAAGAAACTTAGAGGAAAAATGTGTTCTAGTTTACACAAGATGAGTGGAATGGTATTTTCAAGCCTCTCCATGTCCTCTTCCCTAAGAAGTGTTGAAGTGAGTTCTTTGAAAAATAAATTCAACTCTGTCAATGGTTGCCAAACATATCTCGGCAAAATTTCACGAAACGCAATAGGAAGCAAGCATTGCATAAAAACATGACAGTTATGGCTCTTCATCCTAAACAATCTTAGTTTCCGTATATCAATGCATCGACCCATATTAGATACATACCTATCAGGAAATTTCAGATCTTTCAGCCATTCACATAAGACTTGTTGGCCTGCTTATGGAATACATAGTTTGCTTTTGGATATTTTTCAGACACTTCATCCATCTCTAACTCCTTACGGAGACAGAACTGTTTCAAGTCCTGTTTGGATTTAGCATTATCTTTGGTTTTCCGGGGGATGTCCATTATCATGTTGAATATATTTTCAAACACACTATTCTCAATATGCATGACATCCAAATTATGTCTAATCAGATTAGTCCTCCAATATGGTAAATCCCAAAATATACTTCGTTTCTTCCATCCACATCCACTTCGCTTTGCAATTTAAGTATTCACATCATCAGCTCCATAATGTGCATCAAATTGTAGATCATCAAGTGATAATTTTTGTTTTTTACTTTATAAATTGTTCCTTTTCCACTTGTTAAATTTATTATAATTAAATAATAATAATTATTGCATGTGGAAGATCTGCATGGAGTCATACTTGCAAGGTCAAGACCTTTAGGAGGATGTTGTTGGGATAAAGCCTACATCACCACCATCAGAAGATTATGTCAGTAATCTTAAAAAATGAAAGATTAAAGTTGGAAAAGCCATATTCGCAATCAAGACTACTATTGAAGAAAAAATGATGGAGTACATCAGACAAGTTGTCACACCTAAAGAGGCTTGGGATTCACTTGCTTTGTGGTTTGCAAAGAAGAATGATACAAGACTTTAATTGCTAGAAAATGAACTAATGTCTATCTCACAGCAAGATATGACAATTAGTTAGTATTTCACCAAAGTGAAGTCTTTATGTTTTGAAACTGCTAAGTTGGATGAGGCATCCAAAATTATCAATGAAAGAATGAGGCAAATCATCATAAATGGCCTATGACTTGAGTACAAGGGATTTATTGCTGTAGTTCAAGGTTAGCCCACTCAACCTTCAATTGAAGAATTGGAAAATTTTCTAGCAATTTAAGAAACATTAGCAAAGTAAATGGCTGGAGTGTCTTTAAATACTGAAGAAGTAACACTCTTCACCAATAAAAAAAGAATCAACCTTATAGTCAAAATGAATGGAAGACATGTTGGAAACCTCAATTAGGGGGAACTCAGCTAAAGCAACCAGCAATTGACAATCTAAAAATTTTGGATGTCAAAATGGTGGGTGTTTCAATTGTGGGAAGAAGAGACACTGTACAAGGGATTGCTAGTCTAAGAAGAAATCTATTGAAAGTAATGTAGCAATAGTAAGCAACCATTACTAGGATGAACCTGAGTGGGATGCTGAAGCATTGTTTATGACTCTAGGAAAAATGCAAAAGGAGGAGTATTCCAATTTAGAAATTATAGAAGTTCCTAGCCTCATAGCAACTGTAATGGAGGTAGAAGAGAAGCATGCCTCTAGTGCTTTTACTTCTCATAAAGTTAATTATGAAAGGCTTAGATATTTGATTTTGGATGTTTTAGTTATATGACAGGAAATAAAGAGATGCTCTGTAAAATTTCATAGTATAAAAGCAAGCGAGTTGTGATAGCTACAAATAACTCGCGATTACCAATCATTCACGTTAGTGACATGGTGATTGACTCATGTCTTAATCAGAATCAAGTACAACTAAAAGATGTTTACAGAGTATCTGGGATGAAGAATCTTATGTCAGTTTCACAACTTATAGATTCTAGCAAGCTTGTTATGCTTGGCCCAAATGATGTTAAGGTTTATCAACATAGTTGACATAGTGATAATGAGGGACAGAAGGTGGACTCTATATATGTCATATTAGCATAGGAGGCTTATATTGATAAGATAAGAATTAATGAAATAACTAATTTATGGCATGCACGGTTAGGACATGTCAACTATCACAAGTTGAAGATAATGATGAATAAGTCTTCATTATGAGGACTAACTGATCTTATTGTTCATACTGACACAGTTTTTGCTAGATGTCAATAGGGAAAGGCACATCAGCTACCATATAAGGAGTCATCATTCAAAGCTAAACAATTACTAGAATTGATCCACTCAGATGTATTTAAGAAAGTGAAGCAATCCTTAATCAATGGTATGTATTATATGGTGACAATTACTGATGACTATTCAAGGTATATCTGAGTGTATTTCATGAAAGAAAAACCTAAAAATATTGCAAATTTTAAAGAATTTAAGCTGGTGGTTGAAAGCAAAGTTGGAATGAAAAATTCAATATCTCCATACTGATAATGGAGAAGAATACATGTTTGGTGAGTTCTCTAATTATCTTTTTCATTGCAAGATTCGATGACAATTGACTTATCCAAGCACACCACAATAAAGTGGTGTTGTAGAAAGGAAGAACAAGCATCTTGCAGAAATATGTCAGAGTATATTGTACGTTAAAAATATTCCTAGTAGATTTTTGGCAAAATGCATGAGAATGACAACTTACATAATCAATAGACTTCCATAACCAAAGATGAAATTCATGTCTCCATTTGAGAATTTATGGAATTTAAAACCTACAGTAAGCCATTTTAAAGTGTTTGGTTGTGTCTGCTATATATTTGTTCCTAATCATCTGTATAGCAAGTTTGGCAAAAAGGCTATCAAGTGTATCTTTGTGGGCTATGATGAAAACAGAAAAGGATGGAGACATTGTGATCCTACAACTGGTAAGTGTCATGTCTCATAAAATATTGTGTTTGATGGGACATCATCCTGGTGGACACTAGAATATGTTGCACTTCCTCCATCTAAAGAAAGAGAATGGTTATAAGAAAAGGAAAAGGCAGTAGAAGTCCAATAGAGTTCAAAGATTGCAATACAGTTTCAATCGCAAGAGACATTATGGCAGACGGGTGTTTATTAGAGAAGACAATTAGAGAATAAACCAATAGGAGAGATGCTGAAAGAACAACACCATAATTGATAAGATCGACTAAGCTAAAAAAGGCAAACCTTAAGTATGCCAATATTACATTAGTAGAAGAAGAAATGGAGCCAACATCCTATACAAAGGCATCATAGAATGTTGAGTGAAGAAAAAACATGGAAAAGGAGATTAAAGCTCTTGTTGAAAATCAAACTTAGGACCTAGTTCCAAAACCCAAAGATGTGAAGCCCATAGTATGCAAATAGGTGTACAAGATCAAGATTCATCTAGATGGATCAGGTGAGAAGTTTAAAGCTCAACTGGTGGTATGAGGATTTTCACAATAATATGGATAACTATGATGGGACATTTAGTCTAGTAGCTAAGATTACAATAGCACTTGTAGCAAGTAAGCTATGGAACTTATGGATGTGCAAAATGCTTTTCTAAATGGAGAGCTTGATCAAGAAGTGTACATAAAGCAACCAAAAGTATTTGAGAACAAGCTTTATGTTGAATATGTTTGCAAATTAGAGAAGGCTTTGTATGGGTTAAAACAAGCCCCCAGAGCTTAGTATGGGAAGATTGCTGAGTTTCTCATTCATAGGGGTTATGTAGTTGTACCAGCATATTCAAATTTATTTATTAAAGCTCGAGAAGGAAAGCTACCAATAATCTTACTTTATGTGGATGATCTTATCATAACTGGAGATGATAAGAAAGAAATCCACTAGATAAATGAGAATTTGTTAATTCACTTTCAAATGAATGAACTTGGACAGCTGAATCACTTTCCTAGATTAGAAGTGAGATGCACAAAGGAAGGAGTTTTCTTATATTGGCAAAAATATGCTAAAAATCTTCTCCAAAAGTATGGAATACTTGACTGTAAACCTCTTGCTCTTGCTATGGAGGTGAACTCCAAATTGAGTGTGGAAGAAAGGAAAGATTTAGAGAATTCAATTATGCTTCAATAGACAGTTAGTAGTTTAATCTATTTGAAACTCACAAGATTAGTTATTGTATTTGCAGTTAGAGTAGTTAGCCAATTCAAGCAAAGTAGAAAAAAGTCTCCTGGTAGCAGTTCAATGGATTTTGAGATATATTAAAGAAAAACTTGATCATTGTATATTCTACAAGAGTGGAATAGCTTGCAAGTTAGACAAGTATGGTGATGCTGATTATGCTCGTGATTTTGATACACAAAGGTTAATTACCAAATATATATTCAATATGAATTTTGGAGCTATTACTTGGTGTAGTAAAAAGTAACCAATGGTATCACTCTCAACAATAGAGGCAGAATATCATCCAACGATAATGGCAGTTCAAGAAAGCATTTGATTAGTACAATTGATGAAAAATTTGTATCAACTAGTAAATTACCTAGTTTCGTTGCATTGGGATAATCAATTATCAATTTGCTTCGTTGAAAAGCCAATGTTTCATGCAAGGATAAAGCATATAGAGGTGCAATATCACTTTATACGAGAGAAGACTCTTATAGAAGAGATTAAAATGACTCAAGTAAAGACAGAGGATCAACTAGCAAATATTTTCAAGAAGAGGCTTAATAATGAAAAGTTAGAAAAATTTCAAAAGCTACTGAGGATGATTTTAAGAAAAATTTTAAAGAAAAAATTTGTAATGAGGGGGAGTGTTAAAAGTCATTACTAATATTATCTCAAATAACAAAATAATGGTGTTAAGTTATTTTTAGCATATGTATTGGTTTTAAGTTTACAATGGAAATTTAGTTTATTATATTAAAATGTTTATTTTTAATATTAGGATATGTTATAAATACTTTGTAAACAATTCCATTGCATACATCTAGTTGTTAGCATCAAGTGATAAAGTTTTTTCTTTTTAATTTTATAAATTGTTCCTTTTCTCACTTGCTAAATTTATTATTATTCTTATTATTATTTTATCTCTACTCAATCAATATGACATTGGGTCAAGTATTTATAAGTATTTGATTTGGGTGAAAAGCTCCAAAAATCAATAAAACTTTGGTGGTTTTTTTGATGTGATCACAAACAATATGTAACTTAATAAGTTGTTGTCATTTGATTAATGTTATTGATAAAATTGATTAAATTTTGCAATTTTATTACTGTTGTTCATATATTGACTATGATGTTATTTTATTTGTTGTAGCCACTACCTTTTATTATTTTAGTATACATATCATAATGGGGTATGTGAGGTAGATGCTTATATTAATGGCTTTGTTTGTTTTTTTGACTATTGTAGTGGTGATAAGTTGTCTATGCTTGATATAAATAGAATGGTGGGTGAGTGTGGAGTGAAGGAAAATGTAATTTATTACTGGCAGAGACCCAATACCACTTACTTTGTGGGGAGTATCTAATTTAGGTAGTGATAGTGATATGTTAGAAATGGGTTACAACATTAATTTAGTAAAAATTGTGAAATGTGAAGCATAATGATAATTTAGTGGGGAAAAACTTGGTAGATGAGGGTAATAGTCAAGTAATATAGAAAGGTAAGGGGAAATTACCTGAATCTAGGCAATATAACTTTAGGATAAATAAGGTTAGAGGTGGAGATGTTGCTATTAGGGAGATGAGGATTATGTGGATCCTTCAATAAAATTTGTAGAGAGTGATAATAATATAGAGGCTGATGATGATGGTTTGTTTGAGGCTAATGTTGATAAGGATGTAGAGCGATATATGAGACAAAAACTTGTTAGGTTAGTTGATCCATCTTTAGGCAATATAGATGGTCCATGTGATGACTTAGACTAAGCCCCATCTGATGAACTTTAATATGCCTTTAACACAAATAGTGAGGCTGAGTTAAAAAGGTCAAAAGCTAGGTACCTGAGTTTAGGGCTGAAAGGGATATGGTTAATCCTAGATTAGTAGTTAGGATGAAGTTCAAAGGTTTAGAATAATTTAAGGAAGTATATAGGCAATGAGTTAGGTTAAGTAGGTGGCAAATAAGATTTAGCTCGAATGACAAACAGAGGTATAAAGCTAGGTGTTTGAGGGGCTATCCTTTTTATATTTTTTATAATCCCATGGTAGGTAATCCTTCAATAATGTAGATCAAATTTGGAATATTTGATCATACATGTAGTAAGGAGCATAACATAAGGCAAGTCACTTCTAGGTGGTTAGTAGAGACATATTTAGAAAGATTTAGGTGTGATCCAAGCTGGTACTTGAACCACTTCATTAGAATATTGCAAGAGGATTACCAAATACATGTCATCACTATCAAAGCCTGAAGGACTAGGAAAGTAGCACTAACCCTCATTAATGGGAATGAGAAAGAGTAGTTTGCATAGTTGCATAATTATAGATTAGAAATTTAAAGGTCCAATCTAGGTAGTACAGTGCATTATCTCAGATGAGGAGGATCCCACTAGGTTTGGAGGGATGTACATATGTTTAGGGCCATTAAAGTAAGGGTTTAAAGTACGTTATAAGAGATTGATAGGTGTAGATCGGTGTTTTTCTCAAAAGCATGTATGAAGGATAGTTGATGCATACAGTAGCCATTGATGCAAATTATTGTATTTATTACCTAGCACGAGCTATTATAAAAAGGGAGAACAAGTCCAACTAGATGTGGTTCCTATATTTGTTGGGAAAAGACTTTGATATTCAAAAAGATATATGGCTTTGGACTTTTATGTCAAATAAACAGAAGATAAATTTTAAATCAATTCAATTTGGTTACTGCATATGTCTTTAAAAACGTGTGTTTACTGCATATGACTTTGAAAACTTGTGTTTTTTTTTTTTTTTTTTTGTTACAGGGATAAATTCCTGCATTGGATGAGCTATACCTTGCATTAGAAAAGAGGTGGTGTGTGAGACACATTTACACCAATTTTAGAAAGGACTTTAAAGAAAAAGAGCTCAAAAATATGCTATGGGATTATGCTAGGGCCAGCTATGTGCAGAGATTCACAAAGTGCATGGAGGCACTTGATCAAAAGTGCTATGAACCTCACCAGTGGCTTTGCAATATTGAAGCCAAGCATTAGAGTAGAGTCATTTCTAGAAATATGCAAAGTTTAACCTACTGTTGAACAATATTTGTGAGTGTTTTAATAGTTTTATTCTAGAAGCTAGAGAAAAGGGTATTATTGGCTATTTAAAGATGATTAGGCATAAAGTCATCAAAAGGCTATGGGTTAAAGGGGTGCTATGAATAAAATTAAGAATCCTATCTACCTCTAAGATCTAAAAAAAAAAATAATAATGAATTGTCATTGTATCACACTTCTTTATGGGCTGAGGGTAATAAATTTGAAGTTTTTAGGCCAGGTGGTAGGTTTGTAATAGATAAGGTGGATAGAACATGTAGTAGAAAATGGGATCTCACTTGCATTGCTTATGAGCATACTGTTTCTACATTGTTGGTTAATAGAAAAAGCATTGAGAAGTATGCAGATGAGTATTATAGAGTTAGTACTTTTATCAAAACATACAACCACTGCATCAACCCATTGAATGGCTCAAAATTATGGCCTGTCAGTGTTGAGAAACCCCCGCTACCACCTAAAAAACCAAAAGCAAAGAAGGCTGGAAGGCCAAAATGAGGAGATTAGAACACTTAGCCAACACTAGAAGAGTGAGTAGGAAAGGGTCTGTCATGACATGCATAGTTTGCGGTGTTAAAGGACACAATAAAAGGTTCCACAGTAAGAAAACAACAAATCCAGATCTGCCAAAGGTATATACTTATAATGTAATATTATATTTAAAGTTAAATAAGGTCTCAATTGTGTCACTAGCCAAAATATATTGGATTTGTAGGCCACAAAAATTAAAAGACCAAGAAAGAAGCCTACTAATAGGGAAGAACCACCAATTGTAAACCCTAATCATTGCACCTTGCAATGGATGCTTGATATGAGTAAGAAATAGAGGTATCAAATGTAAAACCTAGTCTGCAACTAATAAATGATAATTTCTTGCAAAGAAGTAGTAGAGTAACAAATGATGAAATTTTCTAAGTACATCAAGCTAGTTAAGAACCTGCATTTGCTGTAACTCAACAAGAATTTGACATTAGTATGTGGAACAATCACAAATCAACTTAACCAGAGGTAACAAATAATCTCTTAACACTTGTATTTATCAAGTTTATGATAAAAAATCCCTATCTTGCATTTAAGTATGAGGTTTAAATTTGACTTTTTTGAATATGCAGGTATCACATACAAATGAATTTCAAGAGAATGAAGTTCCACTAAGTGCTTCTCTTCCTTCACTAAATGTGCATCACATGTATGAATCACACCATAATTTGAATTGTCCCTAACACTTGATAATGCAGAAGTTTGAATTTTATATTTGTGTTTCTGAATTTTAAACCTACTTTGTAATACTCTATCTAATGATAGCAATTATAGAACCTAATATGCATTAAGTATGATATGATGTGACTTATTTTATATTCAAAATATATGTTAGGATATTTAATAATGTAGAGAGTAAGTTAGGATAGTAATAGGAGATATTTTGACCATAGAGGTATTTCGGTCAATTTGACTCTAAAACAATAGACCATGGGTATTTGAGTTAAAATCAAGAAAATACTAAAAATAGGTCTCAAATATTATATGAAACACAATACTTTTCATTTAAATAAAAAAGAATAAGAAACAGAAAAGTGATCGCAAAAATACCAAAAATAACCCTGACAGCTATCACTTATCAAGGGCATTTTAGTCATTTGACATAAGTTGTAAAATAAACACACAAATGAAAGTTAAGAATATTTGGAATCAAAGTCTAGTTGAACACTTTTCCGAATTCTCAATAGAAACATAGGAAAATCACACCGAAACCTAAAAATCAGTGTTTTAAAATGTAGTGTTAATTTTTTTTTTTAAAAAAAAGAGAAAATCCTAATGATTTTAGCTTATTAGCAGCCACCCCTTCCATTTACAATTGCTGTGTGGCATTCATTCTCAAAAAACAAAAATAAAAATAAAATCTTCTCTTCCTTTTCTCTAAAAAAAAAAAAAAATTCAATCATTAATAATAAGGAATCAAGATTTTTGTAAGGTAATAATTCCTCTACACTAAATCTTTTTAATTTTTATGTACTGATCATTATAGTAGTTGTTCTAAAAAAAGAAAATTCTTTTTGTTTAGCCTTGGGAAGATTCGGTCAAGGCTAGTGGAAGGGATTGAAATTGTATTTGTGAATTAAGGTAAGAACAATTATTTTCTCAATTATTTATATATATATATATTTTTACAGCAATTAATATGTATAAAAAAATCATGGCAATGTGGTGTTGGTTTGGGTTAGTTAATAGAATGGAATAGGTATTTGTTGAATTAAGAAAAGAATTATGCCTAGAAACGTAAATGAAGTTAATTGCCAACAAAGTTTTGATTGATAGTGAAGAACATGTTAAATTGAAAAAAAAAATATAAATTTTGTGCATATACCATTCAGCTAAAAGGAGAATCATATTCCCAAGTGCTATAATTTAATTTTAAAGTAAAATTTGGTTGGACTTCTAGCCAATAGAACATAGAAATTGTTGAAAATAAAATTCGAGTTCGAATTGTTGAGAAATCCAAAATGGAATTTCAAAAATATTCTTGAACATCCATGAATAATTTAAAATTGGAGACTTTTCAATTAAAGTTAATTAAGCTTAGTTTTAATTAAAATTATGTAATTAAATAACATAATTAAATAATTAAATAATAAAATTTGAAATTGATAACAAGAACACAAGTAATTGAAGGATGAGCGAGTTGAAACCTTTTGAAGGATGAACTTTATACCCAAGAATTGAGATTTCAATTAAATTAAATATAAATATCAAATTAATGACATAATTATAAAATTACAAAAATAAATTAAGAATTTACGGAGTTAATTAGTATGAACAAGTCAAATATTAAGACTTCCATTAAGGGGGTACCACTAGTATAGGGTTGACTTTAGGAAGTCAAAGTCAAAGTTTGACTATGATCAAAGATAAATTAAAACATATTATAAATATATTAAAATAACATTAAAATATTAATCATCAAGATTAAAGATCAAAATAAGGAAAAATATTAAAGGTTGACCATGTTGGACCAAAGAATCATAGTTAGACTAGAAGTCATAGTTCAAGTCAACCACTTGGGTTAAGCAAGAATATGCATAAATATGATAAGTTATTGAATTTATGAGTTAAATAAGAACTATTTGATTTATATTGTAGAGGTTAAAGAGGTTTAAGCCCTACAGTCCACTTAGCTCAATTAATTAGGAGTAGAGGAGTTTGAGGTGAGTTATAATGCACACTTTTATTTTTTCGCAAATGTGAAATGATTTCTTTGAGACTGAATGATTTCCTTCATGATTCCATGCCCATTGATGAATTTTAATTTCATAAGCTATGTTTGCCTAAGAGTCCCACCTTAATTAGGACTCTTTTTTAAGTTGGTTGTTTGGACCCAAAACCCATATTAAGTTATATTATGATTTGTAATGATGTTGTGAACTTAAGCCAAGTCTTTCAAAACTAAGTAGGACTCTTTCATAAGAATCCTAATATAAGTTAAACTCTTGCTATGTATATGTTATTGCTTATTTTTCCAAGTCTACAGAAACACCCATTCTCAATGTGGGGTGAACATTAGACTTGTGCATATGGTATGCCCATGGATAGGGCAAAGTATCTAGACCTCGGCTAGTAGGGGTCCAATATTGCTAGTTATAGGACCTGATTAGTCTTATGCTATAAGTTGAGTAGAGAAGGCTATAGCCCCCTACTCCTAAGTTAATATCAATTATAAGTTGTTTCTGTTACCTTATCGTTTATTTCTCATTTTTACAACCAAGCTATGTTATTGAGCCTAGTGCATCTACTCGCACTGAGTCTTCTACTCACCCTTTTCTATGTTTATATATTTCAGGATGGCAAGATTAATCAGGGTAACTAAACTCAAGCCTGTTCCTTCACTTGAGTAGTTGCTTTGCTTAGAAGATAGTAGACTCCTCTTCATCCATAGGCATAATGGACTTTAATTTAGTACTTTGAGGGTAATAAGCGAAGTACTTGAAAACAGGCAGAGAGTTGATGTTTTATGGCTATAAGTTTAGAACTATTTAAGTTTTTGTTTCATTGAATTATTTTCAAATATTTTCTTTTAACTTTGGTTTATAAGAACTATTTTTAAGATGTAAGAAGTTTATGAGCCTATTTCATAAATTTTATAATTTGTTACTTAATTGAATAAGATATGGATATTTGATAAGTGATTTTACATGAGTTAAGGATTTTACAGGTGTGGGTGATGTTATGTCTTCTCGTGTTGTAGGATCATCATGGCTCCGTAAGTTGGGCTGTGACATACTTGCATTTGATATGAATTTTATATTTTCAATCATCATGTTCCAATACCTATAGGTATCTAATACAAGGAGGTTTGAAGTGTATGATATTCATCTAAATGCCCCTATATTGACGTAGCATAGTGCATCACAAGTATGATTTTGAACTTTTAATCACAATTATGATTAAGGATGTTAAGTTTGAGACTGTGATTAATGTTCTACATGATATGTTATTTACTTCAAAGATGAGGGATTTGCCCAGACCATGGGATATGGAAAAACCCGGTGATATAGATACATTGCTAAAATCTTTAATTGATCATGATTGGTCATCTGATGATGAACCTGTGGTCATTGAACAAGTATAAGATTCATGTTGCATGATTTCTGCAAGTGCACAGATCGTTTACAAGTAATAAAGTGATGAATGAGTATCGTTCACACGAGGAAGGGTTTGTCAAGTACCAATTTTAAGATTACTCTATTATTTAGAAAATCAATTATGAGATTTTATATTTTAAGTTAAAGTAAAATTCAAGTAAATAAATGATGATAAATATGAAATAAGATTAAAGGCCTAGGATTTAGAATTCATCAATTGATCACATATGATTTCTTTATAATCTTTAGATGGATTATTTTTGTTGGAATTAATGATTAGATTTCCCTAAATTATATGATGTTCTCTCTCAAGATACAACATGTGTGTTCATATTAACCTTACGTTTACTCTCGTGATCATAAGCAATTAACACAAACCCATTAAGTTTTATGGAAATCCTTTTATAAATCACAAAGGAGTATTCTTATATCTGAGCAATATATTCCCTAGGTCAATTATCCTAATGAACTAATATTGTGTTTCCACTCTCGCTACTTCACACAATATCTTAAATCATGCAATTAATGGCCAATTAATTATAAGTATTAAGTTCTTAAGATAAAAGATTAATTCCAACAATCAAATTCAATCAATTAAATATAAATAATCATATCCAAATCAAAAGATTACATCTAAATCCTAGAAAATAAAATTAGCTACTCATAATTAAAAAGAAAGAAATAATTAAATTAACAATAAACATAATAATAACTTAAAATTAAATTCAAGAGTAAAGTTTAGAAAGAACTCTTTTTGGGATATAATCTTTGATGAACATGAGCTCCAAAATTTCTCTTGATAAAAATAACAAAAAAGAAAACTAATCTATTTTTCCTCTCTAAATATTTTTTTGATGGATTTCTTGATGCTATTTTCCTTTGCTAAGTATGGTATTTATAGGCATACTTGGTGGAAGAATTGAAGTTCTATTAAAATTCTTACATAAAAAATTTAACATTGATAGTTAGGTTGACTACCAACCATTGAATTTTTATATAAAAAATTCAACAATAGTTAGGTTGGCCACCAACCATTGAATTTTGGCCACCAACCATTGAATTTATTTCTCATAGATTGAAAACTTGAATAATTACTTGCATCATTATTTTTATGACTTCACCGCCTGCATCATTTATTTTATTGCATCATTGTGACATCATTTTGATCTGCAAAAATAAAATAAAAATACTTAAAATATGTTATAATTTATTTATAAATTGTAGAACTATTTATTTCTAAAAATAAGTAATAATATTATTACATTCTCGAGAACTGAGCTAAAATTTAAGTTTAAACACATAAAATAACTTTAAGAATGTAAAGTTATCACACCCCCAAACTTAAGTTTTTACTTGTCCTCGAGCAAAAGAAAATTCAAAATCTAAACTAGTCCACTTTCGTAGGAAATTACGATTGCATTTAGCGTATGCAACAAGCTTTTAAACCCCTAGGTAACCCATAGAGGACGAGTTACAGTCCCGTGAGGGCTTCCAGTGGTGATACCCACAAACACCTTTAAAACTCTAAATTTTCAACTATTTATTTTAGAGAATAATCAAATATCACAAAAAAAAAAAAAAAGAAATTTAATCCTCTCATGCTTATACTGAAATATTTTTTTTAAAGATCTCAAGAAATTAATATTTACAAACAACATATCAATAGTATTGCAAGTCAAGCTTCTATCTCAGGTTCAAAACAATCCTCATCTTATTCATGTCTTGAATAACTATGCATTAAATCAACCGCAAAGAAATTATTGCATTTCAGATAGGCATATACACACTGATATCTTTAGATGCCTCTATCAAAAGATATAAAATAGATGTACAAATCTCATAAGCATGTTAATGCAAACAATCTCCACTAATGGAATTCATAAATCAAGAGAGATTAATAGGTCTTAACTAGGCTTGTAATGGGGCTAACACAAGGTCTTTCGGCTGAACAAAGAAAAGGCTAAATGAACAAAAGTAAGATAATTATACCAAGTTTACAAAAGAAAATCAATAGCTCAAATAAAGGGATTATGTTAATGAAGGATCCCTTCCATCTTAAGCATCATTATTTTTCTATGTTTTCTTCTTTTAAGCCCCCTTCTTCTTCTTCCTCTCTTTTTTATTTTTTTTTATTTTTTTTTGCCAATAATATTATTCTAAAGATAAGCAAGAATACTAACTTTTATTTTATTCAATTTTCTTACTTTCCCCCAAACTTATTTTAAGCAGAAGGTGATCTTTTACAATGAATAATACTCTCAGTTATTAAAAATCCTTATTTTCTTTTAAAACTTTAATAATTCCCTTTTGTTCATTAGAATGTAAACTTGACAAAATTATCTCACAAATAGGATGAAGGATAATAATTATGGTTAATTAACAAAGAAAAGAAGGCTAAAATTAACACGGCACAAAGGGGTAAACTAAGAAAAAAATTAAAATAAGGTGGATATAAGTAACAAGCTAAACAAATAATGCCTAAATCATACATCTCTTTCAAAATGAATCAAAATTTCGTCTCAAAAGTTTGCAAAAATATGTTCTAAGATAGGTGAGACAAATGAAGATTAAAAAAAATATGTAGAAGCCCTCTCTAAGTAAGCATATAAAAATTCAATGCAATCAATATAATGCAAAGCAAAACAAAACATAATTTTAATAAAAGTTAATTTCTTACCCAAAATAGTTGCTTAACCTGAAATATTTTAACAAATTGTTCATAAATATCAATTATAATCTATCATTGGCCTTTCATCAAATTATTTAACACAAGCATATTTTATCAATAAAAGAGTAAAAATTTTAAATTTATTCATCAAAACACAAAAGAAATGACTAAAAACAAAAATAAACTAAACCTCCCCCAAACTTGCAATGGACATTGTCCTCAATGTCAAAGAAACAAACCAAAAGAAAGAAAATACTCCCTCTTGTAGAAAAGTGGATTCCAAATTGTAAGCAAGATGTGCATTCCACTTCCTTGTTTTCTATAAAACATCATGAAACAACACTAAAAGTAAGCATGAGAAACTAATCACACAAAAAGAAAACATCAATTTTTTTTTTAATTTTTTTATTTTGAAAACTAGAAAAAGAAAAAAAAATACAAATGTGTATCAAGAGCACAAAAAGTACTCTTTACTATGCCATCTTGTATAAACAACTCTTCAGTTAGTTAGTTAGTTTTTTTTTTTGAAAGGAAAATCACATAAATTTAAGATGCATATTAAGAGTACAAAAATACTCTTTACTCAGCCATCTTACATTTAGTGAATTGGTCCTAAAATTTCACTTGATCAGGTACAACATAACACACACACACTAAAAAAAATGCGATAAAAAAAAATACAAAAGTTAGGGAAGTTACAACCAGAGATTCAGATCTAGTTCTCGCTTCTTACTACTACTGGCCCTGAGGTGCCAAACTACCTGCGCCATCAATGGATCAGATTCAGATTTAAAGTTTTGCAGTTGATTAATTAATTGATCAATAGTTGAAGCAGAGACTAGGATGCACCGACTCACTAGTGTCATAAAACCCCGTTCCACAGCATGATTGAGAAAAGAAAGCAAATCATTATAAAAACCATCAACATTAAGTAATCTCAATGGCTTTTGAAAAACAGTTAATTGGGTCCAAGATGCAATGTGAAGATATCTTCAAATGTTTCTAAACCACCAGGTAATGCGATAAAAGCATCAGCATTGAGATTCACGTATGCCATTTGTTCGTACATGCTCATGACGTGTAACTCATTACCTATAGTTCTACCAGTGATATGTTTATCTCGAGTCAAAGCCTTTAGAACTATTCCTAAGACTTTACTACCTCTAATATATGCAGAACTTGCGACACAATCTCTTAATCCTAAACTACCTCCCTCAAACACCGAATCAATTTTTTATTCAGTTAAAATCCTACCAAGTTCATTAGCTGCTATCAATTACTCTCTTTTCTTGCCAGAGTTTGGACTACAAAAGACACAAATAGTTTTAAATTTGCATGATGCAGATTCTGTCATTTTCTCTCAAAGATCTCTCAAAAGGGTTATGTGCATATTGACAATAATGAATGTGCATAAAAAGAAACTAGAAGAGTAAAAGAACAGTTCAATGTGATAAAATAATTGTTGACAAAAAAAGTATAAAAATAAAAATGATGAAAAACAAAAATAATCAATGCTGTGTATATAAATGTCAAAAAGAAAATATTAAAAACTAAAAGCAAACATTAAAAGACTAAAAAGTTATCGACAATAGAAAAATCTGCAGGAAAATAAAATATAGGTGCTAAAAAGTCAAAAAGTACTGCAAGATGTAGAAAAAATGATGCACCGAAAAAATAAAAGAGTTAGTGATACACCTAGTTATAAATAGTAGTTGTGATTTTGGCTCACATTTTCCTCCGGTTTTACATCCAGTAATGGCTTAAATGCCTTCTATGAGTCGAGGATAGGCTTCCCATCTAGTTTTCTTATTAATTGGCAAATAGGGTCTTTTAACGTCAGATTCTCTAGACTGTAATGCTACTTCTCTTCTTTGAATAAGTCCCATAAATCTAAAAGAGTACGTTGAACTTGTCCACAAGGATGCATCTCAATAGTTTGTAGAATATTATCCAAAGACTCCTTATTTAGTCCATCCTTTATGAATTCAATTTTGTCTTCTCGATTTATGGATGCAATT
The DNA here is from genome assembly GCA_947687605.1 of Reutealis trisperma. Lineage (NCBI taxonomy): Eukaryota > Viridiplantae > Streptophyta > Magnoliopsida > Malpighiales > Euphorbiaceae > Reutealis > Reutealis trisperma. Next base: position 1,136,989 of record CANTUT010000430.1, read on the forward strand.
CCAATGTTTCTACAGCATGTGCTGTAATTCCATCTTGCACACTTATAACAAACTCCCATTCTCTTAGCTCTCCTCTTTTTTGAGTAAGAACTTCTCCCTGTACCTGGCAAACATTTAATAAATGAGTCATCAAGCTCACCTGCCAATCGTACTTTGGCTTCTATGATCCAGTGAATATCCTTAGAAAGATTTAGATGCTTAAATGCCTTCATTCTTTCTAATATGTGTTCATCAATTTTCCTGAGTGCATCTTTCGGAAGAGTTGGAAACCTGTTTTTTAGTACTGCAAGAGATGCTTCCATGTCTAATTAACTTTGTTAAGAAAATAAAAGAGAAAATTTACAACGAAACAACTAAACAGAAATAAAAGAAACCTAATAAAGAGAAAACTTGGATTTCCTCCTAATAAGCTATTTAATAACTCATAAACAATACTAAAGCAAAATTAAAATAGAAGGAAACAAACAAAAGAATAAATAAATTTAAAAAGAAGTAGAAAAGTTAGAAATTTGGGTTGCCTCCCAAAAGCGCTTAATTTATATTCTTTAGTTTGACTATAGCTAGATCTTCATCATGGAGGATAATACACAAAGTATATCATCCCGATAATCACGGAAAGATAGACTTTTGCCAATTTTAATGAGTTAAGCTAGCTTAATTTGAGCCTGCATGGAAAAAGGTTAAGACAGGAATTATTTAATATTTTACAATTAGGCTCATAATTTCCAAAAGCTTTCAAACGAGCTCTTTTTTTTGCTCTGAATTTTCTCAAGAAATTGAAATAAAAAGGTAGTGGTGTTGAATCAAGAGTTGGTGAGTGCTCAGTTGATGGTGGTGAATGTTTCTTCTTTTCTTCCAAGTCAACAAATTGATATTCTCTATGGTCTGGCATATTTGGTGTTATTTTCACCAAATAAACTGAAAAAGTTTCCTTTGAGTTCTCTTTTTCAAATACCTCTTCAATTTCTTTATCAATTTCAACCACTCCATAGATATTATCCATGAGAGAAGGATATTTAAAATTGTTGGGAAAATTGGGCTCATCTTCTTCCTTTTTATCTTGCTTGCTTGAAGTATCTGGTAGATCAATCATGTCTTCTACATAATTACTCAAAGAAATTGCCAGGCATTGCTCTCTGGAATGTTCTTCAATTTGGCTTGTCAAGTTACAATGGCCTTGAGTATCTAATAGACTAGCGAATTGTTCCATTTCTAGATCAAAATTTGTATTGTGGCTAGTCCATTGATTCATTCTATCTTCCATTTTTTCACATCGTTTATAGGTAGCATTCATGAATTTTTCTAATGCTATTTCATAAGATGGTTTGTGCTCTTCAAATGGTGCATAATCTTGAAAATCATATTAATAAGGATACCATGAATTGTTACCTTGATCGCATTGGTTTTCCCATGAAAAGCTCAAATAGTCACACCATCCTAAGTTTTTTATGTTAGAATATGGATAATTCTCATGCCTATTATAATTTGGAAAAAATTGTACCTGCTCTGTATATTAGCATTCAAAATTCAAGTGATTACCTCCACATAGATCACAACTCAAACATGAATTAAATAAAGTATTAGCATCAAGTTTATCAATTAAGTTAACTAATATATCGATTTTAGCATTTAACTTACTAAAACCATCCTCACCATACATGCTTGCTACTCTATTTAGCATCATTCCTCCATCACACCATTACAAGTTGTGGAAAGCCATCCCTTTTTTTTTTTTTTTTTTATAAAAGTCCTGCAAAATAATAAAAAAAAAGAAAAGAAAAACAAAATCTAAAGTAATAGAGTATAGCAATCTATTGATATTGTCAAAAATTGCCTTCCCTGACAATGGCGCCAAAAACTTGTTGTGCGATTTCTACAAGTGCACAGATCGTTTACAAGTAATAAAGTGATGAGTAAATATCGTTCCGACAAGGAAGGGTTTGTCAAGTATCAATTTTAAGATTACTCTATTATTTAGAAAATCAATTATGAGATTTTATATTTTAAGCTAAAGTAAAATTGAAGTAAATAAATGATGATAAATATGAAATAAGATTAAAGGCTTAGGATTTAAAATTCATCAATTGATCACATATGATTTCTTTATAATCTTTAGATGGATTATTTTTGCTAGAATTAATGATTAGATTTCCCTAAATTATATGATATTCTCTCTCAAGATACAATATGTGTGTTCATATTAACCTTACGTCTACTCTCGTGATTTTAAGCAATTAACACAAACCCATTAAGTTTTATGGAAATCCTTTTAAAAATCACAAAGGAGTATTCTTATATCTAAGCAATATATTCCCTAGGTCAATTATCCTAATGAACTAATATTGTATTTCCACTCTCGCTACTTCGCACAATATCTTAAATCATGCAATTAATGGCCAATTAATTATAAACATTAAGTTCTTAAGATAAAAGATTAATTCCAACAATCAAATCCAATCAATTAAATATAAATAATCAAATCCAAATCAAAAGATTACATCTAAATCCTAGAAAATAAAATTAGCTACTCATAATTAAAAAGAAAGAAACAATTAAAATAATAATAAACATAATAACAACTTAAAATTAAATTTAAGAGTAAAGTTTAGAAAGAACTCTTTTTGGGATATAATCTTTGATGAACATGAGCTCTAAAACTTCTCTTGATAAAAATAACAAAAAAGAAAAATAATCTATTTTTTCTCTCTAAATATTTTTTCGATGGATTTCTTGATGCTATTTTCCTTGTCAAGTATGGTATTTATAGGCATGCTTGGTGGAAGAATTCAAGTTCCATTAAAATTCTTACATAAAAAATTCAACATTGATGGTTAGGTTGGCCACCAACCATTGAATTTTTACATCAAAAATTCAACAATAGTTAGGTTGGCTACCAACCATTGAATTTTGGCCATCAACCATTGAATTTCTTTCTCATAGATTGAAAACTTGAGTCATTACTTGCATCATTATTTTTATGATATCACCGCCTGCATCATTTATTTTATTGCATCATTGTGACATTATTTTGATCTAAAAAATAAAATAAAAATACTTAAAATATGTTATAATTTATTTATAAATTGTAGAACTATTTATTTCTAAAAATGAGTAATAATATTATTATATTCTTGAGAATTAAGCTAAAATTTAAGTTTAAATACATAAAACAACTCTAAGAATGTAGAGTTATCAATTCACAATTTAGTTGCAGTGTTTGATACACAAACATTGAATAAGAAAGAAGATGAACATTTAAGTTTATTTCTATGTAGGATCATGATAAGCTATGGAGATAGAAGAAGGGGATAAGCACTATTCACAAATCTACAACAAGAGTTGGATTGAGTAGGAGGCCAATCATAAGAAACATGAAGGGACCTGCCCCGTAAACTTCAAAGGTCCAAAAACAATGTTCCATTAAGAGACATTCATCCTCCAATACAATCTAGACTACCTCACTAGTTGTAGTATATTTAAGTCAAGAAAAGGATAAAGAAGCAAAGATGCAAGGGAAACAAAAAGGGAAGCACACATAATGACTAATATCTTAGAAATTTAACCAATGTTGATGTCAACATTTAACATGCTTTGTTTTGTATTTTGGATGCTATATTTGTTTTTTTGAGTATGTGATATATTTCACATACAAAGCTCATTGATAGCTCAAAGGGGTGATAGAATATTATTCTTGTTGGTAGTTTGCTTTATGCTTTTAACTAGGAAAATTGAAATGTGTGTTGCGAATATGACATGTGGGAATCTTTATCACATGTCAATTAGACAACACCAAGTGCTTTGTATATTTTTGGCAAATATATTTAAAGGAATGCAATGACTAAATCTTAATATTTATTTTATTGTTCCATCCATGCTCTTATTCTTCTTTTTATTCTTAAATTAATTTCAATGTATCTGCTATATAATGCTAATTTCAATGGACCTTACTTCAATTATTACCCTTTGCTACTATGTAAGTTCAATGCATCCACAATATAATGCTATGTACTGACTAGTAAAAATTGCTTTCTAATTTGCCATTAGCATTGTAAGATAAAAACAACCAAAGCTAATTTTTAATTCCAAAATTAGCATTCTTGGTTACATAGAGCTACTAATCACTAGATACATAGAAAAGTAAAGCTACACAAATTGGTAGCTCTACAAAATCACAATGTAAATAACCTTACTACATAACCCTTAATGAGATCAGCAATAAATTTCATGTTGCCTTCCCCCTTCACTTATAAACAAGAAGCTCTCAAATTTTTAAACTCGCACCAACAAACACACATATTAGAAATACTATAAACATAAAAAAGTAAAATAAAAATTGCTTTCAAATTTGCCATTAGCATTATAAGACAAAAACAACCAAAGTTAATTTTTAAATTCAAATTAGCATTCTTGGTTACATAGAGCCATTAATCACTATATACATAGATAAATTAAGCTACAAAAATTGGGAGCTCTACAAAATCACAACCTAAATAACCTTACTATATAACCCCTACTATGATCGGCAACAAATTTTGTATCCCCTTCCCTCTTCAGTCATAAATAAGAAGCTCTCAAAATTTTGAACTCACACCAACAAAGACACCAATTAGAAATACTACAAACACAAAACAGTAGAAGCAACATGAACTTTTAATTGTAATTTGCTTCTGGCCAACTATCTCAACTATCTCATTTCCATCTATTTCATCATCAACTCCATACCTGTTGTAGTTTGCACTGCTTTCACCCTTATCATATCTTACACTGCCTAAACCCCTATTATAGCTTGATCTGCCTTCACCATATGACTACACTGCCTAAATCTCCTTGCATGTGCTTCCTCTGTGGTTCAACGATCAATCCAATCAAACAAATTGCCATATCCACGCTCCTACTAAAACGAAATGACTCAAATTAAACACAAATGCATTAGTAGTTGATAGGTAAGTCCTACCCAAACAATTTCACAAAATTTACATATGGGATAGTTTAATCAAGGAAGAAAAAGAACACATATATAATATTTTAGAAAAATAAACAAAAATTAATTAAAAAACTAAAGAAAATTAAGCAAAAACATAAAACCTTAAAACATACAATAAAATAGTAACTTACATCCTTGTAGTTCCTACACCTAATGTATCGCTTGCCAATATTCAAAGTAGAGCTTGAAGTCTTCAACACACATGGAGGCCCGCATTTGTAACGAGGGATGATCACTTGAGCCATGGAAAATCCAAGGTATTTTGTATTTTGGATACTCTATTTGTTTTTTATTTTTTTATTTTTTCAAGTTGTGGTTTGTTTAAATTGAAGAAGAAAAATTATTGATGCCTCAGGTTGTGGTATGTAGATGGCGAGAGGCTGAGCTTTAGGAATGGATGATGAGTAGACGAGGAAGCAGAAAATAGGGAAAAACCCTAGCCTAGCCAAGCCTGAGAATCAAGGAAGAGGGAGAGAGGGGAGATTACAGTAAAAAAAATTGGTACCTGCTCTATGCCACATGTCCATCATGCATTGGGCATGGCATTTCACATCATTTAAAAAGAAGGGCATTTCTAGTTGGCATGGTCTTTACACATGGCATGCCCACATGGCTTGTTTGATATGGCATGCTACGTCAGCATCTCATGCAAGGTTTTTGACTAATGACCTCAATTTGAAAAGTTTTTTAAAACTTTAGGTTATTTCTTGGCAAAAAAAAAAAAAAAACTTTTGTGACAACATCGAAAAAATACCAAAGTTTAATGATTTTTGAAACTTTTCACCCTATTTGATTTTCTTGATTTAAGTATTTAGAATTTGAGTATTTATAAATAGATATTTGGGAAGGTTACATACTTAAAACTATTTAATTACTTGTTGCAGGTTGAGATAGAGCATGAGTTTAGCAAATTAATTGGATACCAATACCTAAAACATATTAAAAGTTTAGAGAATTTTATTAAAAAGGAAAAATTAAATATTTTTATATTATTATTAAATTTTAAAATATAAAATATTAATTAAAAACATAAGTTATTTTAAAATAATTTTTTAATTAAATATATAAAAAATATAAAGCGAATCTTTATAATTTTTTATTCCTTAATTTATTTTCTCAAATCATGAATAAAATTTATTCTTTAATTAATATTTCATAATTATTATAACTTCAATATGTTTAATTTTTATATGTGAAAACCAGAATAACACACAAATAAAAAAAATTACACATATTTAATTTGGATAGATTAATGAATATTCAATATTAACCATGCATATAATTTTAAAATTTTAAAAAAATAATAAAAAATTATAATAATTCACTGTTCGAAGTGCGAGCATGTAAAATTTCTTTGGTTTAATTGTTGCAGAGAGTTAATAATTGTTATAAATAGTTAATAGTGATGACTGATAGACATAGATAGATTTTAAAAAAATTTCAATAGAGATAATGTATAAAATCTAAATATTTTAATTGTTCTGTGGAAGTAAACTCAAATTATTTAGTTGGGACAAAAAACAAAATATACATAAAATATTAAATGATCTATGATAAGGGATATAATTTATTTGTAATATATTCTTATGTATCTTAGTTATTTTTCTTTTGAATGTATTATACAAATTGAAAGAATAATAAAATTAATGATTGGAAAATTATAACTAATTTATTTTATTATATATATTTTTTCAAAACATGAATATGATCATTTTTACAAATATTATTTATAATATTTTGATAATTATTTATTATTATTATATTTACATAAAATCTAATTTCAAAAATATTTTTATTAATTAACAATAATTTTTTTAATGTCTAATATGATCAATTTTTAAATCATCTACCAGCTTGTTTGGAAAAATTGAAGACAGTTTTTCAATTTAATAATTATTTAGGCTCCTAATAATAACTATCAACTATTGTTTTATTTATTTATTTATTTTTTATCAAATGAGTTAATTTGGCTTTTAAGAATTAAAAAACTATCAGCCTACTCTCAACAGTTAAACTAAACACTCATAAATATCGATAATATAATAAAAGAGCTACAAATAATTTACAATATAATTTAGTGATGGTTAGTTTAGTGTATCTCGATGGTGCTCTTTATTTCAAAAAATATATTTTGTTTAATCAAAAATATCTAATTCATAAAAAATTAAAAATTTTATTTAAATTCGATAGATTCTCTATATTTTATTTTTTATTTTACTTTATTTTATAAATATTAATTATTTTAAATTTTCATTCTTTAAGTTTGTCAAATAAAAAAAATAGTATTAAAATTATCTTAAAAAGTGCGTAAAAACTTATATTACATTAATTAAAATTAGAATAGAGAATGATATTTGACTCTCTACATGTGGAGAGTCAAACCAATTATCTTTTTTTTTTCCCTAAGACAAATGGTCTATTGGAGTTTTATTTTTAATATAATTTTTTATAAAAAAAGTTTGATATATATAAAGAGTGGATTGAAGATACTCTTATCTATTAGTAGCTAGCTAACTCAACTCATTTCATACTAAAAAAATAAAAAGATGTTAATTGTTACTTATTAGGTATTCCAATTGTTGTTGATTGAAAAAGTTTCATTTTGAAATATTTTCTTGTCAATCGATAACTAATATTATTATTTTTAGAATAAATTACCATTTTATCCTTAAAATTTAATCAAATTAATGAAATGATCATTTTTTTTTTAAATAACTATAGTCTCATCAAACACGTTTATCATTTCATCCAATTTTTTAATAAATTCCATTAAACAATTAAAAAAATAAAATTTTATACCTAAATTACCCTCATACGTAACCTCACTTCAAACCCTCAAAATCTTCACTATAGGGTAGTATCTAGTGGAGGCTTGGGGGTGCTAAGCTTTCCAAAATTAATTTTTTTGCCTATATATTTTTAATATTTATCAGAAATATATTATTGGCCTCCAAAATTTTAAAATATATACATTTGGCCCCTCCAAAATTTTAATTTTTTAAATATATACATTTTGTTGTGATAACATGTAAGTGATGTGATAAGATTAGATGTCTATCTTATTTTTATAGATATATATTTCTATGTAAATAAAACTCTATTTCTATTTCTATCTTTGTCACATTTTACACCTATAAATAAGTGTTACAATTAATAAAGTTATACACGTAAAAATTTATTCTTTCTTCTATTCTCTTTTTTCTCTATTTTTTATAATTATTTTTTATTTTATAACACGTTATCAATATGAATTAGTTCTATCATTTTCTTTTAACTGCTCATTATATCTCAATGAAGGTTTGTATGTGAGGACCATCAAAATCATTATTGTAATATGATTTCAAATTATGTTAAAATATAATGTAGTTCTTGAAGAATTAAATTAATTAATTAATTATAGTTCCTGAAGAACTTATATTCTTTATAATTCTTAAAGAACTAATATTCTTTATAATTCTTGAAAAACTAATATTCTCTATAGTTCCTGAATAATTAATATTCTCTATAGTTTTTGAAGAACTAATTAAATAAATCTGATATAAAATTCTTGAATTGTTATCCTAAGTTCCTAAGAAAAAATTCTTGAATCGTTATCCTAAGTTCTTGAAGAAATAAATTTTCCTATAGTTCCTAAAAAACTAACACCCTCTATAGTTTTAGAAATATTTCTTAAAGAACTAATACTTTCTATAGTTTTTAAAAAACTAGTATTTAAATTTGTATTCTACTAGTTTGTGAAGAATTAGTACTCTAATCCTTAAATTGTCTTTGTTATTCAATATTATTTGCTTGTTTCATATCCTGACTTTTGTCCTTTACTATTAATATTTTACAATGAATTAGTTACCAGGTGAAGTTATGATTAATAGATTTTAGTCATGGTTTGCTAATCAATAACTATTCAACTAGGTCTTATTATGGTTGATGAGATGTTTGATTATTTTTGCAATGAGTTTTTTTTTTTTTTTTTTTTTATGGTTTTTAATCTTAATTTATGATTGAAATCAAAATGATTTGCCAAATAGATTGATTGGTTTTCAATAATAGCAAAAGAAAGGAAATTTGCACATATATTAAATGATGATTAATTGAATTGAATATAGTTCATCTATGTATTCTGCATTTGAGATAAGATTAATATTTGTATTAATCTTTTTACATTTGATTCATATTTTAAACTACTTATTTACACTAATTAATTGTCAATTTTCTTTTATTTAAATTTAGCCAAGTAATTTTGTTTTTATATTCTTTATCATTTTGTGTTACTTATTTGGAAAGCATCGGGTTTTTATCTTAATTTAATTTGAGAGTATACATCGATCCACAATATTGCGAAACTGAAATGTTTGTCTTCAGAAGGAAAAATGTAAGATGGGTAATAAATATTCAAAGACTACAAGTTAGGTATGCCTAAAATACATTGTATTATGATATTTGCACATATGTCGAATGCATATATGAGTATTATATGATTGCTATGAAGAGAAATTTAATTCTGATATATATGGATAGCTTCAATGATAAATGTAAATTTGGTATGAGATGGAGATATACTCATTCAATGTTTTTATCAAAATTTGTTGATTATCATGTGAACATCAATTGTTTTATTATTAAATCACACCTTTATTAATTTTAGACGATGTTTTTGCATTATAAATTGCTTTAGTTATTTGGTGAGAGTAATTATATTTCACCACTAGAATTGGTAGTAATAATATAGCTAATGTCCAATTTAATTAAATTTGAATTTTATGATATTAGTTATTTGATCTGAATTCTTGATACTAGAATATCAAAATGATTTTTTGAGATAAATTTTTTGCAGTGTCCAATTTAAATTTACAGTTAAAATTAAAACAAAGGCTATGATCCTACTCATGCCTCATATAAGGGAGGATTTAAAGATTGAAAATCTTATTATGAAGAATTTTTGTCTTCTCTAGAAGAGTTTTAAAGATGGTACACTTGAAAATTGTGGTCTTACTACAAGTTCAATATGATTTGCTGAATTCGCCTACAAGATTTTAAGTTTGTTTCATAATACAAGTTAACTATATTTAGATTCACTTTACAGCTGAAACTATGTGGTGATAAAATTACAAAATACGATATGCTAAATGAAGATATATACTATTTTTTATGCCTATAATATGCTCTTGCAGCAGCATTTAAGAAAGCAAAAATTTACAAAATATTTGAACTAACATTGAAAAAGAATAATAAACTACTAATGAGAAATCATCAAGTTAGGCCCCATGGTACACTAGCATTCCCTGAAGCGAATGTTATAAATAATCAGATGAATAATGACATAAATCATTCAAAAGTAAGCTATATTTAGTTTATAATTGAAACTCTAGAAGAGAAATAATTCATATAAAGGACACAACTTAGCTTAGTATCAATAATTTTTATGTAGACTCCCTGAAGAAGTAAGTAATTTGCTAAAATCTTGCATTATTATTATTGTCATTATTGTTTTGATGGATTTTACTCCAAATGTTTTTACATTTTAATTGTATTATATTTTATCAATAAGTTGTGCAATTTTATTATCCCATGTACATACACAACATGTTACTTGAACGTATAGTTCAAGCATTAAACCTAAAGTTCAATAATCAAACATTTGACATGACATGCCATTATATCATACATACTCTCCTTACAACTTGTACATGGATGTAGGCATAATATTTCTCATTTGCTAACTTTTGATTGTGCCATGTATGTATTAATAGCACCACCTCAATATGTGAAAATGGGTCTATAAAGGAGACTTGAGAATTATTTTGATAAAACACATTTCTCGACATTAGGGGGAGAATAAGCACTTGTAGTGCTAAAGAGTGTTGAGAAATTTTCTAGAAGGAAAATTGTATTTTTGATCCATGTATAAGTCAGAATAAATTAGAAGTTCATAAAATAATACAATTGTAATAAATTGCAACTCAACTACCAAATGCATTAATAAATGCCAAAAAGTGACCATAATCTCATAATATTCTAGCTACTAATACTATAGTACGGGTAACGATTCTAATTGAAACTAAAAATCAAATTGAGCTTGACAAACGCTAGAAGTGTCGATGACCTAAAGATAAGAATATGCAAAAAACAAAAGCAGCGTAACTCATGAAATCTCCTGAAAGAAGCCTCCTAAAAAGGAAGATCTTAGTCAAAGAGCTATAGCAAATTATGAGACATAGACTGAGACAACAGAACAATTAGATCTTTCAGATATGACTTTTGGAGTTGATGATCATATAAGTGAAAACTATGGGATCTTAATTAATTTTGTGATATAAGAGAAAGAGTTGACAGAAACTCGATTATCGTAAATGATGAATTTGTCTCAATAGTAGCTCTTACTATTTCAAGAGAAAATCTGGATTCAAAATCTATAAGTATAACTGAATATTAGCATGAACATGATTGATCATCATGGAAAGAGGTAACTAAGGTAGAGCTAGACTTATCCTATCATTAATTATGAGAAAACTAATTCTCTTATTATGAAAATGATCACGTTCCATTATTTGATTAGTATGATATTTAAAAAAAGGCTTGAGATGCGCTTTATGAAAATATTATGTGAGTCTTAGAAGGACTAAAGATATAAGAGTGAATCCTTACTAAGAGAATGATATGTGAATGATTCCCCATGTATTCATAAAATACTACAAATTGGTTATTATTGCAGTATATATTAATAATCTAAATATCATTAGGACTTTGACGAACTTAAGAAAACATGTACTATATGAAAAGTGAGTTCAAGGAAAAAATTTGTATCAATATGTAGATTGATTATTAAGGAGTCCCAATACATTAGTCTGATTATGTAGAAAAGATATTTAAACAATTTTGCATGGATAAATCTAATGGTGGTCCATTCAATAGAAGTGAAAAGAGACCCTTTTAGACCTAAAGAAGTTAACGATGAGTTATTTGGTCTTGAAGTACCATATTGAGTATTATAGGAGCACTTGCAAATTGTATTAAACTTGATATTACATTTGCAATAAATTTCCTACATAGGTATGATTTTGCACCAACCAATATTAGAATGGTGCAACACATGTATTATGTTATCTTCAAAGTACTATTGCATTATCTTGTCGATGCTAATTATTTACTTGATCATCATAATGATGGATCTTTGACTGGTTATGTGATGATACTGCAATTTCATGGTCCTGAAGTACATCAATTAAAGATACTCCCATTATATTGTTTGAAATTAACATAATATATATTGCACAAAATAAAATGGATAAAGTAAACATGTTTTACTCAAATTCTCTTACATTTATAAACTCCAGAAGAGTGATGAAATTGATATCCACTAAATTAGCTCGAAAAACAACTTATTTATTAAGCCATCACTTAATGTGATATTGGAACAATATTGTTTCATTGATTGACATGCACCACATTGAGATGTTGTCTTCATGAAGGGGAGCGAATTAATATAAAATTGTACTCTTTTTCCTCAGTCAAGTTTTTATCCCATGAGGTTTTCTTAATCAAAGGTTTTAATGAGGTAATATGTGCAATGACAGAATAGTGCATGAATTGAATTCTTTTCCTTTGCCATATTTTTTCCCACTAAGGTTTTGAACAAGGTATATTTATGGCACAAGTAATATCCTAAGAGAGTATTATAAATAAATTATTATATATGGATATTATTTAAACATCATTAAGTATACGGTTTGACAACTTGATAGATTTGTTTATAAAGACACTCCTTACAACCACATTTGAGAATGTGGTGAACAAAATTAACATGCGCCGATTAAAAGATCTTTGTTAGAAATTATATTTTTATAAATGGGAGATTTTTATACACTATACTCTTTTTTCCTTAGCCAAGATTTTGTCCCATTAGGTTTTTAAAGCAAGGTTTTTAATGAGGTAGTATTATGGCATAAGTTCTATAAGAATAATGTACTATTTTTCCTTCACTAAGATTTTTTCCCACATAATTTTTCTTAGTAAAATTTTAACGAGACATATTCTTTTTAATTGACGTATAAGAGGGAGTGTTGTGATAATATTTAAGTGATGTGATAAGAATGAATGTCTATCGTATCGTTGGATATCTATCTTATCTCTATAGATATATATTTTTATGTAAATAAAACTCTATCTCTATTCTTATCTCTGTAACTTTTTACACTTATAAATAGGTGTTACAATAAATGAAGTTAAACACACATAAATTTATTCTCTCTTCTGTTATCTCTTTTTTGAATTCTCTATAATTGTTCTTTATTTTATAACACATTTAGCCCCTCCAAATGTATTATTATGTTTATATAGAAATAAAAATTTTACAATATAATAACAATACTAAGAATTTTAAAATTTTTTAACATTAACATTATAAAGTTGAATTTTTTTTCATGTCCATAATTAATCTTAGCCCTCAAACTTTGAAATCTAGTTTTGCCCCTGCTTCATCACACCTAAATTGAGACAATGATGGCTTCACTCCTTTCTCCTTTCATCTTTAATCAAATGAAATCTTCTATTTCTTTAGGCCAACCCATTTCACATAACCCACTACTTATGATTTATAGCCTTGTTTTTATACATGAACAAAGTGAGAATCGAAAACCAGATTAGCCAAACAAGCAAAAGAATCATCAAAACCTAAGACCTAATTCTGTTTGAAGATGAGATAATGCATCAAGAACAATAGATTTAGGTATAATGCATCAAGAACAATAGATTTAGGTGATGTTGCGATGAATTTCTTGATCAAAGGATTGGTGGTTGAGGTATCACTGGTAGTGTGGCGGTGACAAGAGAAGAAAGGAATTGCTGCCGGGTAATTGACAAATTTGATGTGCTTGAAAATGATAAATTTCATTTTAGGGTATTTTTAAAAGTAATTGCCAAATTAGGGTGATATAGGATTGAAAAGTCAAAGCACAAAAAAATTTAGGGCAACAATAATTTTCCGCTAGAAATCTTGGCAGAAAGCTGTTATTAACTAAAAATTGTGACAAAATAAGTACACCGCAAAAATTTTTGGCTGAATATTGCCTTTCACTTTCATTCACAATTAGTAGATTTTGAGGATACATAATTTAATATTGAAAAATTATATTCTTGTGCATTATTAGAAAGATAAATGCATTAACTTACCAAAAGCCCCAAAATCCATAGAACAACCAAACAAGCTGTAACTAAACATGCTGTAACTCATCAAAAATTATGCAAAATATTATCAATCCACCAAAAATTTTAGCGGATTTCATACATTTCATAAAAAAAATTTGTGAAAAGTTGGCTGCACTATTTTTAATTGGAAATCCCATAATCAAAATGGCGGAATGAAAAAAGCCTCATCCTAAACTTAAAATTTGTTTCAAAATCACCATGAATTTGGAATTTCCTTCAAAATCACTAATTTGGAATTTAAAATTTCAAAAGCATTAAAGGGGGAAATTGATAGAAATTGAATTGAAGGGGTAGAGGTGATTTGAATAGAAGTAGGTTAACCACGAATAAATTAGGTTTAATGAATTTGAATTAATTATTGCTAAAATGTTAGATATAATCGATTAGATAGTTAAATTCAAATCATTATATACCCATCTATTTTTGATATATTTTTTCAATGCGGAATATTTTTTCTTAACACTTATTCTCAAGTGACAACTGAGATTTGACTTTGACTCATAGTTGACTACTTGAAATTGAATTCCTCTTCTTGAAATTGAAATCATTATATACTCATCTATTTTTTATATATTTTTCCAACGCGGGATATTTATTCTTAATAGAAATGCCCATCGCTGCCCTTGTTTACTTAAAGCTGCATATTCAAATGCCCGTCATTTACTTGATAGCCTTTTTTTTTAATGGTCTCGTGGCTGTGGAAGAAAAGGTGCTGGTTGTGGATGGTAGTGGTGGTCATCGTGGCGGCAGCGCTGCTGATTCCTTGGAACTTTCAAGCTAGATACCGATAGTTGATACCACACATACCCATACATATTTTATTTTATTTTTTAATGGAATTTGTCGAAAAATGGACAAAAAATTAAATTGTCCAAAACTCAGAGATTATTTTTTTAGTTTCTAAAAAGAATAGACCATTTTATTAATTAGGTTAAATTTCAGAAATGAAATAATAATTTCTTATGTTTTCATTATATTCATTCTATTACATTTACTCTTATGAATTATCAATGAAATTTATTTTTTGAAATTAATTTTCATATGATATATTTATTTATAATTTTCATTAAAAAACAAAACAATTTCTTTTGATTTAATTTCTACTTTTTTTTCGGTTTGCTTTTTCCATTTGTTTTAAACTTTCAGTCTAAATTCCAAGTTGTAGAATATGCTTGAAGGACCCCACAAATATTATGGAATTTGATTTTGAAATGGTTCAATATCATTTCAATGGGACGACACCATATGTTCTTTTGAGCACAAATTGATGTCCACATAACCTTAATATTCTTCATTACCCCCTTAATTTATTATGCAATATTTGAGATTTTTTCAAAAAAAAAAAAAAAAAAAAATCTTTAGAAGTGGAATTTTGTTCTACGTAAGTGGTGCTTTCCAATTTTAATTTAATTTTGAAGTTTTTTCTTTATTAGTTTTATGTCTTAAGGGAAGAAAATTTAATTTTGAAAGTGTATATATATATATATATATATATATATATATATGGTAAATTACTATAATACCTTTAAGATTTGACATAATTAGCACTCTAATTCTTACTGTTTCAAAATTAGGATTTTTTCTAAATTAATTTCACTGAAAAAATAAGATTTTCAAGGATTTAAGTGTTATATAAGATAATACTATTGAAGGACTAAAATACATTATGTCAATGATTAAAATGTAGTAAAAATTTCATAATTCTACAAATAAGGACTAAAGTACTAGCCATTGACGAATTTCAAGGAGTAAAAATATTAATGTTGCAATAATAAGGATTAAAATGCTAATTATATCAAAATTTAGGGGATTATATGTGTGTGTGTGATAGAGAAGAACAAATGCAATGTGATCATGACAATCCAACAGCACACTTTTATGACATTTGAATGATAGAAAGAAATAAATGAGAAAATATTTTGGAATTTGATGGTTGTAAAATGGGAGAGGGCTTCTCTTTCACATCCTTTATCGATCTCAAGTCTTTGTCAACTGCTGGCCTAGCTCTTTATGATTTGGCAATTGTCCTAAACTCTTTTGTAAAAATATCCAACGGCTAGCCATGATACAATTCAATACACCCTTCTCAAAATTAATAAACCCTACCTATCATATAATTTAATGAAATATTCCCAAAATTGGACCCTACCAATCCATCAAAGAAATTCATATATTATTTTTTATTAAAGATTCACTAATTTTTACTTAAGTTTAAATTGATTGATTAACTAAATGATTCACTAACCAATCTAATTTTAAAAACATTATTGATATTTTCTGATAATATTTTGTTTTCATTTTAAAATATCTGTTATTTTTAATTTTTTCTAAAATATATGTCATTTTTAGAATTTTAAAAAAGTATTTATTATTTTTTTTAATTGTCTTTTACTAAACATTTGTATTAATTGGTTTTATTTTTATGGATCAAAATTAAAAAAGATATTTAGTTATTTTATCTTAAAGTTATGATAATTTAATAATTTTGTTAATTCATGTGTCGAAATTTTAAACGATAAATATTTTGAAAGGGAGAAGTAATTTTTAATATATATATATATATGTGTGTGTGTGTGTATGAAATTGGACTAAACCTTGCAACCTTTCAACCACATAAAGAATATATAGTGAATGTCTTGAATGTGTATATATATATATATATATATGTATATGTATGTATATATGTACGTATTTGTGTGAAATTGGACTAAACCTTGCAACCTTGCAACCACAAAAAGAATATATAGTGAATGTCTTGAATGTGAAAACTCTATCAACAGTCATGTTATCCTACTCCTAGAGACAAATAACAAGGGTTACTGATAGCTAAAACTCATGGCTAAAAACAAAATATAAAATATAAATATAAAATTTCCTAATTAATAGCATTAATAATTAATTCAATGTAGAAAAATTGGTTGTTGGGGTGTGTCGCACTCAAAATCTATAAGGGAAAGTACATTTTTCCTCTTAAACCCTAAGATATATAAATGCAATTTTGAAAATTTAAAACTACAACTTTCTATGAAATAATTAATTCCTATATGATCTTTGTCCTTCCTAGCTTAATTTTGATTTAGATACTTCAACTAACTAAAGCCTCCTCTAAATAAACAAATTTTTAATTTTTCACGTATAAAAACTAAATTAGAAAATCATACAATTTTGGTTATCATTTTCTCACATTTGCATTAATTTTTATGTCTCCAATTTCATCAAAGGCAAGACATTTTTGCCAAAAAGAGAATATTTTTCTCAATTATATTATTCTCAAATAATTAGAAATGAGTTTTTTTTTGCCAGTTTTTCTTTTCTGTATATTGTGATTGAAGAATTTTTAAATCCATGAATTTAATAAAATCTATAGATTGTGAAATCTATAAATTTTAAAAATTCCACCCATTTGGATTGATTATAAAATTAATGAATTGTTAGAAACAATCTTGGAATAAAAAAAAATAATTATCACAATCCTTATATACAAAAAATGGTGTATTTTGAACTTTTCTATTTAGGAGGTGAAAAATTAAAACTTTCAAAAATAAAAGATTTTAGAAAGTGAGAAATTTTTAAAATTCATGAATTTTGGTTATTTTTTAGATTGTTAAACAGCGAATTTAACTTAAATCTATAGATTTTATTAAATCTCTTACTTGAAATCCTTCACTCCATACCAAGGCATATGTATTATTGCTACTATTTGTTTACTTATCAACTCTACTGGTGAGTGTGACAACTAATAGAGTTGAAGAAAAGATTTTTTTTTTAATTTTTTCTGAGTATTAGAGAAAAAAAAATTCGAATTATCCATATTGTATTTATACTCATTACATTACACTTATATAAAAAAAAATTACTATTATACTATATTTAGATATGCCTGAAATTTTTTTTTTTTTATAGTATATTTAGATTAAATTACAACTTCTTTCTTTATCAAGAAAAAAAAATTACAACTTCTTTGATATAAAATAGATTTTAGAAAATAAATTTTGCAGAAGTTATTCATAAATTTATATTTGGTATATAAAATAAATTGATCTCATTAATTTTATTAAATTATTGAACTAACTATACATATAATTTCTTTTATTAAAATTTAAATTCAGGATATTATTTCTACATAGATCCATATATCTAATTAAAAAAAAAAAAAAACTCTATCTCTCTCTTCTTTTTCTCTTCTAAATTTTCTTTTTTGAACCAAAGGTTGTTTCTTTCTTTTTCTTTTACTTAATTTTTTTATTCAATAAATTTAAATCTCCATCAATCCGTTTATTTTTTTCATGAATTTATTATTATTCTTGTTGTTTTTAGTTTTTTTTCATAGAATTTATTTTCTTTTCTTAAAATTTTTTTCTTAGTGAATTAGTTTTGAATTTACTATAAATATTCAAATAATCAGACTTATTTAAAGATATAAAAGAAAATTTGTGGCTTAATATCCATCAAGTAAAGTATGCTTATTGTCAAATTGCTAGTTCTAATACTCTATCATAATTGGAGAATATTGAAAAAGAAATTCAAGCCATTTTATTGTGTAAATTTTTAAATGTGTTTTTATAATTTTATTTTTGGATTAAATTATTTCTAATATATAAATGAAAGCTGTTGATATTTCCAATCGGCCTATGAAGTATGCACAACATATATTCTCGGATATTAATTATTAAAACTTTAAATTTTAAATCATTAAAATCCAATCATAATATTATTTATGAGGAGCTCAGAAGATGAGAAATTCAAATAGTGAAAACTTTATTCTTCTTAAAAATTTAAAAAGTACATTAAAAACTTTCAAATTGAATCAATAAATTTTTAATTTAATAATATTGAAATTATTTTTAAACCAAAGAGGTTTTGAATTTGAACCTTTAATTTAAACTAGGGACAAGGATTGTATGAATGATCAAAATATAGAAGTGAATTAATCATTAAAGTACTTTAAGAAATGAATACAATAGGAATTCACATGATATCATAAGTGTTGAAGACAACTATAATAAAATATATATTCTTTCATATAAATTGACAGAAACATATGCATTCATGAGTTCGAGTTTATTTTTTTCCACATTATCATAAACCTCACATCATTATCCATTAGAGATCAAATGGTGGGATGAACTACTATCTAATATGTCTCTGCAATTTGTAGTACCATCATATACCATCAAGGTATAAAGAATAAACCATCGAAGGTACTATGAGCGAACTCATATACTCTTCGTAATAATATTTCATGGATTGCTACATGTCTAAGAAACATTTTTGCATGTCTGCAAGAATACATTTGATTTAGTTTATAGACACTATTAATTGAGTTACTAGCACACTTGGTCTAATGAATACTCTCATTAGTTAGGTGTTCTATGAATTTAGCATATAATAGATAACAATATTATTAAGAAGAAACTTTTCATTTCACATCAATCATAAAATTAGCAAATGGCTTCGATTACACTCTAGTGACTTCAGTTCAAATGACCTTCATCAATAATGATAAAATTGACTTTGACCCGAGTAGCCTTCGTTATAAAATAGTGTCTTTGATTACAATCAATACTATTTTGGTTACAATACGATAATGGTTCAAATGATCTTGCTTATAGAATGAAGGCTTTAGCTCGAATGGTCTCGCCGATTTCACTTTTTGATAGAAATTACAAAGAAAATATAATATTAGGTTACTCACCAAAGGTGATGGTAATAATAATACTAATGAAAATAATAGTTTCATAGGAACAAGGAAATGAAATTCAACGAATATAAAAATTTTCATCATAGTGTTCATGCATTCTAAAACTTTATAGTACATTAAACTTACATTCTATAATCTTGCCTTAACGTTCTATCTATAGATCATGCTTTGCGGCACCCCTTAAGTTCGTTTTTCAACTCTTAATTTTGGGTGGTGGCTTCTCTAATAAAATCAAAATCAACACCATCAAAATCTCCATTAATAACTTATTAATAACTCCTTGATCATTCTAGATCAAGGCATCATTATCTAGATTTTTATTATCATTAAGGTATGCTTTGTCTAAGTTCATTGGATCCACTGATCTATTTTTTGTACCTACTTAGAGATCTTTTAAAAAAAATTGGAAGAATCATTTATCCTTTAGATCTTAGGTTTCATTTGAAGATCAACTATTTTCTTTGAAGAAGAAGGCTAGAATGAAAGAGTTTAGGTTTATATTGAATCTCAAAGAAAAGCCTAGTACTTAAATTAATAGAGAGAAAAATATAACTGTTCAGAATAAAACTGAACAGTCCTAAGAGCTTAAATGGAGGAGAAGTAATTATGGCTTCTATGAAAAAATATAAAGCTAGTCAAGTTAGCTTTGGAAAAGACAGTTCACATTGGAAAGGTAAACTTTTTTTTGGAATTGTAACTTTTTCTTGGAATGGAAAATATCATTGATGGTCTAGAGAAAACTGTCAATGGGTGATGAATTTTTACCTAATCACACTTATCCATTACAATATAATATCTTATTCTATCGTACGTTCGAACTATTTAATTCGTCTCATAATTATTTAGTAATACTAAAGCCTTATAATTAAATCCTTAGCTCATCCTCATAAATATATACTGATATCTAAATCTTGTCATCAAGTCTACAACTCCTCCCCATCTTACTTGGTCTAAACTTAGCCGATTTTTTCTCTTTTACAAATCTATGGAAATTTTTGACCTTGTCATCAAGTTCTTAGACTTATCTTACATTTGCTTCGCTCGTTTAGATGAACGGAGCCCATCTATTCATTCATTAACATCAAATCCTTCTCTCATCTTATTGTAAACTAGATTTGTCTATTACATCAATCCTTACTATCAATTAACTCGTACATATTTTTATTTATTTCATTTATCTCTATTCAATCTTTTATGTAATCTTGGCCTTTTTAGGTTTTTCTTTAACCTAATTTAATAGGCTAGTCTTTAGTAGGTCCATTAGGTAATTTGATTTCATTTTTATTTTAGTTAGATATGTAATTAAATATTCTTCACCTTTTGAAGGATTCCCATCCCCTCAATTCCAGTTTATCACTTTAGGTAGGTTTCTATGCTAATTAATTAATTCAGTAAATTTATCATTCTGTTTATGCATGTAATGGGAATTTAACTTGATTCATTATCTTAGAATGCATGATTATTAGGTTGTTAATTAATACTAGGATTAATTAGAGATCATAGATATTTAGCCTGTTTTGGTTGCTTAGAAGGCATGACTAGGTTGCTTAAATTTCTATTTAATTTATTTGTCATTTGTTTCTTTGAACCCAACTAGAATTAATGCATAACTTGGTAGATAAACGCATGATTTAGGTTAAACAAATTAGCATGGTGCATTTGCATGTGTAGAAACAAATTAAATAGACTTTGGTATGTTAATAAATAAATTTGGCTAAATTAATAGCTATGAAATCTCGCCTAAGCATTGGCCTAATCCGCTTAGAGAGGGAGGGGAAAAATGCTCATATGGATTAAAATTTAGTCACCACCCTAATTTATTTTAAATGAAAAAATTAAGAAAAAACACAATTATGGCTCCAATTCATTAATTTTGTAATTAATTTACCCAAGGATAAATCACTAGTTTTTGTAACCAAAGAGGTTTCGAAAACTAGATTTTTAATTTTAAATAATCTAAATTTAACTCTAAGTTTAATTTGGCTTTAAAAATTGATTTCATGGATGACAATGACAAATTATAATGCATAAACATGACATAATCATGAATGCATGAAAAAATTAAATAAGGCATGAAATAAATATCCATAAGCCAAGGAGAATTGTTCCCTTTAGTCCTCATGGATTTTAGGAGAACCACCTAATCACTCCTTAATTCCAAAATCAATTAACTAATTACATAAATTAAATAGTGAAATTTCATCCTTAGCACATTCAAAGAGGATGACAAATTCTCTTACAAAAATATAAATAAAAATATTTACATTGAAAAACAAAAGGGGAAGAGGATTAATTAGGACTTAGATTTGAGGTTTAGATTTAGATTCCAAATGTGCCTACATATCTTATTGAATGGAGATCAAAACCTACCATGATTAAGTGAAGGGTTTAGGGATTAATCAAATTGATTTGGTTTGATTTGAAAATCTGAATGGGTGAGAAGAGATGATATATCCTTGTATGTGATGAGCAGAGAGTTTTGCTGGACCGAAATTCTGTTTTATTGGTACCTGAAAGTAAAAATCCTACTCAACGAGAGTGGATGAGAACGGAGGGTCAAATTTAATTAATTAAAAGGTTCAATTAATTAATTGGATTGGATTTGGGTGGATTATTAACTAATTGGACAGATTAATTAAGAAAGTGATTAATTAATTAATTAAAAGAATTAATTAATTAATTGGATGATTGATAGAAAAAGGATTAATTAATTAAAAATATTAATTAATTAATAGAGGTGGATTAATTAATTAATTAAAATGATTAATTAATTAATTATGAATGAGATTGATTGGAGACAGAGAGACAGAAAGAGTAAGTGGATAGCTTATCAATAAATGTTTTGGGGTGAGTTGTAATGGAAATAGAGGAGGTATTTATAGGCAAAGAAGGTAAGGACATTTTGGACAGTAGAAAAGTGAAAAAGACCAAAAAGGGGTTGAAAAGTGAATTAAAAGAAGAGGTGTTGCACAATTTCTGCAAGTGCACAGATCATTTACAAGTAATAAAGTGATGAGTGAATATCGTTCCCACGAGAAATAGTTTGTCAAGTACCAATTTTAAGATTACTCTATTATTTAGAAAATCAATTATAAGATTTTATGTTTTAAGTTAAAGTGAAATTCAAGTAAATAAATTATGATAAATATGAAAATAAGATTAAAAGTCTAGAATTTAGAATTCATAATTAAAAGAGAAGAAACAATTAAATTAACAATAAAAATAATAAACATAATAATAACTTATAATTAAATTCAAGAATAGAGTTTAGAGAGAACTTATTTTGGGATACAATCTTTGATGAACTCAAGCTTCCAAAAATTCCTTCTCTTGATAAAAATAAAAATAAAACAAATCTACTCTAAGAAAGCATATGAAAATCTCTCTACATATTTTTTTTATGGATTTTCTTTGATGCTATTTTCCTTTGCCAAGCATGGTATTTATAGGCATGTTTGGTGGAAGAATTCAAGTTCCATTAAAATTCTTACATTAAAAATTCAACATTGATTATTAGGTTGGCCACTAACCATTGAATTTTTTCATCAAAAATTCAATAATAGTTAGGTTGGCCACCAACCATTAAATTTTGACCACCAACCATTGAATTTATTTCTCATAGATTGAAAACTTGAATCATTGCTTGCATCATTATTTTTATGATATCACCGCCTGCATCATTTATTTTATTGCATCATTGTGATATCATTTTGATCTGCAAAAATAAAATAAAAATACTTAAAATATGTTATAATTTATTTATAAATTATAGAACTATTTATTTCTAAAAATAAGTAATAATATTATTACATTTTCGAGAACTGAGCTAAAATTTAAGTTTAAACAAATAAAATAACTCTAAAAATATAGAGTTATCACACTCCCAAACTTAAGTTTTTGCTTGTCCTCAAGCAAAAGAAAATTTAAAAACTAAACTAGTCCATTTTTGTAAGAAATTACGATTGCATTTAGCGTATGCAACAAGCCTTTAAACCCCTAGGTATCCCATAGAGGATGAGTTATAGTCTCGTGAGGGCTTCCAGTGGTGATACCCACAAACACCTATAAAACTCTAAATTTTGAACTATTTATTTCAGAAAATAATCAAATACCACAAAAAAGAAATTTAATCCTCTCATGCTTATGTTGAATTTTTTTTTTAAAGGTCTCAAGAAATTAATATTTACAAACAACATATCAATAGTATTGCAAGTCAAGCTTCTATCTCAGGTTCAAAACAATCCTCATCTTAATCATATCTTGAATAACTATGCATTAAATTAACTGCAAAAAAATTGTTGCACTTCAGATAGGCATATACACACTAATATCTTTAAAGCAAACAATCTCCACTAATGGAATTCACAAATCAAGAGAGATCAATAGGTCTTGACTAGGCTTGTAATGGCGCTAACACAAGGTATTTTGGCTAAACAAAGAACAGGTTAAATGAACAAAAGTAAAATAATTATGCCAAGTTTACAAAATCAATAGCTTCAAATAAAGGGATTATATTAATGAAGGATCCCTTCTATCTTAAGCATCATTCTTCTTCAATGTTTTCTTCTTTTAAGCCCCCATCTTCTTCTTCTTCTTCTTCTTCTTTTTTTTTATATTTTTTTCTTTTTTTTTCGTCAACAACATTATTCTAAAGATAAGCAAGAATTACTAACTTTTATTTATTCAATTTTCTTGAATTTCTCCAAACTTATTTTAAGTAGAAGGTGATCTTTTACAATGAATAATACTCTCAGTTATTAGAGATCCTTATTTTCTTTTAAAACTTCAATAATTCCCTTTTCTTCATTAGAATGTAAACTTGATAAAATTATCTCACAAATAGGGTGAAGGATAACAATTAAGGTTAATTAATAAAGAAAGGAAGCTAAAATTAATAAGGCACAAATGGGTAAACTAGGGAAAAAAATTAAAATAAGAGTGGATATAAGTAATAGGCTAAATAAACAATGCCTAAATCATATATCTCTTTTAAAATGAATTCATAATTTCGCCTCAAAAGTTTACAAAAACATGTTCTAAGTAGGTGAGGCAAATGAAGATAAAAAATGTGTAGAAACTCTCTCTAAGTAAGCATACACAAATTCAATGCAATCAATATAATGTGAAGTAAAACAAAACATAATCTTAATAAAAGTTAATTTCTTACCCCAAAATAGTTGTTTGATCTGAAATACTTTAATAAATTATCTATAAATACCAATTATAATCAATCATTGGCCTTTCATTAAATTATTTAATATAAGCATATTTTATAAAAAAAATTTAAATTTATTTATCAAAACACAAAAGAAATGACTGAAAATAAAAAAAATAAACTAAACCTCCCCCAAACTTGCAATTGACATTGTCCTTAATGTCAAAGAAATAAATCAAAAGAAGAAATACTCCCTCTTGTAGAAAATTGGATTTCAAATTGTAAGCAGGGTGTGCATTCCATCTCTTGTTTCCTATAAAACATCATGAAACAACTATAATAAATACAAAAAAAAAAAATTGATGTTTTTTTTTTGTGTGATTAGTTTCTCATACTTGAGAAACTAATCACACAAAAGAAAACATCAATTTTTTTTTTGTATTTATTATTTTTTTAATTTTTTTTTAATTTTGGAAACTAGAAAAAGAAAAAAAAATACAAATGCGTATCAAGAGCACAAAAAGTACTCTTTACTCTGCCATATTGTATAAATAACTCTTCAGTTAGTTAGTTAGTTAGCTAGCTAGTAAGTTTTTTTTTTTGAAAAGGAAAATCACATAAATTTAAAATGTGTATCAAGAGTACAAAAGTAACTCTTTACTCAGCCATCTTACATTTAGTGAATGGGACCTAAAACTTCGCTTGATCAATTGCAACAGAAAACACACACACAAAACAAAAAAAAATGCAATAAAAAAAAAACTACAGGAGTTAGGGAAGTTATAACTGGAGATTCAAATTTAGTCCTCGCTTCTTACTGCTACTGGCCCTGGGGTGCCAAACTACCTGCACCATCAATGGATCAGGTTCGGATTTAAAGTTTTGTAGTTGATCAATCAATTGATCAATAGTTGAAGCAGAGACTAAGATGCGTCGACTCACCGGTGTCATAAAACCCTATTCCATAGCATGATCGAGAAAAGATAACAAACCATTATAAAAACCATCAATATTAAGTAATCCCAATAGCTTATGAAGAACAGTTAATTGTGTCCAAGATGCAATGGTGAAAATATCTTCAAATGTTTCTAAACCACTAGGTAATGTGATAAAAGCATCAGCATTGAGATTCATGTATGCCATTCGTTCGTACATGCTATTGATCTGTAACTCATTACCTATAGTTCCACCAGTGATATGTTTATTTTGAGCCAAAGCCTTTAGAACTATTCCTAAGACTTTACTACCTCTAATATATGCAGAACTTGCGACACAACCCCTTAACCCTAAACTACCTCCCTCAAACACCAAATTAATTTTTCGTTCAGCTAAAATCCTACCAAATTCATTAGCTGCTATCAAGTACTCTTTTTTCTTGCTAGAGTTTGGACTACAAAAAACGCAAATAGTTTTGAATTTGCGTGTTGAGGATTCTGCCATTTTTTCTCACAGATCTCTCGAAAGGGTTGTATGCATATTGACAATAATGAATGTGCATATAAAGAAACTAGAAGAGTAAAAGAACAGTTCAATGGGATAAAATAATTGTTAATAGAAAAAGTATAAAAACAAAAAAGATAATAACAACAAAAATAATCAATGCTGTGTGTACAAATGTCAAAAAGAAAACATTGAAAAACTAAAAGTAAACATTAAAAGACTAAAAAGTTGTCGACAGTAGAAAAATCTACAGAAAAATAAAATCTAGGTGCTAAAAGTCAAAAAGTACTGCAAGATGTAGAAAAATAAAGCATTGAAAAATAAAAAAGTTAGTAATACCTGATTATGAACAGTAGTTGTGATTTTGGCTCACATCTTCCTCTGGTTTTACATTCAGTAATGGCTTACACGCCTTCTATGAGTCGAGGATAGGCTTCCCATCCAGTTTTCTTATTAACTGGCAAACATGGTCTTTTATCGTCAAATTCCCTAGACTGTAACACTGCTTCTCTTCTTTGAATAAGTCCCATAAATCTAAAAGAGTACGTTGAACTTGTCCACAAGGATGCGTCTCAAGAGTCTGTAGGATATTATCCATAGACTCCTTACTGAGTCCATCCTTTATGAATTTAATTTTGTCTTCTCGATTTATGGATGCAAATCCAATATTTTTACAACGTGTACTGTAATTCCATCTTGCACACTTGTAACAGACTCCCATTCTCTTAGCTATCCTCTTCTTTGAGTAAGAACTTCTCTCTGTACCTGGCAAACATTTAATAAATGAGTTATCAAGCTCACCTGCCAGTCGCACTTTGGCTTCTATAATCCAGCGAATATCCTCAGGAAGATTTAGACGCCTAAATGCCTTCATTATTTCCAGTCTGCGTTCATCAATTTTCCTGAGTACATCTTGGAGAAGAGTTGGAAACCTGTTTTTTAGTGCTGCAAGAGATGCTTCCATATCTGATTAACTTAGTTAAAAAAATGAAAGAGAAAACTTACAACGAAACAACTAAACATAAATAAAAGAAACCTAATAAAGAGAAAATTTGGATTTCCTCCTAATAAGCTATTTAATATCTCACAAACAATACTAAAGCAAAATTAAAATAGAACGAAACAAACAAAAGAACAAAAGAAATTAAAAAGAAGTAAAAAAATTAGAAATTTGGGTTGCCTCCCAAAAGCGCTTAATTTATAGTCTTGAACTTGACTATAGCTAGATCTTCATCATGGAGGATAATACACAAAGTATATCATCCTGATAATCACGGAAAGATAGACTTTTGCCAATTTTAATGAGTCAAGCCAACTTGATTTGAACTTGCATGGAAAAAGGTTAATACAGGAATTATTTAATATTTTATAATTAAGCTCATAATTTCCGAAAACTTTCAAACGAGTTCTTTTTCTTACTCTGAATTTTCTCAAGAAATTGAGATAAGAAGGTAGTGGTGTTGAATCAAGAGTTAGTGAGTGCTTAGTTGATGGTGGTGAATGCTTCTTCTTTTCTTCCAAGTCATCAAATTGATATTCTTTATGGTCTAACATATATGGTGTTGTATTCACCAAACAAACTGAAAAAATTTCCTTTGAGTGCTCTTGTTCAAATACTTCTTCAATTTCTCTATCGATTTCAACCACTCCATAGATATTATCCATGAGAGAAGGGTATTTGAAATTGTTGGGCAAATTGGGCTCATCTTCTTCCTTTTTATCTTGCTTGCTTGAAGTATCTGGTTGACCAATCATCTCTTCTACATCGTTACTCCAAGAAATTGCCAAGCATTGCTCTCTAGAACGTTCTTCAATTTGGCTTGTTAGGTTACCATGGCCTTGAGTATCTAATGGACTAGCAAACTGTTCCATTTGTACATCAAAATTTGTATTGTGGCTAGTCCGTTGATTCATCCTATCTTCCATTTTTTCACATCTTTCGTAAGTAGCATTCGTTAAATGGTGCATGATCTTGAAAATTATATTGATAAGGATACCATGAATTGTTACCTTGATCGTATTTGTTTTTCCATGAAAAGCTCAAATAGTCACTCCATCCTAAGTTGTTTATGTTGGAATATGGATAATTCTCATACCTGTTATA
The DNA here is from genome assembly GCA_947687605.1 of Reutealis trisperma. Lineage (NCBI taxonomy): Eukaryota > Viridiplantae > Streptophyta > Magnoliopsida > Malpighiales > Euphorbiaceae > Reutealis > Reutealis trisperma. Next base: position 1,165,574 of record CANTUT010000430.1, read on the forward strand.
ATTTGAGAAAAATTGTACCTGCTTTACATATTGGCATTCAGAATTCAAATGATTACCACCACACATATCACAACTCAAACATGAATTAAATAAATTATTAGCATCAAGTTTATCAATTAAGTTAACCAATGCATCGATTTTAGCATTTAACTTACCAAAACTATCCTCACCATACATGCTTGCTACTCTATTTAGCATCACTCTTCCATCATATTATTACAAGTTGTGGAAAGTCATCCTTTATATATATATATATATATATATATATATATATATATATATATATATATATATATATATATATATATATATATATATATATATATTCCTATAAAATAATAAAAAAATAGAAAAGAAAAACAAAATCTAAAGTAATAGAGTATATCAATCTATTGATATTGTCAAAATTGTCTTCCTCGGCAACGGCGCCAAAAACTTGTTGCACAATTTTTGTAAGTGCACAGATCGTTTACAAGTAATAAAGTGATGAGTGAGTATTGTTCCCACGAATAAGGGTTTTTCAAGTACCAATTTTAAGATTACTCTATTATTTAGAAAATCAATTATAAGATTTTATGTTTTAAGCTAAAGTGAAATTCAAGTAAATAAATTATGATAAATATGAAAATAAGATTAAAAGTCTAGGATTTAGAATTCATAATTAAAAGAAAAGAAACAATTAAATTAACAATAAAAATAATAAATATAATAATAACTTATAATTAAATTCAAGAATAGAGTTTAGAGAGAACTTGTTTTAAAATACAATCTTTGATGAACTCAAGCTTCCAAAAATTCCTCCTCTTGATAAAAATAAAAATAAAACAAATCTACTCTAAGAAAGCATATGAAAATCTCTCTACATATTTTTTTTTTATGGATTTTCTTTGATGCTATTTTCCTTTGCCAAGCATGGTATTTATAGGCATGTTTGGTGGAAGAATTCAAGTTCCATTAAAATTCTTACATCAAAAATTCAACATTGATGGTTAGGTTGGCCACTAACAATTGAATTTTTTCATCAAAAATTCAACGATAGTTAGATTGGCCACCAACCATTGAATTTATTTCTCATAGATTGAAAACTTGAATCATTGCTTGTATCATTATTTTTATAACATCACCGCCTGCATCATTTATTTTATTGCATCATTGTGATATCATTTTCATCTGCAAAAATAAAATAAAAATACTTAAAATATGTTATAATTTATTTATAAATTGTAGAACTATTTATTTCTAAAAATAAGTAATAATATTATTACATTTTCGAGAACTGAGCTAAAATTTAAGTTAAACAAATAAAATAACTCTAAAAATATAGAGTTATCAAGAGGCAAAATAAAAAATTCTAAGGTTGGATAAGAGACCGCCTACGGATCCATATGGGCTTTAGGCAGATCTGCAAGGGCTTTGGGCCGATATGTAGGGCCATCTAGTTGAATCCACCAGACATGCTTATGGATCTGCATAGATAGCCTGTGGATCAGTGCAAGTGGCAGGATTTTTTTTTTTTTTGAGACATTGATGTTGGTCCGTGTTGGAAAATTGAATGTCCGTGTAGCAATATTCTTCTTGAAGACTTAAATTTTCTTCTAGAGGTGCTACCCTGAACCCTTGCCAACTAATAGACTAGGGAGGCCAAGTACCAACTCTACGTAGTACAGTAAACTTAGTAGGTGTCAAACTATGATCGCATTATGAGGGTACAAAATTAATGGTTCATAATAACATGTACATAACAAACTAGGGGTTTGGATATACATTCATTTGATTTATTTAATTTAATCAAATTATATAAATTAGGGCGAAACACAAAAATGTGATATAAATTGTCATATAATAAAAATATCCAATAAAGTATGAGATCTTGTTCGAGCACCGGCCCCATCAGCTAAAGGGAATTAGAATACTCATTTGGCTTTAGACTTACAATGTAACCCTCAAGTTCAGATTAGTTGATCTTGAAAATGACTTTGGGAGTCACCACCTAATATATTTTTAAATGAAAAAATTAAGGAAAAACGTAATTGACTCAAATTCATTAATCACTAGTCTCGAACTAGGTTAAGTTCAAGGACTAGGTTTTTTATTTTAAATAATTGCAATTTAGCTCTTAAGTTTAATTTAACTTAGGAAAGTTAATTTCATGAATTGTGATTATAAGATAATAATAAAATGCATGAGCATGGCATAGTTATGAAATGCATAAGGGAATTTAAGAAATAAAGCAAATAAAACTCCACAAGCCAAGGAGAGTATTCCCTCTAGTCCTTATAGATTATAGGGGAACCATGAAATCACTCATTGACTACAAATTAGTTAAACTGATTACATTAATTAAAAAGGGATGTCTTCTCTAGCCTTCTACGGGATTCTAGTAAGACCACAAATTCTTTTACAAAGAACAAAAAATAATTAATTACATTGGAAAAATAAGTGGAAATTGAAATTAGTTTGAAATTGAATTTGAGATTTGGATTTAAATTCCAAACATGCGTAAGTATTCCATTGAATGAGGACCAAAACCTACATAGTTCATTCCATGATTAAGTAGATGGGTGTAGAGATTGATAAGATTAATTTTTGTTTAGGGTTGGATTGATGAGGAAAAGGTTATACCTTTGCTTGAGTTGGGTGGAGGATTTTGTCAGACTGAAGTTTCATTTTATTGATATCAAAAAATTGGATTGATTGAGGATTAACTAATAATGAATTAACTAAAATGATTAACAAATTAATGTTATGAAATTGATGGGTGGATTAATTAATTAAGATGATTAACTAATTAATTTGGATGAAGGTTGGATTAGTTTAAAAAATATTAATTTGATTTTGAAAAAGTGATTAATTAATTAATTAAAAAGATTAATTAATTTATTGATTAATTTTAATTTTAAAAAAGGAGATTAGTTAATTGAAAGAATTAATTAACTTGGGTTAGGGTGGAGTAATTAATTAATTAAAAGGATTAATTAATTAATGATAGAGAGTGGTTGGAGGAAGAAGAAGAAAATAAGCAAATTGATAGCTAATCTACAAGTGCTCTAGAGATAAAGAGAAATGAAGGGAAATGGGAGCCTATTTATAGGTAAATGTGGATAAGGGTACTTTAGGGATTAAAAAAGTGAAAAGACCCAAAAGGGTAGGGCTAAAAGAAGCTAAAAAGGGCAAAATGGATATTTTGGTGAAGAAAGAGGGACCACTGGCACAAATCCATATAGCACTTGGTGTGGATCCACACGTGTGTTTAAGTGAATCCGCGCTAGGCTAGCGAGGCTCTACGTGGCAGCAACTTTTTTTTTTTTTTAAAGGTTGATGTTGAAAAGTTGAGTGTTCTGGTAGCAATGTATTTGAAAATTAAAACATTCTTTCAAGAACCCTCATCTTCTAACATGCTAGCGGGACCGTCATATCAGATTTATGTAGTGTACTAAATTTAGTTGGTGTTAAATTGTGACTGGATGATGATGGTGTAAACTTAAGGGTTCACACAAAGCCATGTTAAACTTAATATTAACATTGACCAAGAGTGGAGCCAGCCTCACAGCTAGCTAGGCGGCCAAGGTACTTAGCACCTTCTTAAGACTGTACTTAACTTTTTTACCCGAAATCTTGTATTCAGGTGGTTAGGTAACAAACAAGGAATCTAATCATCATATTTTTCAAAATTTTTTAATAAACTGGGTGACAACTCCTTTTCTTCTTTTGGATTTTAGCACATTAGTCTTTTCCCCAACATTCTACCAGAAAAGAGTATAACGTCCATCCATTAGGTCAAAAATCTAATTGTGACACTTCCTTTTAATAACTTTAGCCCACAAAACATTAGGATTCTTCACTAATGCCTATCCTAACTTCATGATGAAACCCTGCTGAATTGAGACATAAAACACAAACCCAAAACTCCATAATCCTTAGGCAGACAAATATGATTCTAAGCCATAAGATGCGACTTTCTATTATTCTCCACATCATCCCACATGAATCTTCTAGTAATTTTTTTTTTATCTCCTGGCATATAAATGTGGGAATTCTGGTAAATTGCATAGCAGATGAAGGAATGGAATTTATTATTGATTGAGATAGAGTCACTTGAGTAGCCATAAAGTAGTCACTTTCCATGCACTCAACTTACTCTTAATCTCGTCAACTCGATAGCTATAGGTCTTTATGGTAATTCACTTATGGATAAGTGGCAAGCCCAACCATTTCCCTAGCTTCCATGTTAGGCCATAACCAAATTTACTAGTAGTTTTTCTCATTAGACTATTGGGCATAGTTTTGGAATAAAAGAGCTTAGTCTTTGAAGCACTTACCTTCTAATTAGAGTTGCAACAAAACTCTTCAATCACTTCTTTAATCACTTTAACTTGGTCAAGGTCTGCCTCTGTAAAAAGTAAAATATCATCATCTACAAAAAAGAGATGTATTAAAGGAGGACATCTCTTAGCTAGTTTAATTAGCTTCTATTAACCCTCTCCCATTGCTATTTCAATGCCATAGGCTAATATTTTAGCACATAACACAATAGCTATGGTGACAAATATCACCTTGCCTAATTCTCCTTAAAGGATTAAAGACCTTGTTTTGGCACCATTCTAATGAACCGACATTTGTGAGGATGTAATATGGTTCATAACAGCATTAATCAAGCCACTAGGAATCCCAACATCTTCTAATGTATCCTTAATAAAATCCCACCTTAGCCTGTTATATGATCCCTCCAAATTGACCTTCAGTGCCATAAACCCTTTCTATAATACTGCAATGTTAATTTGATGTATGATTGAGAGAAGACACTAAAATGAGGGAATAGTTAGAAAATTCTGATATTAAAGTTAATGAAATAAGAAAAACTAGGATAAGAATCCCTAGTTAAGCTAATGACTGACAATAAGGATGAAGGTTCATGACAAAAATGTAATATAGTCTTAATGGTTAAGATGAGGTTGGTGAAAAGGTGATAATTTTGTGAGTTAAAGCCATAGAGACAAAGGTAGATTTTTGGATAAAATAAGATATTATAAAGGGAAGTGATAGGAGGCTATATGGGAGATGATAAAAATGATGAAAGACATGAGTTAATTGATAAAAACTTTTAGACAAATAGATGGGTTCGGTTCAATAAGATGAGCAAAGCAAATATATGTCTTTAAAATAAGTGAGGCTAAAGATGTCTATAGGATTATAAAGGAAATTTGGGTAAGTCTAAGATGAATATAATGAAGATGAATAGTAATAGGACTTAACTATCAGTAGATGTTATGCGGCAAAATATTGGGCTTGCTAAATGTAAGATGATAAGTGGAGTTATATATTTTTATATTATAACAAATATGTATGGATAGGTGCAAAATCATCTACTACCAACCACTTCTCCAAAATAATTAATGATAATTTTCTTTTCCATGAAAAATTACCTTTCCAATAAGAGTTTTTCTTTCCAATGTGAGATGTTTTCTCAAAACTAACAATCGACCGACTTTATGTCTTTTCACAATGTAAATTATTACTATTTCTTTTTATTTAAAGGACCTCAAGACCAATCAGTTTCTAAATTGAATAATTACTTTCTTTTTCCAAAAGCTTAAGCTTTTATACTAAAGTTTTTCTCTAGAACTATGTAGAAATTGATTCAAATCCAATTTCTTGATTCAAGTCTTTTTCTCTAAAATAAAATAGTTAATATTTAGATGAAACTTGACCTTAAAAGTTAGATATTCTAATTTTTCTTATAAGAGTTACAAGTGGGTCTAGAGGTTATATCAATGGATCTAATGAACCTAAGGATGGAAGAAGCCAACCTTTATGACAATTATAACCTAAGTAGTGATGTCTTATTTTGGAATGATCAGGATGTTATTAGGAAGCCATTAGTGGAGATTTTGATGGTAATGATTTTGATTTTATTGTAAAAGCTGCACCCAAAATGATGAAAAATAAGGAGTCAAAAAGGAACTTAAGGGGTGCCACAAACCTTGGACTAAGAATAGAATGTTAAGCTAAGATTATGGAATATAAGTTTTTATGCAATGTAAAGTTTTAAAAGGCATGAACAATATGATGAAAATTTTTTATGATAATTGAATTTCATATCTTTGTTGATCTACCATAATCTTATTATTTTCATTTATAGTATTACTATCACCATAAGCGAGGTAACATAATATTATAATCTCTACTAAAAAGTGAAATTGACAAAGCTATTTGGGCTAAAGCCATTATTTCATAAGTGTGAGGTAAAGGAATCAAAATGCTCATTTGGGAAAGAACTCGTGGGAAAGACCTCGGGCATATTTTTGATAGATTTGAAAATTGTTTCTTAAAGTTGCCACCTTAATTTATTTTTATTTGGAAAAATATAAGGAAAAAACCCATACGACTCTAACTATTACTCAAAGGAAAAAAGATAACTAGCCTCGAAACTAAAGAGGATTCGGGGACTAGGTTTTTGGTTTATTTTAGCAAAATAGATTTGGCTAATTATTATAAAAGTGACTTAAAATATATATCATGAACAATTTAAGATGCATGAATAGTTTATAAGATGCATGATCATTTAACTCATTCATTCAATAATAAAGTAATTATAGAATTAAAGTGTGAAATAAAAGAAAGTTAATATTATAATAAAATCTCAAACTTAGGGCATACCTCATCTAGCCCTTATGGCTTCTAGGGAAGTCACACATTACTTAAACTAAACCTAATAATAAAGTAAATGAGAACAATATAAGAGAGAGTGAAGAAGGTCACTAATATTGCCTTGTTGCTAAGAAAACATATGGCCTACATACCAATCATGCTGCATCTATCTACTCATTGTATAAATTATTTGCAAAGTTTGTTACCAAAGTCTTTCCACCCTTTTCTATTCATCCTCCAAAAAAGCATGGAAATCATGCCAAACCATCCAAGGATCTTGATTAGTTAAACCTACATTAGTTAATCCCCTCCATAATTGGCTCCTCATCATTGGATTAGAACTGTAATATAGTGTAGTGAGGCCCTATAAGTTATTGATCCCCAAAAAAGCATTGAAATCACACCAAACCATCTAAGGACCTTGAATACTTGAACCTACATTAGCTAATCCCCTCTATAATTGGCTCCTCATCATTGGATTAGAACTATAATACACTACAGCTAGGCCCCATGAGTTATGGATCCCCTGGTCCACCTTTATATCGATAAATTGTCTCTGAGATTATGCTAATGGTACTTTCGCAACTTCTTGTTTCCATAAAACCCAAATTCCACTAGCAAACATATGAGAATTCTATATGTGATACCTAGAAAATCCTAATTTCTTAACAATTTTTATAGTTTTATCTCCATTAACTCTTTTTTCAACTAAAATCCAATTGTCTGGCTGATAGACATCCACCATATCACAAAAAATACTACATAATTCCCCAGTAGCAGCACCTTGAAGTTTTATGTAAAGACTAAACTAACCATAAAAAAATTGTAGAATGAAAAAGGAACACAGTTAATGATCAACACTTGGGCCAAGAGCCTTATGCAGACATTTTTCTATTACCCTCTCTCATACTTTGAGTTTCCACCATAAATGACAAAGTAACCAACATATTCACATCTCCCCTTCCACTAAAATGCAGCATACCCCGTGATAAGGACACATTTGGAGGCTTATACATAAATCCACCTAGGCTTGAGGTTACTTTTCCCTTAGCCTTATTGTTACTCTCTCCTTTAAATATACTAAATTTTCTTTACTTTAGCAGGAATTTATTTGCTATATTTGGGTATTTGGAACATTGCACTGCCACGAATTGATACAATGCACCATATTTCCTTATTTTTGTAAATAAGTGCTCTCATTGGAGTTATTTACCAAACACCTATTATGCCCTTTTCCTAAGTTACTCTCACCTACCCAAGTCTCTATCTCTTATCTCATTACATCATTTTGAGACATGTAAATCAACATCCACCCTTTTTTTCTACCCCTGTCTTTAGCCTTCCCTCGCTTCCCTAGCCAAGATAGGCTGTGTACCTTCCAAATGCCCTGCCTCTCTAACCAATATATCAATCTTCTCATTATAAAAAACATCAAAAAATATGAACCATTAATTCCCTCTTTCTATTACTTGGTTCGTTAGGTCTCATTTTAGGTCTATAATTACTCCTTCCAGGTCTTCTTTAGGCTAACATCTAAGGTCCAAAGTTTTCTATTACTTCTAGTCTCACTTCCACTTTCAAAACTTTCCCATTAACAACTTCCACCTCCATCTCCCCTCCCGTGAGGCCTCGCCCAAACACTGGTCCGATTCGCTAAAGGGAATCAAAATGCTCTTTGGGAGAAACTTCACTATTAGAACCCGCTATGAGTTCAGAAAAATTGTATTTTGTAAATTGTAATATGTAAAAGGAGTCACCACTTTAATTTTGTTTATTTCAGTTGGGAAAATTAAAGGAAAAACCCAATTTGATTGACTCCAAAATTATACCATTTATCCCAATGAAAAACAATAGTCCTCAAATGACCAAAGAGAGCTGGGGGACTAGGTTTTGGTTAAAACAATACAAAAAATTTAGTTTGGCTTAAATACAAAATAGCTTTTGTAAAAAAAAAAAAAAATTTATGTATGCATGACCAAATATAATATGATATATGAAATAAATATTACTCGTACAATGTATGACAAATATGAGATAATGATAATTACAAGATGCGAAAAGTAAAGGAGAACTATTTAAAACTATTACAAGTCAAAATGTTAAAATCAGAGGATCTTTCCTCTAGCCTTTATTGGTTTTAGGAAAAGCACACATTCTCCAAATATAATCTAAACAACTAAAACAATAATAAAACAATTGTAATAAAAAGAACTAAAGTTTCAATTTTTATTTAAGAAATGCAATTTCAATCCTAAACTATGTGAAGAAGGTGATAGAGAGAAGAAATTGTTAATTTTAGTGGAGTTGAATGCCTTAGACTGGCAAGCCTGCGTATCCCTTTGAATGGGAATCAATCCCCACGCAGTTCTTCCTTCTTGCAAATGAGGGATTTTTAAGTCATTGCCTTTGTTATCATGTTTTGATTGATTTTAAAGGCTTAGGGGATCTGTTAATTAGGTCAGATTTTAATTAACAAAAATTAGATCTTTTCATATTTAGATCTTGAAATTGGAATTGAAAAAGGAAAAGGAAAGAATTTTTATTTTTAGCTTTCATCAGTTAGGAACGTTGGGAGCGAGCTTTGCACCGGATCTTAGTTCCACCTTGACTTTGAGATATCACGAGCATTCCTTTTGGAAGAAGGACTTTTGAGTAGCACGGAATCTTTTTGGATAGGCTTGGATTGCACCTTTGCTTGAGTACCACGAATTCCCTTTGAAAGAAATAACTTGAATTGCACATTCTCTTGATTAGGAAGCTTAAGAATAAGGTTTGAGGTTATTAGTAGACGTATGAATAGGATTTTGAGATGATTAGGAAGCTTATGGATAAGGCTTGAGGTGATTAGGAAGCTTATAGATAAGGTTTGAGGTGATGGAAAAAGTTTTGGAATGAGGTTTTAGAGATTTGGAGATTTAGAAAGAGGGTTTTGATGATTGAAAAGCTTAGGAATAGGGTTTAGAAAGTTTTAGGGAGAGTATAGAAGCATGTCATTGTGTGTGGAAATTGTTGTGAGGTGCAAGGTATTTATAGGGGGGTGTAGAGGCTTAAAAGGGTGATTTTTCGATGCGAGATTCTCTCAAAACATGCTGCGCCAACTATCTAAGGCCTACGGTAACCGCAAAAAGCTTTGCGGTAACCATTGGGCTAGCTGCGATAGCCAATTAGCTACCACAGGGACGTTTGCAGTAACTGCAATTAGCCCGCAGGTTGCTACAGCTCATTTTTGGGTCTGTTTTCATCCGTTCTTGATCCGATCTTGGCTAGTGTGAGGCCCGCGGGACCGCTGTATAGGCTCTGCATAACGCACTAATTTTAGCAAGTGTCAAGCTATGGTTGGATCCTAAGGGTGTAAATTTGAGGGTTCACACCTCCGTCTACTATTTTGATGTTAGGGCAATCTTCAATCATGTCTCTATAGTGACCACAATCAAAGCAAACCAAGTGAATTGCCTCACACTCATTTCTTCTAACTTATCTCCTCATTTTGTACATTCAAATTAAGGGCTTAGATAGATCAATATCCACAAATAATCTTGTGAATTTCACTTTGTGGCATCGGTAGTTATCTCCTCCACTATAATAGTACTTCCAATTACATTACCCAATCTTATAAGAAATTGTTTATCATAATATTCAATAGGTATGTTTGGTAACCTCACCCATGCTGCTAATTATCTATCATAGTTGTTTTAGGGTCAAATTTTGGGCATCATTATTGAATAGAGAGAGAATAGTCTGCCATAACCTAAGGTCTTCCAAATAGTGCATTGTCATATTCATCTCTATTGCTAAATTTGACCACATAAATACCATTGCCCATATATATAATAACAATGGGAAATTTCCCACAACTAGTACAACTTCTTCTCCAAAAACTTGAAACTCACCCTTTTCCCAAATAGCTTAATGATCATTGACTTCTGCCAAGGTCTTCTTAGTTTCATCCTCTCCAACTTAAGAGCCCTGGACAATCAAAATCCTCATCTTCTTCATTATTGTTCGATTCCTTTTGAGAATAATAATTATCGCTTCCATTCCATTTCAAAATTGCATTCCTTATTACCCTCATCTAGCCCCATTAATTTTTTCCTACACAATCCTTTGTGTCTATTCACCTCAAAATCAAAATCTCTAGCCCTAATTCTACCAATCTCCAAGTTTCCCATCCATCCTCTATCATTTCAGTAGTCTTAACCAGAACTCTTTTACCAAGTCAACATCCTCCCTTGAGATTTCTCACAAATCGTCACTTATTGTTCTTTCCAAGTGTTTTTTAGTGTTTAATTAGAAATAGAAAACATGGAGAGGGAGAAGATATTAAGATTTGAAGCTTTTTGTTTTATAAGATAAGTCATTATTATTGAGTTATTTCTTCAATTTACAAATATAATGTGTGTAGCTAGAAATTATTTTGATTTTGTTTGAGTAATAACAATTACTTTAATTTATTTTAGGAATATTTATATTGTAGTTGTGAAGGGCAATGTCATGAAAGTTTGATGTACGTGTTCCACCAATGATAGAGATATTTCTCAAAAATGAGTTTCAAAAAGACTTTTCAAATAGTCTCATGCTCCTTTAATAAGTACTTGTTACTATCAACCTTCGAGAAGTAATGTCTCATCACTTCCAAAAGTTAATAATACCCATTGATAGGTAGATAGAGGAGACGCAAAGGTAATGAAAGAATGAAAAAATAGCATTAAATACTTGTTGAGACGTTTCATTGTGAGTTTTTGCAAGGTGAGGCATACAAAAAGGGGAAGTGTTTGGTTCCTTTGCATATATCATGTGATTGTTTTTCACATATTAAGCTTCTAAAGGATAAGTCATCCTTTTCCCTTATTCTTTTATCACGAGTTTTTGTTTTTTTATCATAGCATTAATATTATGTGGGCATTGGGGGGCCATTTCACCATGTATATGTACTATCTTTCAAATTTTTATTTTATGCTATTATTCATATAAAGCTTGGAAAATTTGTCTTTTCCTATAGATACCCACTAAATATAAAAGAAAATGAATATCTCAGGTTCAAACCTGATTGACTAAAATAAACAAACAATGTGATGTAATTAGTTAACTTGCTAATTAAACCAAAATTAATTACATTCTTTTACAACTTAAGGAATACCTACTCATTTTTGAAGTGGAATGCGCAATATCACAGTTGTTGGATTTGTCTTACAAACCCTAATACTTCTCCAAGATAAATATAATAATAATAATAATAATAATAATATGATATAATATAAGGAGATGCCACGCTTCAACAGTGGTCAAGAATTTTTCCTCTCAAAGCTATCATAAAAATTAATGAAAATTTTGGATAGACTTTTAATTAATATTTATTTTTAATAAAAATAAGTAAATTTCCCAATTAATTTATTTAAAAAAAATTAAACATTTTATAATTATTATGAATCTAGTAGTTAGCTAGGATTCATTTTGATGGACAGAAGGTTTAATCTAAACCATTGATGTTGACCGTATTTTATTATAATAGATGAAGGATGGAATTTCTTTTTCTTTTATGGATGAACTTCCATTTTCTTCCTTTTTTTTCATTTGTTAGGAGATGGTAGATTTTAATTTGTTCTATGCACTTTATGTTCGATATTGGGCTCAATCATATATAATATCTATCTACATCTTAAGCTAATTCAATATATATTTTTATTTTTTTTTAATACTACCCAATATATAAAATTTGTATAATTAAAAATATTTAATAGTGCTTCTATAAATATTTTGAAAACACTATGTATTTTTTTTTTTTTTGAAAAATGACAACACTATTTTATTATTTACTAAATGTATAAAATTTATATAATTAAAAATATTTAATAATGCAGCTATAAATATTTTGACAACACTAATAATATGTTAATATTTAGTAATATTATCAATATGATGTTATAAATATACCGTCATTGTTAATTATTATTTTTAACCATAAATAATATATGATACTCTAAAAAACCAGAAATATTAAATTATTTTTTTTTTTTATTTTGTGCATTGGTAAAGGGTGGATTTCAATTCCTTAACTCATATTTAGGCTATTTTTATGTGTATAAAGTGGTTTTTCATTCAGTATTTAAATTAAAATTTTTAATACATAATCATTTTAATTATTTGATTACACTTATTTTAAAAATTTTAATTAAGTTAAAAAAAAAATTAAAATGATAAATCAAATTTTTTAACTAAAAATTTACATTAAATATAATAAATTTTTAAATATTTTTTCAATATTTAAAAATTATATCATTTATTTATTCAACACTTAATTATTTAATGATTTTAAATTGGTGTTGATAAATTCAATATTTATTGTAATATACCATTACTGTGGAAATTAATATTTTAAACATTAAAGTATTATTTATTGTTAGAATAACATAAATCTTTATTACTTTAATGCCCAAAATCTATTATGCTAGAATTATTAAGGAGATTAAAATTAATACCTGTATCCATTATAGTAGTCGAACATTTGCGAATAAACGATGAACGAATGCTTAAACAGCAAGAATGACTTTCCTCAGTTAAATCCTTAATTTATTAAGATTACTCAACTCTCTGTTTCTTATGGGAAGAAAATAAAAAGCGACTGAATGATTTGACGTATTGGAGACCATAACCTTGGAGTTATTTATATACTAACTTATTAGGATCCCATTATTCCTCTTTGGATTCGGAATAGGTATCCACCCATTAACCCAAACCAAATCCTGAAATTTATGGGATTTACATAAATGAATCACTTAAACTAAATCCACTTATAAAATAGCTCTTTAATATAATTGTTCTAATAAATATGTAAGTTCACACAATAGAGATTAAAAATCTAACATTTATATCTCAATAATCTCCATTAATGTGTATATATATAGATCCATCTCAATTATAATTGAAGGGATTAAAATTTAAAATTATATTAATATTCATTTATTTTAAAGATTTCTATATATAAAAATAAATTTTTGAATGTAATTAAACTTTAGTAAATACATATAATTAATTTTAAATAGATATAATTAATTTATCTTCATTCTAAAAAAAAAATTAATGGTATATATTGAGAATATTTAGCTGGTAACATCATGCCTTTCATCTGCAGCAACAATTTCTTCTTTTAATACTAAAGAAAACAATCTTTTTTAGAAAAAAATAAAATAAAAAAGAGAAAAGGAAAAAAGTCAAAAAGAAAAAAGCATGGGCTGAATTTTCTGCGCATAGATTTTTCAAAAGGTTTTAAGGATACTTTTACTCCATATAAATGTTTTTGTTTTCACAACATGTTATGTAAGAATATTTCAAAAAAATTTTTTATATGTGTCAAATTTTTTATTATAAAAAATTATCTAAAAAAATTAAATTTTAATCAATTCTTAATCTTTTAAGATAATTTTATTATATTATGGAGACGCTCTCTATGCATATGTATAATCAAATGTCTTTTTTAGATCATTCATATTGGTAGCAAGAATCACAGGTGATAAAATAAAAATCTGTTAAATTATTGAGTTATACAAAAGTAATAAAAAAATATATATTTGTATTTTTTTTCCCTTACAAAAACCGCTTTCAATTCAATAATTTTTTTTGATTTTTAAAATAAGTTTTTTACTGCAATCAGAAAGCCCATATAATTCAGGAGATTTTCATAATAGATCTCGGTGAGATACAATAAAGAGTTTTATACTTCATCAACTAAGACTGCACCAGGAGTCACTTCACTCTTTCACGTGGAGTGTGTAATCCACGTGCCTTGACCATCATCTCTATATTTATTCCTATCAAGCCATTAGTTCCCATACTACTTGTTACAATCAAGAAGCTTACATAATTCAAAAAATCTCTAAAATGAGTTTTTATGAGAAACATACTTATGAATATGATATTACATTTTAATCCAAAAATATTAAGACATTAAATTTATGAATTCTTTCTCATATATATATATATATATATATATATATATATATATATATAACTTAAAAATTATATTTAAATATGCAGTAAGCATTAAAAAAAAAAAAATCTGGTGCGCGTCCCCTCGTATGTAGTTCTCCAACTCCTTCAATTTTATTTATTTTTTAAATAAAATATATGTTAACAAACTTTTATAAAGTTTATTTTCTTAAAAAATAAAGTTTATTTTCTAAAAAGAACTTTTATAAAGTTAATTTTCATTTTCAAATTAAAGTTAAAAGAATATATAAAAGGTTTCTTCATATGTTCTCTTATTTTTCTTAACATATTAAAATTTTTTAAATATTATAACGAATTTTCAATAATTTTTTTTGAAATTTGAGGTAAAAGTCACTACAATCTTTTTTTTTTTTTCCGGAAATTCAGTAAATAAATATTTTTTTCAATATCAATATTGAAAATGTGAAAAAGAAAGTTATGAGTGAGAATTATTTAATTTCTTAAGTCTGTTATTATTGAAAAACAATTAAATACAACAAATAAAACTGAAATCGAAATGCTAATTTATTTCTAATTGGGATAGGCTTTTTTTTTTTTTTTTTTTTTTTTTGGGGAAGACTTTACGTACTCGATCAGTTTTGGTTGTTCACATCAGAAATCTAGCTAGACGAAATCTTGTGAAAAAGCGCTGAATTATTGCTATCTTTTTAAAGTTCAAGAGTTTGATTATGATACACTCTCTCTCTCTATAATTCCAGGGCTACATTAATTGAATACATCTAAATTTAAAGTGCCTAATACATTTATAAATTCTTTTCTCCTTTTAATAGAAATTTAAAAATCCTTTCCAAAATTAAAAGCTTATATCTTGTTGTGGGTCTAAAATTGTATTGTACAATATGATAAATAAATAAAAACTACCAAAGGTTAAGCGAACAGGAAGTGGTGATTTTTAATTTCTTTTATTTTGTTAAATGAATTGAAATAACATTACAAACTAAAGAATATAAAGTAATTATTTTCTTTAATAACTTTCACCAAATTGATTAAAATTTTTATCATATAATGATAGAAGAGAACTTGAATTCAATATCTCTTACTCTCTACATCTTTTTTTTTTTTGGTTACTATAAATTTTCATTCATGATTAAAAATAGTATATCTTGATAAAAATAAAATAAAAATATAGATGTATACATTAAAAAGTACCAAAATGATAAATTAGTATTAGAAAGAATAATTCGGCAGGAAGTATATTTTGTTTAATGTCTATTAAGCCACAAAATTGACTTTCATGTCTTTAAATAGCCAATTATTTGAATATTAATAGCAAGTCAAAAATCAAGGAATAAACTCAGAAATAGGTAAATATTCTAAGAGAAAAAAAAATTCTATAAAAGAATAACAAACAATTTCTATAAAAAAAGAACAAGTGAATCACAAGAAACAAAAATCTTAAATAAAGGACTAAAAATAACATTAACAACAATAAATTCTTACAAAAAAAGACAGATTAATCAATCTAAAAATATTTGTATTTATTAAATAGAAAATTCTAAACAACAAAGAAGAATGAATGACAGCAGATCTTTGCTTTTGATTAGCAGTAGTTTAAAAAAAAAATTAAAAAGAATTAAAGAGAAAAAAAAATAGAGACATCCTTAAAGAAATGAGGAGGACACTTGATTGGTGATATTTTAAAATATGATTGTAACTAAATATAATTTTTTAGATAATAAATTATGATTTTTTTTTTACTTTATCATTTCTTTGTTTTTTTCTCTTTGATAAAATTGACTTCAATTAAAATTTAATCTCAATCTCGTGATCTTATTGTCTTAAAACAATTCCATGCTATTAGTCAAAATTTATTAATATTCTATTTTTCTTTAATAATTTCCTTTTCCCTTTTCTTTTTTTTAATGATAACAGGGCTAAAAGGCCAAGAATCATTTTTTTCCTTATAACATTTAGGTGGAGTTTCATAAAACTAAAAATTAAATGATGAATATTTAAGTATTAAAACTTAAGTATTGGATGATATGAGTAACAAAAATTTTAAATTGTTAAATTATTTGAAAATTAAATTATTTATTATATTTGTGTAAGATGATACAAGGATATATAATAAACTTCTTTTGGAGAAGCCAGAAGAGTAAGAACTCGAAGATGTCCAAGAAGCTAGCTGCAATCATCATATATAAGGTCGAGGCTAAACTCTTGGGTCACAACAAGGGAATTGATTGGCTTCATATTTAATAAGTGATTTTCCTTTTTTAAGAGTGAAAGATAATACATGAAAGAATTGGTTGAGATACTGGCTTACATTTCTTTCTTTACATTATGTTTAAAAAGAGGGTGGGAAATGGAAAAAGGGTAGGGAAAGGATTTTTCTATTGTTTGGAAAGATGGAATAAGTTGGAGGAAAGGAATGTTAATAGTGAATTTTTTCCTTAGACCCCCAAATCAATTTCACCTAGATTTGGGGAGAAAAAGGTGAGAAGGCATTCTTAACCTATTCTCTCCCCACCTCTTTTCATACCTTTTAAAATAATATGGGGAAACAAACTTTTCGCACCCTTTTTATTATTTTCCCCAGTTTTCATTCCCTACCTTTTCTTTTCCCATCCAACTATTTTCCCAAACATAACATTAATCTCTACGATCTCTCCTCTATCTACTAGCCAACTAGAAATTTTAAGTATTTTTTTTTTTTACACATGGAAAGGAGGATTGAATTTGGACATATATTGCTCAGGCTATATATGCACTTACCACTAGACTATATTTTAGAGTGCGAAAGTTTAAGTGAATTTAATTTAGTTTAATAGAGTTTTTTAAGTGATATATTTTAAAATAATTTAAAATTTATTTTAAATACTAAAAATTTTAATTTTAAATGATAAATAGTGTTATCAAATACCATATTAATTTTACCCTCTCTCGTAATTATCAACAATATTTGATGAGTCTAAATTCACTCAGTACTATTTATGGAGGGCTCAGTTAGGGATAGGATCTATAAACAAAAGAAAATGGGTGAAGAGCTCCTTAGGACGGACTTGACAAAGAGCCTTCAAATCTAGCACTTAAGTTAGTGGACAGATGGGGAGTTTATATAGAGAGAGAGTGAAGGAGAGAAGTGGAGAGAGAGATAGAAAGATTAAAAACTTATTTGGATGGATGGAAGAGGAGAGGGAAGAAAGGTAATTGATAGAAGGGTACAAAGTTACCTTTGTTTGGGAAGGAGGGACAAAAAAATAGAGGGATAAGGAAGGTAAGCCTTACCTTTCCCTATCCCTCAAATGCCCATTTTTTCTACACCCTAATTTGGGGTATAGAGTAGGGTAAGCCAAAATATGACTAATTTGTCCTTGTCCTAGTGGTTCTTCTTCTTCTTCTTCATCTTTTTTTTTTTTCAATGATTCATACTTATAATTTCCTTTTTTTCTTTTCTTTGCCCTCATCTTTAGGCTACTAAGTTTAGGGAGATGATTTGAAATTTCTAAAATTTTCAAATCTTTAAAAAAAAATAAATAATAAATGAAAAACCATAAAAAAAAAAGAGGAAATAGTAGAAAAAGCACTTAATTTTTTTTCGCATTGCTTACGAACCTATGTATTGACTTAATCTTAAAAAATATATCAAATACACTTTGTTCTAGTTTTTGAATTGTTAATATACTTGTATGTATGTTAGGTTCCTGATTCAGACTTAATTTTAGATTCCTAATTAGACTTGATTATGGGTTCCTAAATAAGTTACTATTTTCTTTTTTCTTTCACACTTTTACATATATAAAGAGGTGTTATTTCATTGTATGATACACACAATAATAAACAATTCTTTAGTATTCTAGTTTTCTTCTTCTTTATTTTAAGTTGGTATCAGAGCCAACATTTAAAAGATTGGTTTGATCCTAGGGATCTGCGTTCTCTTTTTTGGGTTTTTTTTTTTATTTTCAAAGGTTGGTGGTTGTTCCTACTGTTCACAGTGCTCCGATGGTTATTTTTTAATTTGAGCATACCGGCTAACTCTACTTGGCATCCCGATTTCTCTATTGATGACCGGACCTCCAATGGCGTTCTCACACGCCCTCACATGCTGGTCAAAGATCCTACGAAACTGATCACTTGCCTCACGTGCTGCACACACTTGCCATCCAATGCTTAGCAACTGTTGTCTAATCATTGCTTGCCACATCAGCCAACAACCCCCTCCCTTTCCCAAGGTTTTACACCCTCTTGAATTTATTTTTGAGGTTTTTTTTTTTTTTTTTAATTCAGACTCTACCTACTAGTTTCAGGTTCAAGTATTCTATTTTTTGCACTATTTTTTATTTTTTTATTTTTGCTATCATGGCTGCCTCTGATAATTCTCATTCCATAACCCATCCTATTATTGTGATTTTTGATGATTAAAATTATGATTTATGGGCTTAAGAGATGTGTAGTTTTCTAAAAAAAAGACTTCTTTTGCGCATTGTTATAGGTGAAATGACCAAACTTGGTTTTGAAATACTTGTCAATTGAATATTAAGTTGAATAAACAAATAATATATTATATTTTTCTATATTTTAAAAAAATAAGACAATAATGTTTATATTATAAAAATTTTGGTCTCCTAAAACAAAATTCTTATTCACTCATATAATAAACTCAAATTAAAATGCTCTATTTTTTTTAAATATATATATTATTTTAAAATAAAGAACAATTATAGAAAATAGAGAAAAGAGAATAAATTTTTGTATGCATAACTTCATTGATTGTAATACCTATTTATAGGAATAAAAGCTTACAGAGATAGAAATAGAAATAGAGTTCTATTTACATAAGAATATATATCTATAGAGATAGGATAAACATCAAATCTTATCATATCACTTAAATATAATCACACCATTCCCTCTTGGATGTCTATTATAAAGAATATGCTTTGATAAAACCTTACTAAGAAAAAATTTTATGGGAAAAAAAATCTTAATGAAGGAAAAAGAGTACAGAACTTGAGTCATAACACTGCCTCATTAAAAACCTTACCTGAAAAACCCAATGGGACAAAACCTAGGGTAAGTGAAAAAGAGTACAATGCACAAAAATCTCTCCCTCATGAAAATATGATTTCTAACAAAGATCTCTTAGTCCGCGCATGCCAATTTTGTTCACCAACTTCTCAAATGTGATTGTAGGAAGTACCTTTATAAATAAATCTATCAAGTTGTCAAACCGTATACTTAATGATGTTTAAATAATATCCACATATAATAATTTATTTATAGTACTCTTTTAGGATATTACTTGCACCATGAATATGCCTCATTAAAAGCTGTATTAGAAAAACCCAATGGAAAAAAAAATAGCAAAGGAAAAGTGTACAATTCATGCGCTATTATATTATTGCACAGATTGTTTCATTAAAACCTTTGGTCAATAAACCTCGTGGAATAAAAATTTAACTAAGGAAAAATAGTACAATCTTATATTAATTCGCTCTCCCTGATGAAGATAATATCTCAACATAGTGCATATCAATCAATGAAACAATATTGTTCCAATATTACATTATTTGATGGTTTAATAAATAAGTTATTTTTCGAGCTAATTTAGTGGATATCAATTTCATCACTCTTCTAGAGTTTACGCATGTAAGAGAATTTGAGTAAAATATATTTACTTTATCCACTTTATTTTGTGTAGTACATGTTGTCTTAATTTCAAACAACATAATAAAAGTATCTTTAATTGAGATACTCTAGGACCATAAAACTGCAATATTGTCACCTAACCAGTCTAAGACCCATCATTATGATAATCAAGTAAATAACTAGTGTTGAGAAGATGATGTAATAGTACTTCAATAATAAGTGTCTTGCACCACTCTAATATTAGTTTGTGCAGAATTATACCTAGTTAGAAAATTTATTACAAATGTAAGATCAAATTTAGTACAATTTGCAAGCGCTCCTATAACACTTAATATCATACTTCAAGACCAAATAACTCATCGTTATCTTCTTTAGGTCTAAAAGTGTCTCTTTTCTACATAAAATCGCCATTGGATTTATCCATGTAAAATTGTTTAAGTATCTTTTCTACATAAGCAGACTAGTGTATTAGGACTTCTTGATGATCAATCTACACATCAATACAAATTTTAGCTTGAAATCACTTTTCAGATAGTACATGTTTTCTTGAGTTCGTCATAAGTCCCAATGATATTTAGATTATTAACATATACTGCAATAATAACCAATTTGTGGTCTTTTATGAATATATGGTGAATCATTCACATATCATTCTCTTAGTAAGGATTCACTCATCTTTAGTCCTTTTAGGACTCACATAATATTTTCATAAGGCGCATCTCAAGTCTTTCATTAACTACCATACTAATCAAATAGCAAAACATGATCATTTCTATAATAAGAGAATTAGTTTTCTCATAATTACTAATAGGGTGAGTCTAGCACTGCTTTAGTTGCCTCTTTCCATAATAATCAATCATGTTTATACAAATATTCAGTTATACTTATAGATTTTGGATCCAGATTTTTTTTTGAAATAACAAGAGCTACTATTTAGGCAAATTTATATTCAATGATAATCGAATTTCTATCAACTCTTTCTCCTATATTACAAATTAATTGAGAATACTCCCTAAATTTCTATGAAAGAGATGCATATGATCTTCATAAAAAAAAAAAACGTGTGAATGATAATAACAAATGTAAAACTTATAATTAATGGCCTAATGTGATTTAAGAAGTTCACATATCATGTCACCTAAATGAGTGGTGCATCAATGCTCCAAATATAATAAATTATGTTTATCATAGCCACTATTAACAATGCTTGAAAGGGTTGCTAAAAAAAAAATTGCTAGAAGGAATTCGTATTGATAACGTATTATAAAATAAAGAACAATTATTGAGAATAGAGACAAGAGAGAATAAATTTTTATATGTGTAAAAGTTTACAGAGATAAGAATAAAAATAAAGTTCTATTTATATAAAAATATCTATTTACAGAGATAGGATAGATATCCAATTTTATCACATCACTTAAATATTATTACAACATATATATATATATATATATATATATATATATATATATATATATATATATATATATATTGTTTGAGTCATGAAGGTATTTTTATACTTTTAGCACTTATCATTTTATTAATTATCCTTTCTCCTTCACTCGTTTTCCAAACAAGAGGAAAGTTAATATTTATTCTTCCCTTTTTTTTTCTCTCTTTACCTTTCCTTACTATTTTATTAATTATCCTCCGATACTCTCAATCCAAATAAGGTGTAAGGAAGGAATCCATGTCCTTCACCTTTTATTTATTGGGGAGAATGAAGAACCCTGCAACACGTGTCTTTTGGCTTACAAAATCGCTTGAGATTAGATAAATAAAAAGTTGAGAAATTATTCAAGCATGAATCATTCGAAGCGAATAATAATGAGAGTTTGTAGTGGGAACTTAAATCAATGACCACACGATTTCAATTTAATATTTAATTCATTCAGTTTAGAACTCTATTGTGAAAAATGAAAAATCTGAAAATCACTTTATTATTTTGGAAAATGAATAATGAGGAATGAAAGAAAATAATGAAGAACTTTATTGTGAAAAATAAAAAATCTGAAAATTATATTATCATTTTGGAAGATGAACAATAAGAAAGGAAAGAAAATAATGAATGAAAAGTAGAGGAAAGTAAGCTAATTTTGTTGTGGAATATAATGTCTTTTAATTTTCAGTTTTCTTTTTTTTTTTTTTTTTTTTTTTGCATTTTCAATTTTTTATTTTAAAAATTTAAAAATAGAAAACATATTGATTCGTGCAATTTTTTATTTTTATTTTCACTTTGTAAAATGTCTTTTATATTATTGAAAATTTTAAATTAAAGTGAATTTATAAATAATTTCACAATCTAATCACTTAAATATATTTTTTTAATTTAAAAATACGTTTCAAATATAAAATTATATATGAAAATTATTTAATATACCATTTGAATTTTTTCACTATGTAACAAAAACATTAAGAACAGTAATCGTAGTTTTTTTTTTTTTTTTTCCCAATTCATGGGAGATCAAATATATCAAAATATTTTGGGCTATGCAATAGGGAGTAATTCTCTCCTTTAATAACTTTTAAGTCTTAGTAAGTTAATGTCACGTTTGGTATGAGAGATTTTAAATAAGAAATTTTATAAAATTTATGGATTTAGACTAAATCTACTGTTTGACAATCCAAAAGATAGTCAAAATCCATAGATTTTAAAAAATCCCTCTCTCCAAAATCCTTCATTTTTGAAGATATTAAAAATACTTAATTTTTGAATGTTTTAATTTCCTATCTACTAGGTGAGAAAGTTCAAAATCCATTATTATTATTATTATTTTTTTTATGTATGAGGGATTGTGATTTTTTTTTATTCCAAGATTGTTCTTAATAATCCATTAATTTTATAATTGATCCAAACAGTAAAATTATTTAAATTTATAAATTTCACGATCCATAAATTTAAGAATCAATCAATACAAATGAAACATAATGATAAATAGTGATTTGAAACTGAACCTCTCACTTCTCCACCCTCCTAAGGTAGCTCTTCATAGCCAAAATTAAACACAAAAAAAAAAAAAAAAAAAAAAAAAAAAAAAAAAACCTCAATAGTAGTATAGACATATTACCTTTTTAGAATAGCTCAATTTATAAAATATATGCGCCATGCCCTTTCTCATCTCAAAAGGCGAGAAGGTCATATTTGTTATGATATATTATAAGATTTGATTGATGTCTTTCTATATATATAAATATTCTAGTTTCCATATTAGTATTGATTGTATTTTCCTTATTGAAAAAAGTTCCTATTTCTTGTATTTTCTTTATTGGAAAAACTTACTATTTCTTTCTTTTCTGTACTCTATATAAAGGGCTTAATACTATTGAATGGAACAACTAGAAAAACTATTCTCTTCTCTATATTCTTTGTTCATATTCTTCTCCATTTTATTTATAACACGTTATCAGCACAAATCGTTTTACAATATTGTTCATAATTTTGGATAGCTTGTGGTTTGCTACAACCCAGCTAAGGCGAAAAATTTGAAAAAATAAAATTCAAGATTTATGGTAAACAATTTTTATCTAATTAATTACTATTATTATTAATATTTATGTATCAAATATTTTTTTTAAGAAAAAAAAACTAAATCTTTTTTTTTTTAAGAAATCGTTTGAACATATTTGGCTAATTAATTTGAAAAAATTATTTTTTTCTTCTCTCTTACAATCATTTATTTCAAATCATTTTTTTTTAGATTTATAAAGATTTGATATACTATTTAATGATTAATCAATTAAATTCTACTTCCTGAAAAACTAGCATTATATTTTAAATACTAGTTCCTGAAGAACTAGTATTATTTATAGTTCCTAAAGAACTAATTAAATAAATAACTAAGCTATGAGTTTCTAGAGAATTAGTATTATATTTTAAATTCTAGTTCCTGAAGAACTAGTATTATTTATAATTCCTGAAGAACTAATTAAATAAATAACTAAGCTATGAGTTCCTGAAAAACTAATAATAATTACAGTTCCTGAAAAACTGGTATTTCCTATAATTCTTGAAAAATTGGTATTCTTTACAGTTTTTGAAAAACTGATATTCTTTACAGTTCCTGAAAAACTGATATTCTATATAGTTCCTGAAAAACTAATTAAAGTAAACAAATTCATTAAAGAATCATTAAATGTTCCTGAAAAACTAAATGCATTGTCTACAAGTCTTTAAAAGATTGATTTTATTATGATTTTATATTAGACAATGTTAATTGATGGGTCTCGACATCATGTGTAAGAATTATTTATACTAGTGTCACTCCTTCGAGTAATCAAATAAATAAAATAGACATCCTTGAAAAATTGATATTTTATGTTCCTGAATAACTAATAAATTTGATTTAAGCTACACGCATTGAATAAATTGGATATCAATAAAATACCTGCGTATGGCCATAATATTAAGGTAAACCCTTTTGCTTTGATTTTTCTATTTTGGGTGTTTCATTGTTGTTTATATGTATTGGAATGATGGGTATGACCTATTTGATTTACCAACCAAATTGCAACTTTTAATTGGTTATCAATTATAACAACACATTTTATGCATAGTTTTAAAGTCATGGCTTATAATTTTTTTTGGCATAAAATCTGACCCTAAATTATTCATTTATTGATTGATTGACTTGCTTTATGGGAAAATGGTGATCTTGCGTTCATATTAATAGGTTTACTTGATTGATTAAATTGAGATTGATTCTACTAGTGTATATATTATTATATATCCTTCGGTCTTAGCATCTTAACTCAAAATTTATTTTATGGACAGTACATGTCTCATACATATATATATATATTTGTTAGTTGAATAGCCTACAAAAAAGTTGTGTGTGTTATATATGTTTTGAATTTACTTATGTCAATGTGAATTAGATGTGAAAACAATTAGAGATTTAAATGTGAGATGAGATTAATATAAATTATATAAGTAATATAGTTTTGTTAATTTGTGAATTGATAAATTTATTTCCGGATTGCATACATTGTTGGATTTATGTTGGTATAGAGAAGCATAATTAGTGCTTACCTTTCCTTGGTAGGATAAATTATGAATTTAATATTTATTAAAATTAAAATTAATTTATTTCTGATTAATCTATTTAGATATATTTTAAATATATGCAAATTAAGTTATTTAAATAAAGTGAAGTATAGTGAATTAAAGTTTGGTTGATAATTTTTATATGCTTTTGAATTCAATGGAAATAATTTTTGACGTGAGTTGTTGATAATGAAATGCATTTAGATACTAGCAAAAGTAAAAGCTATTATCTACTTAAACCTCATTTAAGTGAGGATTTAAAGGTTGAATATCTTACTATTAATGATTTTATATTTTCTAGAAGAGTTTTAAAAATAGATATAACCACTTGAAATATGTGGTACTACCATAAACTCAATATGATTGGTTAAATCTACACGTACAAGACTTGAAGTCTATTTGAGAATATAATTCAACCATGTTTAAAATTACATCACAGCTGAAATTGTGTGGAAATAAAATTATATGCTCCTGTAGTAGCAGTATAAAAAGTGAAAATTTACAAATATTATTTTTCTAGTAGTTGCAAAGAATAATTATTAATAAAAAATCATCAAACAATGCCCACTAGTACAACTGTATTCCCTGAAGTGAATACTATAAATTATTTGGTAGATAATGAGAATTCTGAAGAATAATTGCTAACGAGAAATCATCAAATAATGCCCACTAGTACAATTGTATTCCCTGAAGTGAATACTATAAATCATTTGGTAAATCATGAGATTCTGAAACAGGAACCGCCCATATAGAGGACACAACTCAATTCAATATTGATGATTTTATATAAACTCCTTGAAGGAGTAATTTGCAAGGATTTTATAAGTTGTGTATTATAATGAGTTATTTAATTATTGTTTTATCCCTAGTATACATGCACAATATATTGTGTTGAACCTGCAGTATAAGCATTGAACTTATAGTTCAACAATTAAAAGTTTGGCATGAATGCCATTGTGTACATCATATATACTTTTCCTTGAAACTTGTATAAGGACATGAGTCATAAATTTTTTTTGTGCTATGAATATATTAAATCTATCTCAATGTGCAATAATGGGTCCATAAAAAAAACTATGAATTTATTTTGATGAGGCATATTTTTCGACATTAGGGGGGAGGAAAAGCACCTACAGTGCTAAAGAATGTCGAGAAATTTATTAGAAGGAAAACCCTTTAAATAATTTTGGTCCATGTACAAGTTAGAGTGAACTAGAAGTTCACAAAATAATACAGTTGCAACAAATTGCAACTTAACTGCCAAATGCATTTATAGATGCTAAAAGAGTGACAAAGTCTCATATTACAGCTGCTAATACCCTAGCAAAGGTTGTGATTCCAATTGCAAATAGAAAATCAATCAATCTCACTACACGCTAGAAGCGTGGATAGTAAATTGGAACTAAAGACAAAAATCCACGGAAAAGAAAAGCAGTGCCACTCATAAAATCTCCTGAAGAGAAACCTCCTGAAGAGGAAGATCTCAGTCAAAGAGTTATAGCTAATTATGAGACACAGACTGAGACAACGGAACAATTAGATCCTCCAGATATGGCTTCTGGAGTTGATGATCATATAAATGAAAACTATGAGATCTCAATTATTTTGTGATATAAGAAAGAGTTGATAGAAATTTAATTATCGTCAGCGATGAATTTGCCTCAGCAGTAGCTTTTGCTATTACAAGAGAAAATATGGATCCATAATCTATAAGTATAATTAAATATTAGCATAAACATGATTGATCATCATGGAATGAGGCAATTAAAGTAGAGCTAGACTCGTTCTATCATTGATTATGAGAAAAATAATTCTCTTATTATGGAAATGA
This sequence comes from Reutealis trisperma, assembly GCA_947687605.1. Classification (NCBI taxonomy): domain Eukaryota; kingdom Viridiplantae; phylum Streptophyta; class Magnoliopsida; order Malpighiales; family Euphorbiaceae; genus Reutealis; species Reutealis trisperma. The sequence continues at coordinate 1,192,690 of CANTUT010000430.1, forward strand.
TCATGTTCCGATACTTAATTAACATGGCAGTTAATGAAAGGCTTATTGTACGCCTTATGAAAGTAATAAGAGTTCCAGAAGGACTAAGTATATCATAAATGAATACACATTAAACATGTGACATATATTTCATCAAATTGCAAAAATCTATGTATGGATTAAAGCAATATGGACATGTGGTATGATTGTTTGAGTAAATTCTTATTGAAAAAATGATATGTGAATAATACACTATGTCCATTTGTATTCATAAAAGACCATAAAATGGTATATGTTATTATTACAGTATAAGTTGATTTAAATATCAATATGACTCCTAATGAACTCAAATAAGTATGTACCTATTTGAAAAGTGAGTTTGAGATGAAAAAATTTAAAGGAAATGAAATTTTGTATCGGCTTGCAGACCGATTATTAAGGAGTCCTAATACACCATTATTCTTATGTGGAAAAGATATTTAAGCAATTTTTGCATGGATAAATCTTCTCTCTCAAGCACACCAATAGGTGGTCCGCTCACTAGAAATGAAGAGAGACCCTTTTAGACCTAAAAAAGATAATAAAGAGCTGTTTGGTCTTGAAATACCATATATAAATGCTACAGGGAACTATTGTGTCTTGCAAATTGCATCAAGCTTGATATTGCATTTGCAAGAAAAATTCCTAGCTAGGTATAGCTTTGCACCTACAAAGAGATATTAAAATGGTGTAAAAAATTATCTTCAATATACTATTAATATTATAATTCATATTTGAAATTGGTCTACATGCGAATATTAGTTATTTGCTTAGTCTCTATGATGGTAGATTTTAGACTGGCTATGTATTCACTTATAGTGGTACTGCAATTTTATAAAGATTTTTATGGTCCTGAAGTACCTTACTAAAAGATACTCCCATTGTATTTTGAGAATAATGCAATTTGAATTGCACAAATTAAAGGTGGTTATATTAAGGGTAACGAAGTAGATATAAACTTCACCCAAATTCTTGTATATACATAAGCTCCAGAAGAGATATCCACCAAATTCGCTTGAGTGACAATTTAATAGACTTATGTACTAAGTTTTTACCTAATGTGGCATTTAAACGACATCATTTCATCAATTAGTATACGCCGTGTTAAAATCTGTCATTATCAGGAGGAGCGAATTAGTATATGATTGTACTCTTTTTCCTTAGTCAAGTTTTTATCCCACAGGGTTTTCTTGGACAAAGGTTTTAACGAGGCAATCTATGCAATGAAAAAATAGCGCATGAAATATACTCTTTTCCTTAGATATGTTTTTTCCCACTGGGTTTTCTAATAAGGTTTTTAACGAGTTATATTCATAGCGTAAGTAATATCCTAAGGGAGTACTACAAATAAATTATTATATGTGGATATTACTTAAACATCATTAAGTATACGATTTGACAACTTGGCAGATTTGTTTACAAAGGCACTCCTTACAATCACATTTGAAAAGTTAGTCAATAAAATTAGCATGCGTCAACTAAGAGATATTTGATAGAAATCATATTTTCATGAGGGGGAGATTTTAATGCACTGTACTCTTTTTTCCTTAGTCTAGGTTTTGTCCCATTGGGTTTTCCTGGCAAGGTTTTTAATGAGGCAGTGTTATGGCACAAATTTCTACAAGAATAATGTACTCTTTTTCCTTCACTAAGATTTTTTTCCCACAGGATTTTTCCTTAGTAAGGTTTTAACGAGGCATATTCTTTGTAAAAGACATCAAGGGGGAGTGTTATGATATATTATAAGATTTGATTGATGTCTTTCCATATACATGAATATTCTAGTTTCCATATTAGTATTGATTGTATTTTCCTTATTCAAAAAACTACCTATTTCTTGTATTTTCCTTATTGGAAAAGCTTCCTATTTCTTTCTCTTCTGTACTCTATATAAAGGGCTTAATACTATTGAATGGAACAACTAGAAAAACTATTCTCTTCTCTATATTTTTTGTTCATGTTCTTCTCCATTTTATTTATAACAATATTCTCCTTGGTATAAATATTTAAAAAAAGTATATAATAATGAAAATGCATTTAATTATAATATAATAATATTATATAGATATAGCTTTCTACATATTATTGCTTCAAAAAGAATTGTTATATTATGTAATACCCCAAGATTTAAATGATCAAAGCAAGTTTTTAGAGATAAACGAGGATGCTTGATGATGGCAAAGGTATCTGTTGGAGACTTGTTGGACAATGATAAGGTTGGTGACAAAAATGAGTAGGCATCAAGAAGGTGTTATGAAGATGAAGTTACAAGCATATAAGTAATGTTGAATGATATCATACAAGGCCATATTATAAGATGACAAAAATAAAGGGAGACATTACATGAAGAAGAATGCATACGAATTAATTGATAAGGAGTAAGGAGATAATAGACGAACATGATATAAGACCATATGAACCAAGAGCCTAATGACAGCGAGCAAATAGTTTGGTTCAATTTAGTGAGATGAGCAAAATGAATTAAGGAGTTCAGTATGAATAAGAGAGTTAATAATGAAATAGAGGATGCTTAGAGATTACAACAAGAGTTAAATAAGTTTAGTCTAGACAAGGCAAAGATGAGCTATGGACTCAATAGTTGGGTTTAGAAGTCAAATTGTGTTTATAAGGAAGAAATGATAAATTCAATGATAAGACTTTGATGTCTTAGATGTTTACGAAATAAACTAATAAGTCCAAAAGTGTATAGAATAAGATTTAAGATTTTTTTTTAACAGATAAATGTGATTATATGGAAAGTCATCTACCTTGACAAATCATTAATGATATCTTCCATTCCAAGGAAAATTTATTGTTTCTAATAAAGGTTTAAGTTTTCAATGTGATTTGTCTCTTTTTCAATGTGAATTGTCTTTTCTTTCAATTCTGTTGATCGGCTTAATGTCTTTTCATAATGGTAGCCTTATGTCTTTTCATAATGATAGCCTTTCTTCTTAGAAGAAATGATTCAAAACCAAAAAATCTCTCTCTCTCTCTCTCTAAACCTCTTCCTAAAAGAATAACCATTATTCAATGAAACCCAAACATTAGACATTTCGTCTTCTGAAACCAATACTTTTGATATTATTTGACATACAATAATTTCTATATGCCTATTATGGATCTGCACCCCTTGGGATCGATAAACCTTTTGGATCTTATTAACTAAAGAGATACGAATTTGCACTATAGTTAGCTCAGCACCAATCAAGAATCCCCAACGAATTCCAAGAATTCTTGTTATACATTCGTTCCAACCCTCAACTTTCTTTTCTAGGTTTGTCAATATTGAATCAACTAAATGCACTTCTAACACTTGTTCCGCTTTTGGAAGATCTCTACATTATATCACCAAATCTCGATTTTTCATATATAAACATAACTAATGTATCTCCTTCATAAAGGATTTCTCCGTAATGGCCATGAACGGTTGCTTCTAGAGTGGCCAAATAAGGTTTAGCTGGTCTTATTACTACAGAGTCCATGCGAACAATTATAACTTGACTCAATTTTAAATTGGTCCATTTTTTGCCATACATACATTTTCACAAATAAACTGTCTTAGACTAATTATTGTAAATCTTTCTTCACAGAAATTATCTCTTCTTTAAACGGTTAAAGATTCAAGATGGTAGGAAAGAAAGGAAGACTGATGCTTTCTCAAACTAATCTTTCCTCCTTAGTGAAAGATAATAGATTACCTTGCTTTCTCCAACTTTCAATGAAGTTCCCAGCCTTTATTTAATTTATTAGGTCAATCCCTTCTTGAAAATCCCATTCAAAGAGGACATGAGATGCATCACAAGAAGTTCCTTCTTTATTGCAAAATTATTACTAAAATTTTCAAAAAAATTACATAATAATTTTTTTGTAAGAAATAGATTTATTTAATAACTTATAAGTTGAATTCTAATGAGTTGGAACATCTCTAGAAAATTTTCTTAGTCTTTTTTCTATTTAATTTGCAAATCCACTCTTTCATCAATTGTGGTTTGATCCACAATTGATTAGTTGCTTTTTACTGAGACTTAAGAAATATGAAGTTTTTTAAGACCATCTTGAATACAAATTTAAAACATGACAAGCATATCTAATATAGAAATATTTACCATCAAAAGAAGGTTCATAAAGTTTTCTTAAATCAGCAATAGAAGAAGTGTTAGTCACAATAATATCAAAACTAACAGAAAATATTTTTTTCAGAATATTGTATTCATCTAAAATACCATCAATAATTCTAAAAATATTTTCAACAGTGCGTCTTTAATAAAAAAAAAACTCTAAATGCAACTAATTAATTTTTTTGGATTAACCATTGATCATCAATCCAATGATATGTAATTGCCAAGTAAGAATGAATTTGCCAATGATCATCACTCCAAATACAAGAACAAATAGCAACATTACCATTAAATTTTGTACAAAATTAATTTTTATTTTTTGTAAAAAGTTTGAGCACATAACGTATGAGAGTTGTCCTAGGAATATGTTTTGCTTATGGATTTAGAGCCTTTTATCAATAATCAATAAAACTAGATTTTTTTTCACTAAAACTAAATGATAAATGCATAACACAAATACATCTAGCTAATTCTTCCTTATTTTTCATTGGAATAATGAAATAAGTTAGGAGAGTTAGAGGCAGTATATCCGGTAATTTATACTTGGGTGAAGTCAATACCTACGATGTCCTTAGGCATTGATGACAAGTGCCTCCTTAGTGTTCCATATCCACTACCAGGGTTCTAAGAAAATTATTGGTTACAAATGATTGCAAATGGCATAATGATTATCTTCTATTTCTTCTTTTTGAAACACTTGACGAAAATATATGATTTAAGTGATTTAGTAGGCTTAATTTCTTGTTGTTGTTGTGCCTGTTCTTATTGAGTTTTTGTTTGTTCTTCTTGTGAATCCTCCAAAAGCATATCACTCTTTTGAGTTGCTAAATTATCACTTTCATAAAATTCAATTGGAGAAGAAAAGTTTTCACCAATTTTCCCCTTTCCCTTTCTTGAAAATATTCTCTTCCACTACTTGCCATTTTCAATTTAACAGTGGTAGAATATAAATTAATTAATATTGAAATTAATTAATGAATAAAAAAAATCTAAAGGAAATTAGACTAATAGTAAAAAAAAAAATTAATGAAGAAAGAAAAAAAGACAAAGGAAATTAGAGATTTAGAATGGTAGTAAAAGAAATTAAATTAAGAATGTAATTCATGAAGGAAATAATATTATAATTGAGACTTTGAGAGAATTAAATTGTGAAAAATATTATAATTGTAATTCTTGCAAGCAATAAAGAGAATGAAATACAAATTGTGAAGGAAAATATGGATTATGGAGAAATGAATATCAAAATATGAAGTATTTATATACATATACATATATATAGGTATGCTATTTTTTATGAAATCTCGAAGTATGAATGCATCTTTATAATTTACTGAGTTGACGGTTCATCATATTATTTGTGTTTCAAGTGTAAGTTAGGAGAAGTTAGAAGTTAAGTTGATAGTATCTCTTTAGCCTTCTTCTTCCACCAAAGATACCTTGACTATTTATATAAGTTTTTTTAAGTCTTGTAATATTGTAAAAGTTGTAACTATTGTTTTTCTATCTTAGAAAATTTCTTAGATTGTAAAAGGATCCACGTACTGAAATAATTTACATGAATAAAATGGAAAGACTTTGATATTTCTCAAGTTAAATTTTTATTAGATTGTAATATTTTTAAGTCAGCCCACTATATGGTTCGTATATGCTTCTAAATATGATTATTTATATGTGGATCTAGGATATAGAAGGGTTCTATAGATATTCAGTGATCTTAAGCCTCTTCATGCCTTAAGACTATCATGTCTTGATAGCGCAAATATAATAAAATAGAGGTGTCACTAAGAATAGGGTGTGACAAATCCATAATTGAAAAGAATATAACCATTCATCTTTAATCATGTTTCTAATTTAATTAACTTAAATAAATAAATACTATTTAATCACAAGATGCATTCTTAATTTAACTAAATTCTATTCATGAATAAATGATGATCAAATTAATGCACTAACCATTTAAATAGTAATATTTATCATGCATATTATTAATTATAAACAATAATCAGTATTTCCAATCCAAGGGCATATTCTAAGGAGAATTCCTGGCCATTCTTCAAAATGATTCCAATTCCGCTACCATCTTTGCTACCAACTCTATCAACAAATAATTCCCACCTTGATTTTTTATTTCCAGTAAGTTCTTTTGTCATTAACTTTTTTGTTGTCAAGCTGGTTTCTCCCTTTTGCTCTTCAAGGTTGAATAAGCATTCTAATATGAAATCGGCCAGGGCCTGTGCTTTGATTATCGATCTAAGTTTATATTGGAGGTTGTATTATCCCAATTCTACCAACTAGCAAAGCATTTGACTTGATGTCTCAGGTTTGAGCAATATTTTTGTAAGGGCTGCTTGGTCACCACCACACCTTAATGAGCTTGTAGGTAGACTTTGAATTTTCTTGCAGATAACACTAAGGCATATGCTATTTTTTCAATGGGAAGGTAGTTCAGCTCGACCCCATGCAACACCTTACTGAAGTAATAGATTGGTCTTTGTGTATTTCTTTCCTCTTTGATCAAAACTGAGCTCATGGCCTATTATGATGTTGATAAGAAGATGAATACCTTTTCTCTAGGCAGCGAGGGACTTAGGACCTACTATGAGCTGAGATATGCCTTTAGTTTGTCAAAGGCTTGTTGACAGTCTTTAGTCCATTTGAAAGTGGTTGTTGTGAACCTTTAAATTTGCACCTTTGGGATCTAGTTGCAGCTTGACACCTACTAAGATTAGTACACTACGTAGAGCTAGTACGGTAGTCCATTTAGCCAGTTAGCAGGCAAAGGTCAAAGGGACAGCACCCCTTGTGGGGTGCAAGGCAACGCCGCTTGAAAAAATAAATTTCCTCAAACTTACACATTGATAACTAGCATTTGATTATGAACCTATAGAATCAAATTAGGCCCAAATTGAATAAAATTGGATGAGAACGAGTTAAAAAAGTGGTGCGACAAATGATCAACTAGACCCAACATCACCACTAATCCATTACCCAACCACATAGCAAATGCAATTACTTTTCAAGAAGGAGTTGATCCTGTCTTAATGATAAAATCAAATTTTAATTATTACTATGTGTTAGACCTTATCAACTTGGTTGAGGGGATTAATGCCATCATCCGAAGTGGCAGAATTGTCCAAGGACCAAACCCACCAATTCAAAGCACTCAACTTGTTCAACTTGTCCCTACACCATTTAATAAGATAAAAAGGAGTCTTTAACTTGACGAAGACCCCATATTCAAGCAATTAAAAAAGACTCAAGAAAATATTTCAATATGGAGTTTGATTCAATTCTCATATCCTCACCGCCAAACTCTTTGCAAGGTGCTAAATCAATGTCAAACTCCTATTGATATCACACCCGAGAATTTTATGGCTTCAATCACCAGTGTTGCTAAGGGAGTTTCGATATCATTTAGTGATAATGATTTACTAAGAAAGGACTCTGACCACAATAATGCCCTCTACATAACAGTGATGACTCGAGGGAAAACTGTGCCTATGGTTTTAATTGATAATGGCTTGGCCCTGAATATGTGTACCTTAAAAGTGGCTAGTTGCCTAGGATTGGAAGTAACATATTTCACCCTTTCTGATCAAATAGTGAGGGCCTATGACAATACTAAAAGGGAAGTACTTGGGGTAACTACATTGCATGTCACTATCGAACCCACAACCTTTTCCATTCCCTTTCAAGTAATTAATGTTCCTGCTTATTTTAACCTACTACTTGGAAGACCTTGGATCCATCAAACTAAGGCAATCCCTTCATCACTGCACCAAAAAGTCAAATTTTCTTATGGGAAGGGGATCATTACTATAAAAGGGGACATGCATGGTAAGTCTGACATTCCAAACCTTGTGCCTATTTTAGAAATTCAACCTGAACTATCCACCTACCCTCTTTCTGGCTTCTCTTTCATTTAGTTCCTCGAGGGTGAAGAAGGTAAAGAATTTGTTCCACTTGACTTTGATCCTTTTGGAAACATGGCTATGGCTAATATGTTAAGAAAAATGAACTATTTTCCTAGCCTAAGTCTTGGAGGAAATCACCAAGGTTTAAAGTCCTTGTTGGACTATCCAGTTGCAATACCACCATTTGGGTTAGGATATGAGCCTACTAATGAGGATTTGATGGAAATGAAAGAATGAGCCAAGGAAATAGTAGCAACCCTTAAATGAGGTGAGACTTATGACTGGCTTGTGCACCCTTATTTCAAAACCCTCAATGGATATTTCATAAAGAAGGTGACACAATCCCTTATTGTGGCTTTCTTGAGCCCTAGATTTGCCCCGTTACTGGAAAATTAATTCCTGGTTTTGAAATTTTTTTTGATGTCAGGCTTTCACTAGAGGATTGCGAGCCCATATTCATGCTAAGTCAAGATTGGGAGGAGAACATGAAGGCAAGTCTTTTTGATGAAGTCTTCATACATACTTTAAAGGAGAAGGAACCTAACCCATCCACCCTAATCTAACCAAACAACACCAAACTGAATAACTATCATTTTAAAGAGAGCCCATTCCATCAATCCGAGATTGAGTTCCACTCCCATTCTAAGTCTGAGTCCAAGTCAAAGTCCCATACTGAGTCTAAGCCCAAGTCAAAGTCTTAGTATGAGTAAGAGTCAGTGTCTTTAGTTTCTTTTGTTTTTAGTGATAATGATGATGTAATTGACCTTGAGTGTCCAGCTTTTGAGTTTGATGTAATTTGGGACTTATCCCTATTCGAATTTAATAAAAAGTTTGCCTTTTCCTCTTATGATCCCGTGTTTTCATTTTTCTTTAATGTTCCAAATTTTAAATTTGACTTAAATGAGACATCAGATGAAAAAAAATGAAATAAATGAAATAAAAGATGATACAATCAAAGAGCCAATAAATGCTAGCATAAGTTATACACCAAAAACTACATTCATAGCATCTATATTCATAAACAGGGGTCAAACAAAGGAAATGATCAAAGAATTTCAAGAATGCTTCATATGGCATCCTAAGGACATGACAGGTTTGGATCCGAGCATAACTATTCATAAAATTCCAATCTATCCCGATTCCAAGGTAGTCAAATAGAAATTACGATGACTCAAAGTTGAATGGTTCATACCGATTAAAGAAGAAATTACGAAGCTATTAGACTACAACTTCATCGAGCCCATCGGCTACCCATCCTGGTTCACTAATATTATGCTGGTTCCTAAGAAAGATGATAGAGTTAGAATATGTGTAGGCTACAAAGATCTAAATAAGGCTTGTCCAAAAAATGACTTGCTTTTGTTGCACATTGACCTTCTAGTGGACCATATGGTAGGATCTAAAATGGTTTCTTTAACTGACTTGGCCACATGATACAATCAGATAATGGTTCACCCCCCTGACAAAGAGGAAATAGCCTTCATGATCGAGTAGGGTACTTATTACTATAGGTTTATGCCATTTGGACTTAAGAATGTTAGGGTAACGTACTAAAGGATGGCAACCATAATCTTCCATAACATGATGCATAAAGAGATTGAAGTATATATTGATAATACGGTGGTTAAAGGCACTATTGTCGAAGAGCACTTAGAAGCTTTAAGGCAATTTTTCCTTAGACTTTGCTAATATAATCTCAAGCTCAATCCTACTAGCTGTATCTTTGGTGCTTCATCTGGGGTATTCCTAGGCCATGTAGTCAGCAAGAAAGGTATAGAGGTTGACCCTGCAAAATCAAAGGCAATTTATAGCTGTATCTTTAGTGCTTCTTCTAGGGTATTCCTAGGCCATATAGTCAGCAAGAAAGGTATAGAGGTTGACCCTGCAAAATCAAAGGCAATTTTAGAAATGCCACCTCCTAAAACAGAAAAGGAGATTAGAGGTTTCCTTAGACTTCTCCAATACATTAGTCGGTTCATCAATAAATTGGCTGATGTATGCCGGCTCATCTTTAAGTTACTTAGAAAAGGAGCCTCAAAATAATGGAATGACGATTTCCAAAAAGCCTTTGATTGAATCAAGCAATATTTGCTGAACCTACTAGTACTACAACCTCCAAAGCCTGGAAAACTACTATTACTTTACCTATCAGTGACTGATGAAGTAATGGGGGCGAAACTCATCCAAAATGCTCCAAACTCTAATAAGGAAAATACCATCTACTACTTGAGCAAAAGAATGTTGTCCAATGATCTTAAGTATGGCTATGTAGAAAAGCTGTGCCTTGCTCTAGTTTGGGTTTGTCATAAATTGCAACATTATCTCAATTCCTACACAACTCATATACTTGCTAATAAAAGCCCTTTTAAATTCTTTGTGGAGAAGATAGTTCTTGACAGTAAGATGATAAGATGGATGGCAATATTGGCAGCATATGATCTCAAATATGTACAATAGAAAGCAATCGAAGGAAGTATAGTAGCAGACCAATTAGCTGCAGCCTTAATAGATGATGGATGGATTGAGCGTAGATTCCTTGATGAAGATATCCTAATGATTAGTAATGAAGTTTAGAAGCTCTACTTTGATGGGGCATCAAATAGCAAAAGGTATGATGCTCGCATTGTGTTTATTACACCAAGTGGGGAAAGCCTACCATAGTTATCAAACTAAACTTTAAAGTAACAAACAATAAGGCAGAGTATGAGACATGTATTTCTAGCCTTTAAGCAGCAATAAGGCTCCAAGTCAAACACCTCGAGATTTATGGAGACTCAAATCTGATAATGTCCCAAGCCTTGGGAAAATGGAAAATAAGAGAAGAATGTTTAGTTCTTTACAACAAACGCCTATATGAATTGACAACCAACTTCTATGAACTGTCTTTCCATTATCTCCTAAGAATAAAGAATAGATTTGCTGATGCTTTGGCAACACTCACTTTACTTAACATAAGCAATGGCTTCATAATTAGACCAATCACAATTGAAGTGAAACATGAACCAAGATGCATAACTCATTGTCTGAATGTGCAAGTCATTAATAGTAAAGTGTAGTTTTAGGATGTCCTTAATTATATCAAGAATGGGCTTTATCCTAAAGGGGACTCTAAAATAGAAAAGAGGACTTTGAGATAGTTATCCAAAGGATTCGTTCCAAATGGGGAAGTACTCTACAAACATATTTGGGATAACATCCACCTAAAATATGTCACTAAAGAATAAGCCCAATAGATCAAGAAATGGATGCATGGTGGTGATGAAGGCCCACATATGAATGGCATTGCTTTGGCTTACAAAATCATAAACCAAGGTTATTTCTAGCTTACCACGAATTAGGATTGTGCTAAGAATGTGCAAAAAAGACATAAATGCCAAGTTTATGCTAAGCTTTAGAAACAACCTCCTGTACATTTATCGCCAATCACCACGTCTTGGCCATTTGCTACTTAGGGCCTTAACGTCATTGGGAAGATAAGCCTCAAAATCCTCTGGCAAACATGAATACATCCTGGTAGTAATTGATTATTTTTCCCAATGGGTTAAAGCTGTAACTCACTAAGTATTAGATTCTAAATAGGTAGCCAATTTATTCGTACTAACATCCTTTGTAGGTATAGAGTCCCTTTTGAAATAATCACTAACAATGGATCCTACTTTCAAAAAGAAGTCGCCTAATTGCTAAAAAAGGAGAAAATCCAATACCATAGATCTTCTCCTTATAGGCCTCATATAAATGGTGCAATAAAGGCTACAAATAAGATTCTCAAGAACATACTTCAAAAGATGGCTGACAACCATAAAGATTGGCATCTACATTTACCTTATGCCTTGTGGGGATATAGAACGTCAGTATGCACTATGACCAATACTACACCATACTCTATGGTGTATGAAATAGAAGCAGTCCTCCCAATTGAGGTGGAAATAAAATCAGCTCATATTATGAAAGAGAGTCAGTTAGACGAAGTGGAATGGACAAAAAGCTACCATGAACAGCTCAATGCTATTGATGAAAAAAGGATGGATGCCTTGTATCAAATTCAAGGTTACTAATAGAAATTGGCAAGACATTTTAACAAAAAGGTCAGAGACAGAGGACTACTAAAAGACAACCTTGCTCTCAAGGAAATCAAAGCACCTATTCATGATCCAAAGGGAAAATTTAGACCCAATTAGAGTGGCCTATTCATGCTAAAGAAGATCCTATTTGGTGGAGCAACTATCTTAATGGATTTATACGGCATAGAGTTTTCAAGCCCATGCAATCTAGACCAACTTAAGATGTATTTTGCATAAGCATCCTTGTAATTCATGCATTACATTTACACCTATATAACTCTTGTCTTTATATTGATGATCTATTTCCCGAGGAGATTCCACATGGTTTACCTCCTTGAAGAGGTGTTGAAATCAAATTGATTTTATGCCTGGAGCTTCAATTCCAAACCATCCAACTTATAGAGCCAATGCAAAGGAGACAAAGGAGATTCAAAGGCAAGTGGATGAATTGGTAAAGAAAGGATTCGTAAGGAAAAGCCTTACCCCATGCTCAGTTCCTGTCATCTTGGTCCCAAAGAAAGATGGAACATGGAGAATGTGTGTGGATTGTCGAGCCATCAACAAAATCACTGTAAAGTATAGACATCCAATCCCTATATTAGATGACATGTTAGATGAATTGCATGGCTCTTATTTGTTTACTAAAATAGATTTAAAGAATGGCTACAATCAAATTAGAATGAAAGAATATGATGGTAATGCCATTTGGTTTGACTAATACACCTAGTACATTCATAAGGTTAATAAATCATGTGTTACATGCTTTCATTGGAAAACTTGTGGTAGTGCACTTTGATGACATTTTAGTGTATAGTAAAATTTGGAGAAGCATATAAATCATTTGCATGCTGTCTTTTGCGTGTTGAGGTAGCACAAGTTATATGCTAATCTTAAGAAGTGTTCATTTTGCATGGAATCTATGTTATTTCTTAGGTTTGTTATGAGTTTGCATGGAGTTCGTATTGATAAGGAAAAGGTGATGGAAATTAAAGAATGGCTTACACCAAAGAATGCAAATAAGGTAAGAAGCTTCCATGGTTTGGCAAGTTTTTATCGAAAGTTTGTTCAAAATTTTAGTTCTATTGCTACACCTTTAAGTGAACTTGTTAAAAAGAATGTTGTGTTTAAGTGGGATGATGTGCATGAAAGAGCTTTTAATACTTTGAAAGATAAATTAACCACTGCACCATTATTGAGCTTGCCAAATTTTGATAAAGCTTTTGAAATTGAATGTGATGCATCTAGGATTGGGATTGAGGTTGTTTTGATACTAGATTCCAAACCTATTGCATATTTTAGCAAAAAGCTTAATGGGGCAGCTTTGAATTATCCTACTTATGATAAAGAGTTGTTCGCATTAGTTAGGACTCTACATACATGGCAACATTATCTTTGGCCTAGGGAATTCATCATTCTTTCTGATAATGAAAGTTTAAAATTTTTAAAATCCCAAGGTAAGCTTACCAAAAGGCATGCTAAATGGCTAGAGCTTACAAAAACATTTCCTTATGTGATTAAGTATAAACATGGACAGGAAAATGTTATTATTGATGCTTGGTCTAGGAGGTATGCATTACTTTTATCATCGTAAACTAAATTACTTGGTTTTGAGTTTCTTAAAGAGTTGTATGCAAATGATGCTGATATTGGCCAAGTGTGGGATGCATATGATAAGTGTGCATTTGGAGAATATTATAGGCATGATGGGTTTTTGTTTAAAAAGGATAAATTATGTGTGCCTATATGTTCTATAGGAGAGTTGCTTGTAAGGGAAACTCATAGGGGTGGTTTGATAGGGCACTTTGGTGTTCAAAAGACTTTAGACATCTTGCATGAACATTTTTATTAGCCTAGCATGAGACATGATGTGCAATCTGTTTGTGATAAATGCATTTCTTATAAACAAGCAAAGTCTAAGGTCAAGCCACATGGTTTGTATACCCCTTTACTTGTACCTACTCATCCTTGGACTGATATTTCAATGGATTTTGTGTTAGGATTGCCTAGATCTCAAAGTGGTATGGATAGCATATTTGTGGTTGTTGATAGGTTTAATAAAATGGCTCACTTCATTGCTTGTGCTAAAACTAATGATGCCACACATATTGATGATTTGTTCTTTAAAAAAGTAGTTCATTTGCATGGTTTGCCTAGGACAATTGTGAGTGATAGGGATGTCAAGTTCCTAATCCATTTCTAGTGCATTTCATAAGGAAAATTAGGAACTAAACTACTATTTTCTACTGTTGCACATCCTCATATGGATGGACAAACCAAGGTAGTTAATAGAACACTCTTTACCTTATTGAGTGTAATCATACAAAAGAACTTGAAATAATGGGAGAAATGCCTACCACACGTTGAGTTTGCATATAATAGGAATGTTCATTCAACTACTTCTTTTTCACCTTTTGAGATTTTGTATGGGTTTAATCCTTTGATGCCTTTAGATATTTTGCCTTTACCTACTAATGAGCATACAGATTTGGATGGTTGAATTTGTGAAGGATCTTCATGCGAAGGTGCAAGCTAACATTGAAAGGAAGAATGAACAATATGCAAGGCAAGCAAATAAGGGAGAGGTCAAGAATGTGTTTGAACCTGGAGATTGGGTGTGGGTTCACATGAGAAAAGAACGATTCCCCACCCAAAGGAAGTCCAAGTTACAAGCTAAAGGAGATGGACCATTTCAAGTCTTGGAGTGAACCAATGACAATGCCTACAAGCTAAATTTGCCAAGCAGCTATGGTAATGTTAGTGCTACATTTAATGTTGCTGGTCTTACTTTGTTTGATGTTGGTGATTCGAGGACGAATCCTTACGAGGAGGGAAGGAATGATAGAGATCAAGGAGCCGTGACTACAAGATCCTCCCAAGATCCTTTGCAAGGAATTGGAAGTTCAATAATGGGGGCAAGAACAAAGAGAATGAAACAAGCATTGTAAGGGTTGATCATGGAAATGCAAGATGAAGAATCAACTATAGAGAGCCTCCATACTATCCAAAAGATGTCAAAACCTTCCTAAAGGCTGATCACCTACTTTTGGCTACAAAATGGAGGTGAAGAACAAGGAAATGATGAAGGCCGAAGGTGTCACAATCACAACAGACCTAGATCATAGACAGTTGTGCGAGCGTACCATCAGTGTGGGCACAATAGTGGGCAAGCTTCTACTTGTGTCACAGGTGCGACGAGCATCTAGCTGCTATGTTCGAGTTTTTTTGTTTTAAATGTATTTTTACAATTGTGGGCCTTGAACTTGATATATTAATAGGTCCACATCATATTTATTTTATTTGGTTAGATTTTAGGAGTTAATTTCTTAATTATGAATTTATTTTCACTAAGGATTTCTTAATCAGAATTTAATTTCAATGAGGAATCTTGTTTCCATAAAGAATCAGATTTCTTAGCTCTTATCTGAATTTTCTTTGAATTTTCTTCAAGTGAGAGATTCTTCCAAGTTCTTATTTAAAACTTAAATATGGGCTTATCAAGTTAACTTGTGGCACTCATCCTTTTATAGCTTTGGTTCTTTTCAATAGGTGTGAATTGGGTCAAGCTTTTCTTTTGTTCTTATTTGATCGATCCTTAGGTTTTGATTCAATATAATTGGTTCCTAGCTCTTTATAGCTAACGGGTTGCATCATTTGGTATAAAAGCTTTGGCTCTTCAAATCAAGAATACGTATCCCTTATTTTCTTGTTCCTGAAATTGTCAAAAAAAAAAAAAAAGAAGTTGAATCTAAATTCTTCTTGTTCTTGTACCCTTATTGATCCGAATATATTTAAAAAAAAAAAACAAGTAGAATCTGAATTCTTCTTATTCTTGTGCCCTTATTGATCCAAATATATTTATAAAAAAAAATTTCAAAACCTGCATTTTTAATTCTTTCGTCACACCTTTGTTCTTTCATTAAAATTTTAGACCTCAAAGTTTTTGGTCACTTGTTATCTTGGTAAGAATATTGATAGAGTTCCTTATAAAAGCTAGTGTAAGAATCTAAAAGGGTGGTAAAAGGCTTGAGTGGTGAGCTTAATTTAGAGAAAAGCTGTAAAAGAAGAGTGAAACATGAGTGGAGCGAACGTTTCATGTGTGAAACACGTGAGTTAAGTTAGTGAGGAACCAATCTATTTTTTTGCACTAACCATTTTCTTTGCAGGTAAAATCATAATGAGCGATAGTGGGAGTGAACATTAAGATCCTGAGATGAAGTTGTAGATAAGGGCTATGATGGATTAAATGAATACGCTTAGTTTAAGGATAAATGATTTGCAAACTCTAAGCAAATCAAAGCCATTGAGAAGTTGAGAGTATAAGGAAGATGATGAGGTTGAATTGGATGAGGGAGAATCTCATTTTAGGAGAGGAAAGAGGGTTGTTGATAAAAGAGACAATAACTTAGGAAGCATTAAAATGAGGATTCTTGAATTTCAAGATAAAAATGATCCTGAGTTGTATTTGGTATGGGAAAGGAAGGTCGAACATGTGTATGACTGCCATAACTACTCCGAGGAGAAAAAGATGAGGTTGGTAGCTGCAGAATTCATTAATTATGCAAGTATTTGGTGTGATGATCTTTAACAAAAGAGAAGGATGAATGGTGAGAGGCCTATTTAAAATTGGGAGGACATGAAGATAGTCATGAGGAAGCGATTTATCCCTAGTCATTACTATAGGGATGTGCAAAGGAAGCTTTAAAGTTTGGTCCAAGGCTCTAAGAGTGTAGAGAATTACTACAAACAAATGGATATTGCAATGATTAAAGCTAACATAGATGAGGACCGAGAGGCTATAATGGCAAGGTTCATTGGAGGGTTAAACAGAGAGATTGCCGACATAGTGGATTTACAACACTATGTGGAGATGGAGGAACTTCTACACAAGGCTATTAAGGTGGAAAGGCAACTCAAGTCAAGGAGTTAAGAGCTAGTTCATCTTCTAGCCAATCATGAAAGTTGAATTGGAAAGACAACAAAGCTGTGTCCAAGTTGAAGGAGGAACCCAAGTCTAAGGAGTGTAATGTTGTTCTTAAAGGTAAAATTAAATCTAAAACTCCTACTAAGACTCATGACATCAAGTGTTTCAGGTGTCAAGGCTTTGAGCACATTGCCTCTCAATGCCCAAACAAGCGAGTCATGCTGGTAAGGGATAATAGAGAGATTAAAAGTGCAAACTCTAGTGAAGATGAAATGCCTCCCTTGGAAGATTACACGAATGTTGAAACTGAAGGACCAATGAAAAGGGACTTATTGGTAGCTAGAAGAGCTTTGATCATTCAACTAAAAGAAGATAGTGATGAGGAACAAAGAGAGTAGATTTTTCATATAAGATGCTTGGTAAAAGACAAAATCTGCACAATGGTCATTCATAATGAAAGTTGTACTAATGCGGCTAGTACTTTATTAGTGGATAAGTTAAAATTGAAGCCTATGAAGCACCCAAAGCCATACAAACTGCAATGGTTGAGTGACTATAGGGAATCAAAGTAACCAAACAAGTATTGGTTTAGCGGATCTTCTTTTGCTTCTTCTTTTCAGGTTCTCTTCATTCTTGTACCCCATAGATGAGGACTTCCCTTCTTTAGGTTTTGATATTAACATTCTTAAATGCTTAATATTGGTGGTTGCATCCAGATCATAGAGGAGGGGTCTTCTAATTAGAATATTATATGCCAAAGGTAGTCTGACTATCACAAAATTGGCCATGGTGGTGACACTTTCTAGGGTTGTATCCAAAGTAATGGGTGGTCTAGTTGTTCCTGCTGATGGCACTTATATTTCATCTAATATGTGAACTAGCATTCCCACATCTTGTAGCTTGCTTTCTCTCAGCCCTATTTTGGCATATGCATTAGTAATGAAGAGATTAAATGAACTGCCATCATCGACCAAAATCCTCTTTACTAGGAAGTTTGTGACCACAACTTGTATGACCAAGGGGTCTGAGTGAGGACATTGTAGGCTGCTTCCATCCCCTCTATGAGTTTATCCTCTACCTCCATTGCAAAATAATAAATTTAGGAACTTCTTTCTTTTTTTAGGAAGCCTTAAATTGATTGTAACTCATTGGCTCGTCAAGCCCCCTAGTTAGACAGTTGATTACTCCTACTGAGCCATCATTTACTGCCCACTTCCCCTTATCCTTGCTTGTTCTCACTTGGTTGTTGTCATTGTTCTTCACAAAGTTCCTTAGATATCCCTACTTGATCAACCTCTCTATATCTTTCATTAGTTGCCAGTAGTCATTAGTGTTATGCCCCTAGGTATTATGGAACAAACAGAACTTGTTCATATTTCTTTGATCTGTTGGTTTTAGTAAGGGTTGGTGGCAAACCCAAATGTCTTTGTCTTTAAATGATGTGAACACCTCACCCAGGCTTATGGTTAGAGGAGTCATTTTTTATAAATCTAGGGCATAAAATGTTTGGCCTTTACTATTGCTGCTTCTTCCCCTTGCCAAACTCCTTTTAGATCCTTCATCTTGCTTCTTTATTTTAGGCTCTCCTTTTGAGGTTTCCCCTATTCTTTTCTTCTTGAAGACAAAGGCATCATCCTATTTGATATACTTCTTGCTAATTGCCATGGCCTCCTCCAAAGTGGCAAACGCATGTCTACATAGCCTTTTACGTAATCAATATAAGTAGTACCATTCTACAATGCTTCTACCACTTATGCTTGATCCAGATGGGTGACTTTCAAAGCTTCCCTGTTAAAGCGAGCTACATAGTCCCTTAAAGACTCCCCTTCTTTTTGGGTGACAGCTTCTAGGCTTTGAGTTCATCTTTCTATAGGGATATTAGCTGCAAATCTTTACATGAAAACAGTAACGAGCTGGCCAAAATTTGAGATACTTTCTTCTTTCAGGTTATCAAACCACCTAGTCGCCTCTCCTTCTAGCAGGCCTTAAAAGGCCCTATATAGCTCCTTGTCGCTTCATGTTTAGAGCTCAATAGCATGTTTGTAGTCCATTTTGTGGACCTTGGGATATATTTCACCACTGTACTTTTTCAATGCTAGAGGCTTGAACTTGCTAAGCATTTTATATTCTTAGATCGACCTAGTAAAAGAAGATTTCAATGCTAGCCTAAGGCCTTTATCCACTAACTTCCTTCCTGAATCTCCAATGAGCTCAACGAAGAATTTTGTAACTGTCTCTTTGATATTTTTTGTGTTTCTCTAGCTAGCCACCTCTTGTTCATCTCGGCTTTTGCTTAAGGATGAGGACTCAGAAGAACTTTGTTCATACTTCTTGTATCTTTTCTTATATCTCCTCTCACCCTGCCTATCCTCATCTTGATCATCCCTCTCCTGTGTTCCTCTCCTCTCTAGGCTTCAACTTCAGCTTCTGGTAGGGACACTTTGATCTTAGCCAGTAAGGTATGTCCTTTTAGGTAAAAAGGTGTCTTCTTCATCATGAGACAGCCTTTTGAGTTGAGATTTGATTATTTCAAACCTTTTTCCTTTGCTTCGTTTAGCTCGACGATCCCTCTTGGATCCTCTCTGGGTGCTTGCTTGAAGTCTAATCCTCGGTTCAAGTCTCCTCCTGGTATTATTTTTGTGCCAGCTCAAGTATTTGGTATTAGGGTACTTTACGGAGTCTACAGTGTTGTTAGTAATAATTACAATGCAGACGCAGTTTCTGGTGTCAAGACCATCAATTGATTACTAATTATTCCAAGAATGGTAGAGTTAAGTTGTTATAGTGCTGCAATGATATTGGTAGGCCCCATGTGATTTGCGATGGGAGTGCAAGTCTCATCCTAATTGTGGGTCTCATAATGGGCTAGATTACTTCTGGGGTTCTTGGGAAGATTTTCTTAATCATCATGACTGCTACCTACCATGATGGAGGTTCTTGCAAAAAACTGTAAATTTCTTGGGGATATAATTCAATTAATCATTTCCCACAGACGGTGCCAATTTGATCGAGCTGAAACTCAACTAAACAATAATTAACTAATGTGAATGAAACTGAGTTGAATTACCTGAATATTCAGGAATTTTATTGAGTTTGGTTTTGCTATAATGTTATTGAATATACCCTTAAGGCTTTACAATCGAGGTATTTATAAGTTATATGTCTTGACATGGTTTAGACAAGGCTTCCAGTTCTAGTTTGGAATAGATATTGGATTCAGCTCCTTTACTAGTCCGTTATGGATTCGTTATATAAATAAGGAAATAGATTACTTTCTCCATGATCTGAGCCTTACTGGTCATGTACTACTGATTGGGCTTGGCCCCAGTCCGATATATTTTGTCCCTCCTCACACACAGAAGACTCAATATAATAATCGATTAATTAAAACCATTAGAAATAACTAAAACTAACATATTTTGATATCACAATGAATGGCAATATGCCTATAAGAGATGGGGCATAAGCCCAATATTAATAAACATACCATATTTTGAACAAAACTTATTACATGTATTCAATTTAAATTCATTTATAATTGATAAACAAGTTTAATTGAAAAATTGGTGATGAACTTAAGTTTAATCTAATCTAAGCCCACACAACTTAAATAATCGCAAATTAATGAATCGTGTTGCAGATGGTAATAAATTAACTCCCAAGGTTGATCTTTCAAGGAATTGTGGAAATATACCAAGGTGCAATTGTCTTAAATTAATTACTCTATTAATATTAATGAACACAATTCATAAATGAAAAAAGTCTTAAATACTCTAATTAAGATATCTTGTTCCAAATGAAAACGGAAATTAAAACAGAAAATAAACTAACTTTGCTTGGATAAAAGAGATGGATATTTTTTTTCACTAACTATCATGCATCAATCAATGGTTATTCCATTAAATTAAGGTTATTGTTCTCTCACTAAGGTTATGGACTTCCATTTGGATCAAGGCTTGTCCAAATTTGCACTTAATTAACTTATACCTTTCGGATTCAAAATTAATCAAATGGGATCACATATAAGAGAATTCAAAGGGTTGCATTTAATCAATTCATCCCTTTTGGTCCTAAATCAAATAAATGAAAAAGTTTACGTTTAATCCATTTATTCCTTTCAGTGTTAAATTGACTAAATGAAATAACCATTTTAAATCAAATCAATCTAATCAATTTATACCTCTCATATTCAAAATAAAATAAAATAATCCAATCGAAACATTCATTCATATGAGCTAATATTCAATTATGGATGATTATTCTTATAATTGCAACCTCAAATACTCAAGCCAATTCATATGAAAGGTAGCTAAACTCTCATATATCATGAACTCCAATAAAAACTAAGAAAGAAATTAAACATAAACTCAACTAAAATAATTAATAATCAATTCAATCAAAATTAGATTCCAAAATATCCAACAGAAATTTAGCTCTCCGTATTCATGATTAGAAATCAAGAAAACCAAATGAACTCAATTACAAAAACTAAGAAAACTTTCCTTTGATGAAGATACATAGAAACTCTAGATGGCTTGATCCAATTGCTTACCTTACTCCAAAGAATTCAAGTAATCTTCAATCCAAGAAATCATTAATCTAAGAAAAACTAATTTAATCTTCAAAACTAAGTGGAAAGAATAATGTTTTTGTTACTTGGAGTCCTAATCTAGTCCATCCCAGAACTTAGCAGCTACTAGGGTTGGCTCTATACTTTTTCTACTTGTAAAGATCTCTATCTATAAGCATTTTTAAGGCTTCAGTTGCCAAAAGTTTCTACAATTCTTTCTGCCACATTACCCTTACTTATGCAACACAGCCATGTTCTGTTATAACATAGCTATGTTCAGTGCTAATTTTCAGATAGAAGATTATCAAATTAGGCTTTAAAGTCTTCATGAGATTTCTATCCTTTCAAATTTTGTTTGAATCATCTTATTTTGATGTCTGTAGCTCAAGTTATTGCCAAAATAACAAAGAGTGCTTGAGCTATTAAAATTGGATCGAGGCTACATGGCTATGTCACGAGGTAACATGGTCATGTTGGATCAACATTACCATGTTGCAAACTATGTAGGTACTGCCACTCTAAGTGAACACTGAATATGCCCATGTTGATGTCAACACAGAGAGTGTTGACCTTATTGAGCCCAAAATATGCTGATTTTGCACATTTTTCACTTCTTTTCATTCCAAAGTAGATCTACACTTGAAATTAACTTAAAAACATATAAAAATAACTAAAAACTAATAATAACTAAATAAAATTAATCAAAATAAAATTCTAAAAATATTACATATTTTGTTATAATAATTGGAACTAGTTTTAACACAGATATTAGTCAAATTAAACCTTGAGCTTCTCATTTTAGATTGTATTTAACTTGATTAACATCCTTAATTTAATTCTTCGAGTTATGATTTATATTAAAATTTAACATTACTCTGGTAACATGTTAGAGAATCTAAAGCTACTACAGTTATAACCCTCTTCCCTTTTTCGCCCTTTTATATTCTTTCTCCCTTGGTTTTATTTGAAAGTCCTCTTTTACTGATGGGCTAATGTGTTTTGGTTTAGTGTAAGGTGAAAAATAATGTAAAGTTCTAACTAATCTTGGCTTCTTTTTTCTTTTTTTCCTAAGCACCTCCTTGATCTCAAAGAGTTTAAAAGAGTTTATATAGAGCCCTGGACATTTGATAGGAATCATAAAGTGCTCCTAAAGTCTTTTTTTTTTTTTTTTTTTTTTTGAAAAGGAAGAATTATGACCATAATTTGAAACTAAATGCCCTAGGTATATGACTCTAGATAAAATGTATAACTTCAAGGACTAGGGGCATATTCTCTACATAGGCAACCATATGCACTAAGGTCCCAAAAGCTCAAATGTCCCAATTTAGTTCATATAGGTGATTTTTTTAGTTTTCTTACTCCCAATTCTTTGTTGCCAATAGATTTGTTCATAGGCTCAGGTACCTACTCAGCTAACACAAGCCTGCTCCAAAAAATGCAGGCTCGACCATAGTTTTTTTTTTTTTGGGCCCGCCTTAGCCTAAGCCTGAAAAAGTCTGATTAATTTTAAGAGGGTTTGGAAATATCATTTCTTTGAGACCTGTCTGACAAGATCGGCTCATCCAAAAAAGTTACATATAAAAAATTATATATTTTTAAATGAGAGCTAGGCTTGGTCAAAATAATAAGCCTACATGGTCGGGTCAAGCTCAGGTTTAAGCTTAAAAAATAAGCTCAATCAAGCCCAACCTATACCACCTAAGCTCAGCCCATGAATAAATTCAGTTGCCAACAAAAATTAAGTATGCAATGATCATACAAGCACATAAATGATGATTGTGACAACAATAGTAATTCTAATAGAATGATGCAGAGCATGAGATTTTGCTTCATCACAAGGAAAGGCAGTGTCTTTAGTCTCATTATATGCCTCTCAATAATTTTCAACTACTAGTGCAATAAGATTACAATGAAAAGAGAAATCAATAATAAGATTAAAGGAAGGACACTGGCAACATCATAGACTTAGAAATTTGAAAATGGAAACACCCTACCACGACAATAATAAACATCTAGGACTACTACTTTTTAATGTGCTTATAAGAAGAAGAAATTCATGTCATTCTCTCATCATCATACTAGTCACAAATAGCTATCTTTTTAGTTGCATTAGGGTTATAAGGGTCATCTACAATATGAATCCAGAGGTGAAGAGAATAATCAAATTTATCATTAGTAAACATCATAGTCTGGAATTCATCCCTTGGACGAAAACCCTTAACATGTTTTTTCTCCCAATTCTTCTTATCAACATGAATTTTCTCATGGTAATCAGTAGGGAAAACCTACCAAGGGGCATCAACTTCTTCAAAAGGCTATAACTCACAAGGAGCAACATTTTTACTATTGCAAATAAAGGATTCAAAACTAGTAAATTATTTAGGATGATCAAATAAGTTATAACAAAGTGAAAAGGAATAAGATTTGTAGATAGAGACTTGAGGACACATGACTAGTTAAGCTTTTGAAATACAATCATTCATGACTGTGCAAGAATGATGGAATATGACTATAGACCGAAGTGTTCGTATTGTTGCTTGATTAAATCTTCTCATCTCTAAAAAAAAAAAAAAAAAAGAAAATTCTCCCATTGTTCGAGAGACTTAAGACATCATAAGAAGGTGACTAGATAAGGATTAATTTTATTATTACTTTTTCAAGAAAGTGATGTATTTGAGAAGGTAAAAGGGTTGAATTTCAATAGCAATATGATAAAGATGAAGAAAATACTATAGGAAACAAAAGAATTCTTTCGGCCATCTCTAAAAAGAGTTTTTGGTGAAATCCACAAAAACATAATGCCTAAGAAAAGGATGATCATGATAGATGGCTAACTCACAGATAAACTAGGTTTCATACTTTCAAATAAGATGAGGCTGATACTCAAAGATTTGTTAGAGGCTAAATCATGGAGATCTCTCTGAGTAATATTTGTTTGTATCTCTAGATGAGGACCATAGTGAAGAAAAGGATTAGCAACAAAAGAAGAAGATGCAGAGAATGCCATAAGACTCAAAGGAATGGATGAAAAGATAAAACTAATTAAATAAGAGAAGTATTACAAATCTTAAAAAGAAGCTAGAAAACTGATTGTGATTTTGCCTAGTGCACTCCTTCTGAATTTACAATGGTTTGAATACCCTTCTACTAAAAATAATTAAAGAATATGACAAAACCCTCTCTTTAAGTTGTCCACTTTGAGAAGAGTAAACTCTTGATAAGATAGACACACTAATGAACTAGCTGTATAATTACAATAAACTCCTTTTTCCAATGTAATAAACTATTCAACTAAATGCATATGAAAAAGAGCGAGCTTGGTTTAGGAAATTAGAAGTAAAACAAGTCATGATTTGTCTTATCACCTGAAAGTGGTATATCTTTAAAATAAATGAGCCAACTACAGAGGAAGAAAATTTTAGTCATAAACACTAACAATTCAAGAAAACAAGGGAATTAGTGACATTTCCAACTTTACATGTTTGTCAATAAAGCATTTCCTATCTAGTCAAATACAACTTCTGAGGCAAAGAACTGTATAGTACATGAGTTATTATAAATGTCAAAAGAGTGTATAGCAATATCACTTTACTTTGAGATATTAGCATAAGGCTATAGCTAACTATAGAGAAAGAAATCCAAGACATATCACATATCATTGAAAGAGTATGTGTTAAATCCCTCACACATTCATGGTAGATAGGGGCTCTTTTTGCAAAGAGGTTTTCACCATTACAAATCCAACAAGTAAAGAAATTAAGGAACAAAGAAATAGTTATGGTCAAAATCCAATAGCAAAACTTGCAAAACCATGATAAAAGAGAATGCATATGGAAATAAAATGATGTGCTCCAATCATGTGTTTAACCGTTTCTTCATAGATTGATAAGTTTTTCAAAATTCGAAGATGATTTTTTTTTAAGAAGGGTAGAATGTAATACCCTAGGTCCACATAAATCCTAACCAATGGTGAATTGGATTATTGAAACCACATTTGAACCCTAAAGTGTATAAACATGATTATTTGAATTTTTTATTAACTTCCCTAAAATTTGCATGAATTTGTGTATATATATATATATGATATGTATCTGATATGAATACGAATGACGTGAAAATGTTTAATAATGTATATAAATATGTAAATGTAAAAAATATTCTATAACAACAGATAAAAAAAATGGTCATTTTACCAAAAATTCCCTAGTATAGTATATTGATTGTATGTGTATGTATGACTAGCGAGTGGGGTGCACCCTCTTATGGCACCTTAACTAATGCCATGGAATCCATAATACTACTAGGACAGTAAAATTAGAATGCAAAGATCATACCTAACTAAATTTGCTCAAAGTATGCTTAATTACACTCGAGTTATCTATGTGTTTATTTATGATAATTATGCGTTATTATGTGTTAATTAGATATTATCAACAAAGATGAAATGAAAATTCTACTTCAAATAGTAAACTTGGATGAGTATAGAAGGGTAAAATTGTCATTTTATGAAAACTGCTAAATTTCAATGAAGTATAATAAGTTATCAGACTTAGGCTAGGCCCAAGCACACTGAAGAGTGGCCAGCCATGCAAGAAAAAGAGGGAAAGGAAGATTTAATTTATGTAAGAAAAATCTTTTGAATTTTAAATAGTGAGAGTTAATAGAAATGGGTCCCACTTTCCACTAACCCATCATTTTGTTATTTTAATTCTCATTTATTTTAATCTAAGCAAATTTTCATCACCACATCTTTTATGTAATAAAAATATCACCTTTCATTATCAAGAAGCTTCCTTGGAAATCAATTCATAATAGCCATTATATCAAACCAAGTAAATCCTCACCATTGATCCTTTTAACTTAATTACTAATTCCTAATCATCTTTCTTATTTTCTACACACACAAAGAAAATCAAATTCTCTTCCTATCTTGAAGAACCATTTGGTCATCCTTCCCACTTTCCTGAAGCTCAAAAGCCACTAAGGTGAATCACCATAACTTTGTCTCAAATTTCATTCTAAACTTGAATATTAGATTGTATTATTAATTTCTTGAGGTTTTCTCTTTCTTTCTCTATAATGATTCAGCTTACTTGATAATTGTGGGGAGGATGTGTCGATTATTTGAGTAAGTGATTATGATGAAATGGGAGCTTGAAAGTGGTAGTTTGATTAAGTGAAAATTTGGTAAAGTTGACTATAGAGAAACTAAAGAATTGGAACAC
Organism: Reutealis trisperma; assembly: GCA_947687605.1. Taxonomy (NCBI): domain Eukaryota; kingdom Viridiplantae; phylum Streptophyta; class Magnoliopsida; order Malpighiales; family Euphorbiaceae; genus Reutealis; species Reutealis trisperma. The sequence continues at coordinate 1,219,520 of CANTUT010000430.1, forward strand.
CTATGTTCAGCCTAGGTAGAGCTTTTGGGTTTGTTGTTAAACTTTATGTTTTGAATGATGAATTAGACTTCCAAAAGTTTCAATTGAATAATCCTAAAATCAATTTGAAGCTTGATTATGACACCTTTAATTTTCCTTTTTCTTATGAATATGTAAATTGGGGTTTTACTATCTAATGAATAATTTGTAAAATTGATGATTGAAATGTATTTAATTATGTCCTAATTGAATGTGTATCGAGCTAATTTGAATTATAACCATGAGAATATATTTTTTTTTCCTAAAAGGAGATTTCAGCCTAAGTTAGGGTTTTAGCCTAATTAAGTGATTTCTTGAAAATGATTGATGTAATTGCCATAATAAGGTGTTAATTGAAGAATAAAAGAATCAATTTGATGTTTGATTGGATAAAACTTCTTTTCTCCAAATTTTTGAATTCAACCTCTTTATGGCTTTAAGGACCAAAATTGCTAAATTACAACTAAGTGATAATTTCACCTTCTCGAGTTGTTAATTGAATGAATTGATGATCAATTTGATAAATAGAAAGCATATAAATTGTTTTCCTCAAATTAGTATATTCGGCCACCTTAGGGATTTCATAGTTAATGAACATGTTAATTTAGATTGATTTCTCATTTAAATTGTCTACAATGTGCACTACTTGAATGAAGATTCAGAGTGAATCAAAATGATTATCTTATAAGGGTTATACCCTAATGTTGTTCTGCCACTATGGCCTTATTGCTTGCAAATGAATATGAAATAGTATGACTTGAGCAATGTGTTACACTTGATAGATGGAATGAGATATTAGTTATTTTGGTAGACAAGGCAGCTATAAGGATAGTGTTAGGATTAGGATAGACTATATATTAGTTAATTAACATTGTTTCCATTAGTAACATGAATGGTATATGGATTATAAAGTCTAAAGATAAAGGCAAGGAAAGTTTTCCTGAGTATAAGGATCATCACTTCTGTCTTTATTGATCTTATTTAGGAGCAAAGGAGTTTGAGGTGAGTATATGATACCTTGGTATGATATGTACTTTATTTATTGTATTGCATCTCTTCCTTGTATAAAATGAAACCAAGAATTTCAAAACCTTTGAAGGCTTTTGACCTAGTTTAAAAAAACCTCATGTGATTCCAAAATGATTGTCTTACTTAATCTTCATTAATTGAAATGTTCACATTATTAAACCAAAGTGTCTCAATTTATTATAAAATGTATGTATTGTTGTACCTTTTAATTGTTGTCTTGTTAAAGTAGAAATCCCCATATGATGTGGAGTTATACATTAAATCTTATGCACTTAGTAAAAGCCTGCAGATAAAGTGAGAATACTCAACTCTAGCTAAAACAGGTGGTCTTATCCGTAAGACCTAATTAGTCTTGCACTTAGTATTATGAACAAGCAAGGCAATAGTCGCCACTCCACTATTTTACTTGTACGAGCATACTGCTTCCAAATTGTTAATTTCTGCTAAAATTGATAATAAATATTTAATGATTGATAATTGATGTTCTTATTGCTAAATATTGATCCTTCATTTAATATTGATCCTTCATTGAATATAAATCATTCATTGAATAATTTATCCCTCATAGAATATTGATTCCTCACTGAATGATTGACCCTATATTGAATACCAATTTTCCCCTTTGAATTTGGTTCCTTATTGATGGTAACTAATACCGAACCTCCATTTTTGTTCAACTCTATTGAGCATTTTAATTCATTATTTTCTTGCCTTTATTTTGTGTTAAATTATTATGTACTCACTAAGCTTGTCTTACTCTTAATATTTTCCATTTTCAGGTGCTATGAAAGGTCAAGCAAGGTAATACTCAAGTTTCATTCCTCCACTCGAGATTAGTTCGCTTCATAAAATTTATCTTGCTCATAGAATTCCAATAGTTATATAATTTGAAGAATATGGTGTAGAGCTCCACGGTCAATAAGATAAAGCATCCAAGAGGGGATTAGATCTAGATTCATTTTAAATATGAGACATTACTCACTTTCTGCTTTTTTTGTGGTATAATAGGACATCAAGACAAGTTCTATGAAAAGCTATTTGATGCTAATACTGATAATCCTTAAATGCATTATAGTCTTTGGCTAAGAGCTCAAACTTATTGCTAGAACTATAATGCTAGTTATCGTTGGCTCTGAACATCAATAGTTGCACGTAGTGGTGGTGGTGGTGAGGCGGTTGATAGAATGATGGTGGATGCTGAAAATCAAGAAACCACTTCTCTAAATTTGGTAACTCCTATAGTTGATCATGGCTTTCTTAAAAATCAACGAGCAATAAGGGGCATTGATTCTATATAGCAAGATTTCCCACTTTTGGAACTACCAACCAAAAGGTAAGATTGTGGTGGAGGAAAATGAAAATTCAAATCAAGATACACAGATCAAAGGGGTGTTTATTATAGACCCCAAATGCAAACGTACTAAGGACACTAAATCAAGTGAAAGTATTGCTTATAGGCTTGCTAATGAGTCTGCTACTATTCAAGTTCACATAGATGTTGAGTCAAAAAAAATGAGATATCGATGGATCCTGGATTTCAAGCCTACTGGGCCATGACTATCTTTTGTTGGAACTATCATAGGCTGGGTAACCCATGAACAGTTCAAGTTTTAAAGGACCTAGTCCTAACAAAGAAGCCCATATTTTTTATGCTCATTGACAATATGATCCAAAGGCAAAAAGTGGACCGTGATAGACAAGCAATCGAGTTTAAAGGTGTATTTTTTATGGATTCAATAGGGCATGGGGTGGAATAGCATTGCTTTGGAAAGGGAAAGATAGTGCACGCCTTCTTAGCTATTCATCTCATCATATTGATGTTGAAGTCAACCTCCTTAACATAATTCCATAGAGATTGACAAGTTTCTATAGGCATGCTAATCGAAGATTTTAAAGTGATTCTTGGGCCCTTCTTAAAACTCTTAATCATCAATCAATGCTTCCCTAGTGCATAATTGGCAACTTTAATGATCTTCTATAAGCTTCTAAAATAAGGGGAAATTATGACCATCCAACATGACTAATTAATGGGTTCCATCAAGTAGTAGAAGATAGTAGCTTAGTTGATCTTCTCTTGCTTCTATCTCATAACGTGAATCTTTTAATTATGTTAAGCTGAAGAATGTAGAAGCCACAACCTTAGACCATTGTCCTTTTCTTCTTGATTTTGAGCTATTGGGTACTATTCACAGAGTTAAAATGTTCAGATTTGTGAATAGTTGGATATGTGAACTAAAGTGTAAAGATATAATTCTTAGATGCTGGGATTCTTCTAATCATCAATCCATATTAGAGAAAATTGTAGTTTGTGGAGCTGAGTTACAATGATGGGATAGGAACTTAGCAAGTATTTTTAAAGCAAATCTAAATGAGTGTAGGGCTAAGACGAAATGGCTCCGTTCCCTCAGGAACTCTACTTCTATTTAATGTCTTTCTGAGATAAAGAAGGAATATAATAGAATTCTAGCTTAGCAGGAACTCTTTTGGAAACAACATGCTAAACATCATTGGTTGAAAAAGGAGGATTTGCAACACTCATTTTTTCCACTTAGTTGCTACCCAAAGGAAAAAATAAAACCTTATAACTCAGCTTAAAGGTAACAATGGTGAATGGCTTACTTGGGATAACGGTTTATGCTCTTTTATTTTGAATTATTTTCAGGACTTATTTACCTCTAGAGGTAGAGGTAGTGATGATGAGGAAATTATCAATTGTATTCCATCAAAATTGTCCCCTAATCAATAAGCATTTTTGGAAGTAGATTGCTCTTTAAAAGAGGTGAAAGCAGTAGCATTCTCTATATACCTTGACAAGTCTCTTAGTCTTAATGGCATAAACTCAGCCTTCTACCAAAAATTTTAGGACATATAGGTGGCAATGTCTCAAAAGCATGTATTGATATCCTCTACCACAACTAGATGCCGCCAAGCCTAAATGACACTCTCATCTTGAAGAAGAAGCAATTGGAGACTATTATAGACTTGTGCCTCATATCCTAATGCAATGTGTTATACAAGTTTGTGTCTAAGATGCTTACAAACGGACTCAAGAATGTGCTCCCCTCAATTATTTCAAAGTTCCAAAGTGCTCTTCGGGTTGCCTCATAATGGAGAACATCATGATAGCTTTTAAGGTTATTCATTACTTGAAAAGAAGATGCTAAGGAAAGGAAGGTTTTGCTACCTCAAAAGTTGACATGAGCAAAACCTATGATAGGCTTGAGTGGGGATTTTTAGTGAGCATTATGAAGAAGATGGGTTTTCCTCAAAGGTAGCTCAATTGGGTTTCAATGTTTATCTCTTTAGTCTATTATTTCATAACTCACAATGGTGAAGAATATGGTCCAGTTAGTCCTCAAAGAGGGCTTTGCCCAGGAATGCCTCCTTTCTCCATACCTCTTTATCATATATGCTAAGGGTTTAACATCTATTTTGAAAGCATGAACTTAATGGATCTTTACATGGTTGTAACATTGCACGTGGTGCTCCCATCATTTCCCATCTTTTTTTCACAGATGATTCCTTTATGTTCTTCAAGGCCAATCAAACTGAAACTCAAGTAATTAAATAGTCTCTGCTTCTATTTGAAAAGGCTTCCAAATAATAGGTTAATTTTCTAAAGTCTTCCATTTCTTTTAGTCATAGTACTTCTCTTGAGACCCATGACCAGATTTGCAGGATTTTGGGTATGAACTAACCATGGCAACTAATTAGGGCTGCCATCCATTATAGTAAAAATAAAAAACAAATTTTTGCCTTCTTGAAAGATAAGCTTTGGAGCCACCTTCAGAGTTGGAGTCACAAATATCTTTCTCGCATGGGGAAAGAAATTTTGCCAAAATCAATATCATAATCTCTTCCTACCTATGCCATGAGCATATTTCTATTACCATTGGATCTCTATACTGAATTGGAACATACCATGGACTCCTTTTAATGGGGAATTGGGAAGGCTAACTCAAAGAATATTAACTAGATGCATTGGGAGCACCTTTGTGTGGAAAAACCTCAAGGGGTTCTAGGTTTCAAGTTAATTCATGAATTCAACCTCTCTCTTCTTAGCAAAAATTGCTAGAGATTAATGATGTATCCTAACTCCTTGGTTGCTTATGTTTACAAGGCAAGATATTACCCTAACTCTAATTTTCTTGAAGCTTCTGTAAGGAACAACCTGAGTTTTATTTTGGTCTAGTATGATGGCTGCTTAAGATTTGGTTCATAATGGCATCTGCTGGCAAGTTGGCAACAGTCATCATATCAATATTTGGATAGAGCTTGACTTCCAAATGTGGAAAATGCAAGTGTTCAAATTCCAATGCTTCAGGGTCTAGAAAATGCCACAGTTAACAGCCTTATGAAGAAGGGTGAGAATGCTTGAGATCAAGATGTTATAAATGATCTCTTTGAACCAAGAGATAGGGAGTTGATTTTCCAAATTCCCTTATGTATTGAGGATAAACTATTCTAGATTCATGATAGAAAATCGGTGTATACTGTGAGAAGTGCTTATAATTTTCTTACTAGAAATCTTGATCAATTGAATCCTAATGCAACTTTTCCATTGTGGAAGAAGCTATGGGCCTTGAAGATACCTCCTAAGGTCAAAAATCTAGTATAAAGGGCCTACAATAATAATATCCCAACTAAAGACCACCTTGCTTAACACAACGCTCATGCTGATTTAAGTTGTCAAGTCTATAATGGCCATCATGAATCTATTTTCCATATTTTCATTCAATGTCCAGTTGTTGTGGAATGCTGGAGATCAGTCCCTAGTGTCTTGAATCATGGCATCAATGATAATTTTATAAGCTAGATTTCTTACCTATTTTAGACTCAAGACTAAGACAAGATTGTTATTGGCTATATGATTCTTTGGAGCTTATGGCAAAATCGTAATGAGACAGTATGGAATAATAGATTTCAATGAGCCTCTCAAATCCTCAACCAATTCAGCTCCTTTTTATTTTAGCGGCAGACAGCCTAATCTCTGCAATTTGGAAGCTCTCTCCCTCATGTTGAAGAGGGGATTATGTGTTGGCAAAGACCGAGAGCTGGTTGGTTAAAGTGTAATGTGGATGGTTCTCTACTCCACTCTCAAAATAAGTTAGGTTTTGGCTGGATAATAAGGAATGAAGAAGGCTCTTTTGTTGCAAATGGTAATGGCAACTCTCTGGTCCAATGGATCCCTCAATTGCTCAAGTAGTTGGCTTCCATGAGGCACTCAGCTGGCTTAAGAACGAAGCTTACTCAAAGATCATTATAGAGTCTAATGCACTAAGCCTAGTTCAAGCTCTCAATTCAAGCTCTACTAATTATTCTTATCTAGGCTTAATTATCAATGATTGTAAGTTGTTAATCAATGATATTCTTTAATGCTTTTGCAATTTTATTAGGAGATTAGCGAATGTAGTAGCACATCATCTTACTCGTACTGCTAGTTCTATGTCTGGTGTCCGTTTGTGGATTTCTATTGCTCCTTACTCTATTTTGTAATTTGTTACTTTTTGATATTCATAAATATGATATCCTCCATTTATATTCAAAAAAAAAAATTACTAGTAAAATAAATATATTTTTTATTTATATATATATATTTATCCCAAATCATAAATATCTAAATATTAATCCAAGAAAATTTGTTATAATAACCATGTGTAATGTTTGAAAGTAATTGAAATATATTAGATACTAGTCGTTTAAAGAAAAATAATTAAGAGATCTAAAAAGTTAGGAAGTACCTTTTTTTTTAAAAGAAAATTATATTTATTTAAATATTGTAATAATTAAGCATATAAATAACAATTTATTTTTCTTAATATTACATTCCATGTGAAAATGTAATTTCCTAACCTTTAGGATAGTAAATTACTTCCTATATATGAAAACTTAAGATATATGATCCATATATTTATTAGAAATTCAACTTTTCAGAGCATGTAACATTTTTTACAAATCAAATATCAAAATGAAACATTTCCCAGATCATTTATTTTGTTACGGCAACCAAATATAAAAAGCCTTAATAAATTTATTTTATAAACATATGAACTCCATTTTCATAATTTTTTCAAATTTTCAAAAGGGGTAATTTCCAATTAAAATGTTGTATATTCACCTGCCTGCAAATTAAGATTATGTTTGTGTCAACATGATGTTGTTGATTTTGCCTTTACACCATGTTTATATGATGTAATTAAAGTTCATTACATATTTAATTTTTATTTTTTCAATAAATTTATAATTTTTTTTAGCATTGAAAAAGAGGATATCGAACCTGAATATATTATCTTGATGAATATACACTTTACCGTTAAATTAGATCTTGAGTGCTATTTAATTTATGTCAAGTTATAATCATGATTTTAAATTGTTATGTATATCGGCCATTTTATTTAGATTTTTGAGGGTTCGATACATATTCGAGAATTACATATGTGCTAATAGGAATTAATCCTAAATCGATACTAAATTATCTAATACATACCAATACGGTCGTTATTAAGCAATATGGTCATTGTGTATTAGTGAATAAAAATTATTATCATTAAATTTTTTAGTTTTTTATTTTATTAATGTAAATTATGAATATATTGCTCAAATAACTATTATTTTAACTTTTAAATTTTTCTTCATTTTATTAGTGTAAATTATTGGTATATTATTTTTTACATTATTTATAGAAGAGTTTTTTTTAATGTATTAGAATATTATTGGTAATTGTTACAAAATTCATTTTTTTGTAAAAGTTTTCGTTTGTAGACATAAATTATTGGTTGGATTTTACAGTATGACCGTGCCTGTTTTCATGTATTTGTTTTCAAAAATTTAAATGATAACCTTTTTAACAGTGATTAGTTAATCTTATAGTCTATTTATTTTTTAATATCGATTGTTTGCTCAGAATAGATAGGAATTTTTTTATCAATTTATTAATCTTAAATAATGTGGTTTTTTCTCATAAATTAATAAAATAATATTGATTTACTAAAAAATTTATATTTTCAGTTAAGATAGTATTTTATTAGAAATTTATGTAACTTAATTATTATTATTATTATGCATTATTCATAAATATATTATATAATTTGAGTTTTATAATCTAAATTATGTTTATTTAAGTATTTATTAATTTAATGAATTACATATTGAACGTTATATTCTATTTCTTATTAATTTGAATTAATTTGTTAATCATTTTTAAAAATTCATGGTAGCAATTGTTGATTCAATTTAATTTTATTACACGGATTTTGATATTGTTATGACACATAAAATCGTTATTTAAAATTTTAGTTATAATATATTGAGAATTAGTACTTAATAGTCCGTTTGGTCACAAAATTGCTTAATTAAGTAGCAGTATTAGTAAATAATATTACATTTGCGATATATGATTCAAGTTGAATTTAATAATAATAAAAGGTTAATTAATCCATAGAGGTATTATTTAAAACTTAACTCATATTTTTAATAATTTCTACATTGTGGAATTAGAAATCTCATTATTTGTGATATTTTACTTTCTAAATTAACCTCACTTTTTATTTTATTTATTAATTTATCTTATTAAATATTGAATTATAAAATAAAATTATTTAATACTATGAATTAAAATTATTGTATCAAATAAAATTTTAAATAAATAACCTTGTAATTTAACTAAGTTTATAATTTAATATAATTTTAATGAGTGGGAAATTATAAATTAAAGAGACTGCAATAATAAGGCCCAGTATTAAATAAATCCCAACATTAAAAATTAATGACAATTAAAGATTTTAGTTAAAATAATGTCCTTTACGTACAAATATTTATTAAAGGATGATTGCTTTGCTTTAGCAATTAATTTTAATACCAACACCACTATTCCTCCACCCCCCCTATCACCCACCTTTATGTCATCGCGCCACTATTTGTAGGCCTCATAATAAAGTTTTTTAAGTTCTTTTTTTCGAAGTTCGCGGTATTCCTTCCCTCCTTGTAAAATTAGTATTGAATTCCATTAAGTTATTTATATTTTCATTACTTCAATACCTACGAAACATCCCCATTTTCAAATGGTCATGAGATTTTAATTTTATAATAAAGAATTATTCAATTAACTATGAGGATTAACTCAATAAATAAAATGAGTTTGTTCATAATCATATTGATTTTTGAAAGTCAATATTTAAGAAGTAATTTTTGTATTCATAGATAAAAATGTGGGGAATGTATTTTGGACTTATTATGAAAAGAAACTTAATTTTAAAAGAAATGAAAATCGATCTAAAAATTTTCTAACTAAATATATTAAAATAATTATTCAATTTAAAAATTTAAATTTACGAGGATAATTCGAAAAAGAAATTTTAAATTTTGAATACCCTCATATGAAAGCCTATACAATATTTAAAGCACAATCAAATTCAAAGAATCACCCAAATCAAAGGCTGAAATTTATTTATAGTTGAATACCCAATAGGGGATTTTACTATCTCAAACGCTTACCAAATGAGGATGGAAAAGAGCTTAGGGGAATGATAGATGAATTAGTTCATGTACTATATGCTTCAATAATTCTTGATATTCTTCTTCTTTGCCTTTTACCTTCTTTTTTTAGCTAAATAGTTACCATGTACTAATTAGGGTCAGCACTTTAGCGAATTATACCAAGCAAAAGTGCCTGTGAGGTTTGAATATTTGCAATTTGCATGCAATGTACAAGGAAAAAAAAAAAAGAAAGAAATAAAGGGGGAAATTTAAAAAACAAAAAAAAAAGTGCTTTATATATACGAAAAATTGGATGGTAAAGGCCTAAAGTGCAGCAATATCTTTTTTCTAACTTTAATTTTTAGTAACATTTCCAGATATGTGACAGTTTTGTTTGTAATGTGAGAGTATGGTGGGCTCTTTTGATTGACATTCTCATCAAGTCTTTTCCACTTTGAAGACAATCAATTACGTTTCTAATTTTCTTTTATGTGTTATATCCATCCTATGAAGGTACAACCAACACTATTGTTGTTGTTATTATTATTATTATTATTATTATTAGATAAATTACTACTTAGTTTTTGAAATTATATCTAATTAATTAATTAATCCCTATTTTTTGATAAACAAACTAATTAGTTTCTCAGTTTTAATTTTGTCAGACTATTTAATCTTTCGGTTCATTTTTTATATTTTTTCTATTAAATTTATTAAAAATAACTAAAATTTCCTTGTAGATATAATAAATATAATTTTAATTTTATTATTTAAAAATAAAAAATAGTTAAATTAATGAAAGTAAATTATATTTATGTAACTAAATAATAATCATATTTATCAACATAAAATTATAAAATTATTTATTTTTATTTTATATAATTATTATATATGTAATAAAAATGGAAAATATTTGTATAAATGAAATTAAATAATTATTGTATAATTAGTTATTTATAATTATTATTTTATTTTGTTAATTTGGATTTTTTATTTTTTAATAATGAATTTAAAATTACATTTATTAATACAATGGCATTTTAGTTATTTTTCATAAATTTAACAGAAAAAAGTATAAAAATTAGAGGGAATGACTAAATAATCTAATGGAATTAAAAATGCAGGAATAATTAATTAGTTTCTCAAAAAAGCAAAGATTGATTAGTTAATTATGTCAAATCTCATGAGCTAAGTAGTAATAATTTAACCCCCTTTTTTTTTTTTTTTTTTTAAAGAGGCTAATCATGCTATAATTAGGGATAACAATTTTACCTGTTATGTCGGATACCCAACTCGATTTGACCTTAATGAGATAGGTAATACTATGCCATTTAATAAATAAGACAGAAAAGATTTTTGATTTATGTGTAAATCAAGTTCGGTGTGGATAATTTTCAATTCTGGTATTTGTCAATTTGGTGGAGAATTGTACTAAAAACCTTGTATAATTCTAAATGTAAACTTTCTTCATATATAATATTTTATGAAAGAAAGGGAAGCATGTTTACTTGGAGAAATTTGTGTTTTCTAGCTTCTATTTTCCATGAAAATTCTTGTTTTCTTTTTTCGTAAAAACTTGGAAACTATGTTCATGACGTAAAAAACTATTTTCCAATTTTGAAAATTAGAAAACATGTTTACATTATAATTATTTTCTAAAATCATATGATAAAAATTTATAAAACATGTTCAAATTTTTTTCTTTTTTGTATATTTTCTAAAATAACATAAAAATAATTGTAATAGAGTTATTATTTTCCTTCAATACTAGTTTAAAAAAAATTGATTCAGATTACTAATAAAAATAGTGATATTTTTGTTTATAAAAATTAAAAAACTTGTGATTTATTATATAGAAAACATATTAAAGATGTTTTCCCAAATATTAGCTTTATATTGGATTACTTTTTATATTTTCTATTTGAAAATATAGCATTTGAATATAAAACTTTATTTTTCTGTTTTCTAAAAAAAAAAATTCCTGAAAATTACTTCAATTTTCCGCTTGTAAACACACCCAAAAAGACTCAATCAATGCACATAGTTGTTCCCCACTAGGGGTAAAGGGAGGATAGCCATAATATATATGTATATATTAATACTCAACTTTCCTTTGCATTTTTATAAAGAGATTATTTAAACCATATATAGAAAAAAAAATCTGTTATTTTTTTTAGAAATAAACAAATAAATTTTTGTAATTAATATCTTACTCTAATGGTTAAATGAGACTATTTTAAAAGTGAATATTCAAATCTCATCGTTGTTAAATTTCATCTCTCAAATGTTAAAAAAATTTAAAGAGAATGGATTTTTGTAATATTATTCAATTAAGTTAAGTATGTATTATTTTGGAAAACAACGTAGGCTTTTAGGACTTTTAAATTTATTATGCTTTTGTTGATTGAGCTTATTCTAAATTTTTATTTCTTTGCATTGACTCTTGAATTTTTCAATTTTTATTTAGTTCACGTTGAAAATTTTTTTTATAGCAAAATTAAATTGATATGAAAAAAAAACGAAAATTTTCTATATATATATATATATATATATATATATATATATATATATATATATGGTGGTCCAAATTAAAGTCAAAAGACAAGAATGTCACATGGTAAAAAGTTGTGATAAGGCTGTTTACCACTAACCATTTATCTCACACTGGTTAGTGTCTCAAGTTAACATTAGGCCGCTTTGATGGCTATGTTTCTCTGGAAATGCATAAGCTCTTCTTTTCTGCAATCAATGAACTTCTTCTTTTATTGTTCCTCTATTTATATCAAAGCACTGTCCCTTCTGTCTCGCACAAAACACTCAAATACGTAATCACCGAACAACAATTAATCCTATTTAACTCAAGTTATGTTATTTTTTACAAAAATAAAAAATAAAAAATAAAAACTTTTAGGCTATTTTGCATTCTTTATTAAAGTTGAAAAGTCTTGTATACATAATATGTATATACCAATATAATGAGATAAGAAATCGCACAGATTAAACTAACAAAAAAAAAACCCACTACACATAAAAAAAAAATAAAGAATTTTCTTTAAAATGTTTCTTTTTTTTTATTTTTATAATATTATATTATAAATATTAATATTCTTTTTCATTTTTTACTTTTTATTTTAAGTTCAGTGAACCGTACAAAAATATAAGTATTAATATTATAATACTGTGAACTCGCCATGTCAATACCATATCAACATTTATTTAATAATATTCGCTTTTTATCCCTCCATAGCTAACGAAGGACAATATCACATAATTTATTTTGTCAAAAACAAATTTCACGTCCAAATTATATGACACTTTTTTATACTTTCCTAAAAATATGTTTATATTAGCGATAATAAATATACTTGATCAGAAGAATTTTATGCATCATATGATATTATTGTTATTAACTTTCAAGTTTAACCGTATGTAAATCTTTTTATTTTAAAAAATAAAGAATAAATTTTTTTAGTGCATATAAAACCAACAAGTATAAATAAACTCTCAATTTGAATGGAGTTTAATTGTACTTATTGTGAATTTATAGCTAAGAAATGTTCGTTATTGATGAAATCATAAAATATAAACAAAAAATATAAATATTGTAATAGTATGCAAAATTTAAATTCACTTTATTACTAATTTATTGTTGGCATCTAAAAACAATCCCTTAAAATAAGTTTAATAATTATTAAACCTAATTAGATTAAGTACAATTCCTACCAATTTGAAAGAATGGAAAGATAAATATTCATATGTTTGGTTCATGAAATTGACTAGAAATAAAACAATTATTATGTAAGGATTAATTATTTTTTATTTTGATTTAAATTTTAGATAAAAAATACTATTATGTAAGCTAGTTTATATATATATATATATATATATATATATATATATGTTGGAAAAAAGAGAGTTAAAAGCTTTAAAGAGAGAGGAATTAAGAAACACAACAAAACACAAGAAATAGAAAGAAAAGGGTACGAAAATAGAATTAAAGCAAGCAAAAGGGCGCTTCAATGCTGGGGTGACAGTAGGTATGTAAGAGAAAAGAGAATTGCCAAATGCCTGCCTGCCACGTGTTCCCCACTGTGTTTTACTTTGAACTGTAAAGCAATAATTGACGTAATGATAGCGTTTTGGGAGTCAAAAGAAAGATATAAAAATATCCTCTTGAGATATCATCTTTTTGTTCAGAAAATTAAATTTTAAAAAAATAAAAAAGATAATGGAGTTGCAAGAAAGGAATGTGAAAGGAGAAAAAAAATTAAAAATAAAAGGAGTTTGAATGCTGATAGGTAAAGGTCTCAGTCCTCTTTATATTTTTTTTTTATTTTGTTTTTTTATTTTGGGTTTTATTTTTTAAAATAATTAATTATTTTTTTTTATTTTTCCTTTTAATAAGGTAACAATTTGATGTTAAGGTTCATGGTAGCTGGATTCCCGGAAGCCATGTGGACATATAGATGTCACCACATGAAACATTAATTGTAATTGTAAAACTCTCTTTATTAACACTATTAATAATTAAATTAAACACTTTCCTAAATTCAAAAAATATAAACAGTCATTACATAACACTTGCATAGATACCCCAACTCTCCATAATAATACCTACATTTTAATTCTCATGTCTTTAATTTCACTTTACTATTAGTCTAAAATACTAATTTTATTCTCTCCATTTCATAAACACAGACCTATTTTGATTTTCACACAGATTTAAAAGAAATTAATTAATAGAGTTAAATTAATAAATCTTACTAGTATTTTTTAAATACTCCTTCACTAATACTCACTCCATCCTGTAATAATATTCTCATTTTTCTTTTTTACTTGTCTCAAATTATAATTCATGTTTCTTTTTAATAGAGTGATTAATTTATTTATTTTCTAATTTATCCCTATTTAATGTACATTTTTATCAATACAAGTTATTTAGTTTAACAAAATAATATGAGTCATTTAATATTAGTAAATGAGTATATTAGGAAAATGCTAGTAAAATTTACTTATTTAACTCTATTAACTATATTTTTCTTAATCTATGTGAAAATCAAAGTAGACCTATTTTTATAGGATGAAATGAGTATTAAATGACTCATACTATTTTATTAAAACCAAATAATTCATATTGAAAAGAAAATTAAGAAACTAATAAATTAATTATTCTGTTGAAAAGAAAATTAAATTATAATTTAGTACAAGTAAAAAAGAAAAGTGAGCCTATTTATATTATAAAACGGAGAGAGTATAAATTAATTTTTTGTGTGGTAATCCGATAATTAAGTGATACTATTTCATAATATAAAAAATTAATAATTTAGTAGTCAAATATTTATCTCGTAGTGCATGAAATCAAAATTTCAAATGCTTATAATTTCTTTATTTCCCTAGTTTATAATGAATTTTCAATGTAAAAAAAAAAATTAAGAAGTTAAATCTCAAACTACAACTGATTTTTCTTTTAATCCAACGAGTGAAATTCAAATCTCTTTATATATATATATATAATTATGTGGATTAAAATTAAAAAATATATTTAAAAAATACACAACCATATATATATATATATATGACATGATCCAAGAATTAATTAATTATTATTATTGAATAACAAAGTTAAATATGAAAATTATGCACTAGAGATTTGAGGGAAAAGTTGAATTGACATATATATAATAACATACTTGTCAAGGTATATATTGGAGAATGAAAGTCTCCGTTGATTCTGCCCAAACAGTATAAATATTTTGAAATAAATTTTATAATAATAAGAATATTAATATAAATAAGAGGGAATTGTGTTAGGTTAAAATAATTAGTGTGGGACCAAAGTGTACGTATAAATTATAAAAAAAATTATAGTAATAAATAAGTATAAGCTTTTGAAAAGGGGCCCACATGTATCCTGTACAGTAATACAACAATGGAAAAAACTTGCAGAAGGCACAGAGAAGAGAAGAAGAGAGAGATTTTTATTTTATGAAATCAACTTTCGTGATTCCCAAAACCCTTAAAATAGCTTTAGGGAAGGTCCGTGTTTCACTGCTTATGTCTTCCCCTTGCCCCTTTTGTCACCTTTTACTAATTGCTTTCATTTTTCATCAACTGTGTTTGTGTTGTGAGTCGTGACCACTCTGGCTATATATATATATATATATATATATATATATATATATATATTATTTCTAAGAATATTTCCAAATTAAATTTACTACAAGAGGTTATTAAAATTAAAATTATTTTGATAAATTTACTTATACTGAAATTTAAATTCATGAGTTCATAGTCTTTGAAATAATTTCAATATTACTAAACTAAAAAAAACACTGGTTGATGAACTTAACAAGTTTGATAATACATTTATCGATAAGTTTCTATTAATATATTTAAACTATTTAATTAATTTAAGGTATTTCATTAATCATCATTTTAAAATTTAATAATTAAAATTTTTTTACTGTCAACTGCTTATAATTAATTGTAGTTGTTGAACTAATTAAATAAGTTTTATTTTGTGTTTTAAATTTATCTTTTAAATATTAACTATAAAATTTAAGTTTGAAATGAAATGTATGTGGAGAATAAATTAGAGCTATTTTAATGAACATATAGATATAGTATTATTAAAGCAAATATATATATCTTTATCCTAATTTTATTATTATTATTATATATTATTGTGTCTTGCATGGAGGAATATTTTCAATCCGTCTTTTCTCGTGTGATAAAGCAAAGGCCAAACATATCCGATCTAGCCAGCCTTACTTTATTTATTTATTTTTTTAGGGTAACTTGGACCCACATTATTTACATGTAACATTACAAAAGTTACTAAAATGCTAATGGTCTCCTTTCTTTGGGATAAATAACTTCTCTATGTTACTTCTACTTCATCATCTTTAGATCTTCATCTTCATTTCTTATTTGCTTTTTGGAATGTTTTGCCCTATCAATTTATGGTTGTTTCTCACTTTGAGGATTATTGATTAGTTACAAGTCCACATCCAAATTTTGTGTGATACTGCTTGTTTTTATTAGCAATAAAAATTAATGAATTTTTAGGTCAAAAGCCTAATAATTAAATATCAATCTCATAACATATAGGAAGTAAAAAAATTGAACTTTTTGATATTCTTTTTCTGTATAAAGTAAAAAATTTTTGCTCTATTTAATCTGTATGTATAGTTTTCACGCATCATATTACTATTTATTATTCTAATTTAATTAAAAATAAATTGTCTATAAGTTTTTAATATAAATTTGAAAAAACCAATATTAAAAGATAGCTTATTAAAGTTGAAAAATTTATTTCTATATTAATCACTTAATATGTTTATAGTTAATTAATATATAACTTTTCTTTTTCCCATGTTATATTCTCAACAACCCTCTCAAATGATAATTAGGTTAAGACAATTTTTTATTAAATTCAGTTGAAACTTATAAATTTATGATGAAAATTGGGTCGATACTAGGGCTAAGCACGGTTCGAGAGAATCCAGAGATCTAGAAATCTCCATAATCGAACCGAAATTCGGAAATTTTCAAAATAAAATCTCCAAAACTGAACCGTGGGACTAAAATCTCCATACCGAATTGTCTTGATTTTTCATGATAGTTCGGAATGGAGATTCAAGTCTAATGGGATAGTTTGGTACAAAGCGGAAAAACAGAGATTCGAAGATTTTTCAATTTTTAAATATTTTTTTGCTATAATTTTTAAAAATAATTAAAAATATACATTTTTAACTTAAATATGAAATTAAATTAGTACATATAATAAAAATATAGTGCATAACTAAATTTCTTTAATTACAATCCAGCAAACTAAAATAAAAATTAAATTACATAGTGCATAATTAAAGAAATTACAAAATAAAATTACATAAAGTATAAATAAAGAAATCTAATTAAAGTCCACTAAGCGAAAATAAAAATGAAATAGGTATGAAAAAAATAAGACAGGGTGGCAATCAACAATCGATAGCGATCATTGACAAAACATTTTTCTTAATTTTAGAATCTTGACTAATTTCTATAATAAATAAAAAAACATAAAATTAAAACCTATTATATTTAATTAAGATGAAAAAAATAAAGAATATAATAAAGTGAATACTTGATTTAAAATTTTTAAGATCTTGTACTGTTTCTTCAATTTGGAGAGGTTTTCCTGCACTTCTCAACCAATCTTAACAGCAAATAGTTTGACAGATAAGGTGTGGCAGCAAATGAGAAGAAAGAGGGTATGAGGGTCGCACAATCTGTTGTGATGAGAGGTGATCTGTGAGAGTTAATGACAATTATATACCTAGGGTAAAAAAAACTAAAACGGTGTAGTTTTTAGGAGTATTTTTTTTGCAAATAATTGTTTTAAGGAGAAATTATAATTTAGATAATTTTTAAGAAAAAATTAGAATTCATATATTGTGAAGTGAGTTTAATATCTTTAG